>JARHVA010000309.1:1492500-1840000 GCA_037957365.1 Torreya grandis
TGTATGATATTTTAAAACCTATAGGAACCTAATTTATTCACTAATTTCCATGTGTGGAAGAAAGTGTACAGATATATGGCCTAAAGGCGTGCCTCTTTGAGTTAGTTTGCAGGTTTTGAGGTCTATAAACCTTCCTAACCAATGGCATAATACTTTTGATCCAATAAAAATGTGTTGTGGTCTTTAAAAATTATTTTTGGAGGTATATTCAAGGAAGGTATAGTAGTTAAATGGTTAACTAGGCATAAGTGAATAAGAGTGACTTATATGGCTTCAATAAATTCAAGTGTAGACCTAAACCAAGCTCATAAAAACTCAATCTTGAGTATGTTGAGGCTTTGAAGGAAAGGTTGGGTAAACCTCATGTTATTTATATATATTATATGTTATAATGGTATTTTTATAGTCATATATGGATATCATAATGGTGTTTTATACAAAACCCTATCTTAAGAATGCATAAATAGGCCTATCTCCAAAGCATGAGAAGTTACCAAAGAGTGTTGTGATTTTTCCCATCATGGAGGGTTTTTAAACATTTTTATTTAATATTTAATTATTTATAACTCTTTAATAAACCTTATTTTTCCCATAAATTTTTAAAATGTCTCTAATATGCCAAAAAAGGCCATACACAATCTGGATAAGTGCCTGGAGTCTTTTATGCAAAGAACTTTTCTTTTGAAGATTATTTGAGGTTCTTAAAGAAGATTTTAAACTTTACATTTGGTATAAAATGTAAATAATATGTATTTATTAGCTAAGTGATAAATTAAGACAATCTTAAATAGCTTGAACAAAAGGAAATGTAGACCTAGAGGTTTGTAGACATGTAGGTCTACAATTTCAAGTATGAGAGACAAACCCTATACAAAAAGCAAGGATGGGAGATGAAAATGAAAATGGAGCCCATGGGGATATGTTTATAAAGTTAATTAAATATTTAAATATGAAAACCAATGAAATTAAACCTTCTCTTGTACCTCTATAAACATCCAGAATAATGAATACATACAAAGCCTACTAATTGGTCCTTTTGGGAAATTGTTTGTAAGAACACAAGAAATGATGCAAGGTTTACATTGAATGGATGATTTTGGATTGATATATGAAGATTATAGAGGCCATAATATACCATGAAGTAATTTTTTTAAGATCATAAGATGACCCAAATAACCAAAATCACTTACAACTACCTACATAGTCTTTTTTGTATATAATGTGCTCCCTTTTAGCTTGTTTGAAGGATATAAAAGATTGAAAAAGGACAAAAAACAATTGGATGGGATGATTAATGATGTATCAGACCCCAAATAGTCATTATTTTTCCTTTAAATTCTCTTGATATTAAAATATGTATTTTTTTAGGCCCTCGACCTCCTCAGGCCTGTGCATGTGCAAACTAGGGCTAGAAAGTGAAAAACTTGCATAACTTGAGTTCTATCCACTAAATGACTTGAAAATTAGAAAAAATACCTATTTTAATTTACCCTAAATTATTTTTAACTTTTTAAAGTGGTAATATACATAATTGTATGGTCTCTAGTATTGAGGGCTTGCATTAGGCCTAATTATGCCTAATTGGCAAAAATAGAGAGAGAGAGAGAGAGAGAGAGAGAGAGAGAGAGAGAGAGAGAGAGAGAGAGAGAGAGAGAGAGAGAGAGAGAGAGAGAGAGAGAGAGAGAGAGAGAGATCATGAAAATTTGGGTGAAGTTGTAAGGGGATATTGGGTGCCAAAATATTCCTTTTTTCTTGTAATTTATCTTGATATCTCAAACTAAGGAGCTTTACATTAAAATAAGGCTACAAGGAATATACTTAGTGTAATAACCTAAAATTGATAAATGGATGCTAAGAGTGTCACTTGAGTCACCCTGTCCTAAGATTGACATATTCCTATTATATATCCTTATAATTCTATTTATATCTATTTAGTAGACCTTATTCACCTACATTCAGTCAAGACATAGTCCATAAATTGTCGCCTCTGATTCCAATCCAACTTTCCAAAAACTATACCAAATGAACATTAGCACCACATTTGGGACACTAAAACCACATGGATATAGTGTCCCAAATAGGTGATACTTTCCTTATACCTAAATCTTCCCAATGGATACCTTTTCAAATGTGTGCCCCTCCTAAGGTAAGCCTAAGCCCATTTTCATACTTACACAAGTAACAAAACCCTATAAATACACATATAATGCACCTTTATTCACTATATGGATTATAGATGCAAAAGATATTCAAACCTAAGACAAATTTGTGAAAAATAAAGGTATATTATCCCTATCCTACCCTAATTTTTGCATAATACCATCTAAAATAACCCTAAGTCTAGTTTTCAAGCATTCAAAAGCTCAAGCACATTGAAGGCATCCAAGGCCACTCTCATTCTAAAATTTTCTTACACATACATCAAGCAGCAAGTGGGAAAACTAAATCAGACTTGATCCCTCTTTAAGCATCAAGTGGGAAAACTAAATCAGACTTGATCCCTCTTTAGATTATTGGTATGTAGGTAACTTTATACACATCAGAGTGTTGAGGATATCTATTCCATCCTACTAACACATTCAAATATTACTCATATCACACTTTCAAATAGAATTAGAGGTTTCACATCAAATCAAGCTTTACAAGTCTAATATACAGCTATAGGATCTAGTCTCAGAGGAATAAAACACATAGACACAGGAGTAGGTGCTCCTTGAAAATAGGAATAGTCTTACAAAGAGGACATTAGCACCACATTTTGGACACTACACATGGATGATGTTACTGTCCAAACTAGGTGCTATTATCTAGGGAATATATGAATATCAAAAACCTGCTTGCAACACTCAAAATTACTCAGATCTCAAGTTTTAGAACCCATATCATCTACAACAGTCTATTTTTAGCTAAGTCTATATTTCTCCATATTTATTGCTATTATTAAAAATTCAATTAAGGTCAAATTAATTTACAAATTAGTAGGTTAATTATTATAATTTGTTTTACTAATATAGACATCTCAGTCCCTTAACAAAACATAAGAATTACTTGTGTAAAAACCTAAAAGGTTAAATCACCTAGAGGAAAAACATGTGAATGATGAAAAAGATTATAGAACAAGCATGTAAATATGATTGGATTGGGACCTTCAATAGATGTATAATGCAATTCAATCAGTTAGACTTCAAGAATGTGACTTGTCAACCCATAATGACCACAAATGTGAAGTTTTAAATAAAATAGATGAAATCCATGCCACCTTGAGAGAAATATCATCAGATAAAACATACACATAATGAAAAGCTTCATAAATTCCTATTTGTAGTCTTCTTGCTTGTAACCTTTTTTACTCAAGATATGACACTTGTCATTTATCTTCCTATGCCTCTCTCTCTCTCTCTCCTTCTCACTTTATCTTATATATTCTACCTTGAATGGCTTGTAATGGATCCTTTGGCTGAGTATGGTGAATCCTTGCTCAACTAAACACTTTTACTATGCCTTTGAATTTTGAATAAATTTGATTCTTACATTCTCAAATGCTTTCAACTAGTATACTTGTGTGATTGGTGATGAATACTAGTAGTAGTTATTTTACTCTCTCTCATTTGTCCTCTCCTACCTCTTTACAAAATGGATTGTCTTCTTGAAGGTCACATGGTGAGTTTGAGGTAGATTTGCATAGTTTGAAAGTGGATTTCAGTTATTACTCTCTTTCTTAGACCTCCTGACTATCCCTTTCATTCAATACATTGTTTATGACCTCCATGTTAAAATACTCATGCTTAAAGGTCCTCGTTGAGTAGTGTGATTAGATTAAGGTCTATTTCATGTTTTAGTGCATTATGGTCAAGGGTAGGGTGTCAATGTGGTGCATCACCTCCCTAGATTAGTTTAATTTTAGCTTATTTTACCCTTTTCCTTTACAATTAATAGGTCTAATAGTAGTTTAGGGTGATAACATAAAGGGAGCTAACCCTATCTAGAGATTCACCTCATTGATTAGGCCATCCAAAGCCTAGAGGTGTCTCTGTGTTATTACTTAAGTGTGAAGGCTTGAACAACCTCCTCAAGGTAAAATTTTTGATGATAACAACATTAAGGAAGATAATCATATCTAGAGGTTCAATCCACTCTTTATGTCACCCATAACCTAGGATTGGTCCAATGATATCACTTAAGTGAAGAGGCTTGACCAACCTCCTCAAGGGCGTAAATTTTGATGATAATAGTTATGGCATGCCTAGTGGGACAAGGATTTCATCCCATTAAATATTTCTTGGTGTTACTCTTTAATTTATCAACCTTTGGAGGCATGAACACAAGCACCAATGGTAACTCCATGTGAACCTTGACTGGTATAATTAGCTCAAGTGTCTTAAAATTACAAAATTGGTACATATTCTTATCATTATTTTGGTCAAAATGTATACTCGATGCCTTCACATTCTTCATATCAGGTTGATGGCATTTATGGATTCACCCCAAGTGGCTCTCAAACAACAACATATCAACCTCACTAGGACTATCAATATCCTTATATTCCTCTCCCAATCCAACTCAGCCTCTTTGGTAACCTACTTAAATGTCTCTAGTCAATCTTGTCAAAGTTATGATAATCCTAATCAATCCCTAAAAGAAATCCTATTGGAATATGAAATGCAAATGAGGGAGATTGATAGAGAAAGATAGATATGACTAATTGTCCCTATCCCTTCTAATCAAAATGATATCATTCAAAAATAAATAAGTTTTTTACATTTGGTCAAGAATAAGTGGGTAGTTATTGAGAGAGAAACTGACATATGCCAATTGATGAAGTGCTAAAGACAAGAGGACTAATTCAATATCTTGAAAGTAAATTAGTACTTGAAGAGAGGCAACAAATTAAATACATTAAATCTTTTATCCCTTATCCTTCTCCAATTCTACCATATTTTGCTCCAAATCAAACCCAAATTTTAATGTAATATCAAGAAAGGTTCATGCCTATGCAATGTTTACTCACTTTTCTTTAAGAGCCCAAAACAATTCCATCTTAGAGACCTTCTTGGAATAAGACCCTTGATTATTTCATGCCTACTCATGAGAAATAACCTTATCCCATGTCTATCCAAAATCAATAAAAAGATAAGTGTATAGAGTTCAAGTCAAGATTTATCTCATGTTCTTCAAGCTCTTCACCTACCCTTCAAGTTACAACCATTCATGAAGTTCAAGATCCATAAAAGTTTGATAGAGGAATTGAAGAGTAGAAGAACAAGAATAAAATACCCTCAACTCAATTCCATTCTCCATCCATTTAAGAACATTATAATTAACCTAGTACTCCCAAATTCCTAAGATGGAAGAACACTCTATTAGGTTTCAATCAAGCCAATGAAGTATTTTGCTATCCCACCCCGTCCTTTTGTGAAGGAAACCTAGTTGAATTGAGGGAAAAATATGGACATTTAGATGTGAAGGAGAGTTTTTCAAAAATAGGTGATGAGGTGGTTGTCCTTAAAAAGGAAAATCAATCAGTTGCAAGTGAATCTCAAGAAGGTTATGAAGAGAGTGTCTTTACTCTATATGATGAGGAGATTTTTCTTGGTAGTCCCCTTTATCAAAAATGAAGAAAATAATTCTTTAAGGATAAAGAAGAAGATGGTCTTGATGGAGAGGTGAAATATAACATGAAAATGGTCTCTAATCAAAGTGATTCCATTGAAAAAGGTGAAGAAGAAGATCCTAGTTAGGTTTGGTAGCAGTTGTACCATAGTTTCATGAAATAATTTTACTTGCTTGGAAAGCATGTGATTCCTCTATAGCATAAAGTTGAACTCCAACATGAAGTTACAAAATTTGGAATCATTATAGAAGAAGATAAATCAAGTTTTGAATGATATAGGCATGATGAATTTGACCTTAAGTGGTCAGATGATCTTTCATTCTTCATGGAGGAAGAGGAAGACTAATCTAGTTGTCATAGATTGAGTCTTGATGAAAGAAAGTATGACCAAATAGCAGTTGAACAGGTTACAGTTGAACATGAGGTAAGTCTTCTTGAATATACCTTGGCTATTATCCTTATTGAACCTCATGATCAAGATGAAGATTTGAAATAAGTTATGGTGGATTTTAGTGAGCAGTTGATAGAACTTGAAGAATAAATATTGCAGCTATGTCATGATTCTATTGAATAATTTGAAGTGATTTACCACCCCATTATACCTCAAGATAATGGTAAGAATGAAATTAAACTTGGCATGATTTCAAGTGAACAAGAAGAAGTTCCATTTTTGAAAGAGATAGATTTTTTTTTCTTTAGTTTGGATCGTGAACCTATAACCTATGAGGAGAGTATTAATATTGATGTCTTGGCCAATGAGAATGATTAATACATGCATGAGAAAGCTATTGAAAAGAACATCATGATAGCTGATCTTGTTGAGTCTCATGAACAAGTTTAAGGAGGTCTTTATGACATGTGGTAATCCTAATTGGACATGTTCAAGGAATTTGGAGAGCTTGGTAGGTTAGCACCTCAATAAGAAGAATATGAAGTTGTTGATGAGAA
This sequence comes from Torreya grandis, assembly GCA_037957365.1. NCBI lineage: Eukaryota > Viridiplantae > Streptophyta > Pinopsida > Cupressales > Taxaceae > Torreya > Torreya grandis. The sequence continues at coordinate 1,499,060 of JARHVA010000309.1, forward strand.
GTACAAAACTCCTATAAATCCAACAAGTCTTATAAGTCATCACCAAGAATTTCAATTCCATGATGTATCAAGATATGATGACTATGATACTCCTCTGGGTGAGTAATAGATGGAGCTTAATGAGACAATGGAAGCTGAATTTTATGCTCCCCTCATAAATCAAAGTTTGATCAACTTGGAGCTCCCTCACATTGCCAAGGATGGACATCAATATGAGGTATGAGTTGAAGATCAAGATGAATTTGTGTTTATTGGGGACATATTTGTTTTTGTTGCTCCATCTGAGGTCAAACTAAAGAAGGTGGTGGTCAATAAAGGGGTTGTTCAAGCAAGAACAAATTTTGATCAGTAGTTTATACATCATTCTTGTTCATCACATGAAGGCGACTTGAGGAGTTTTCCTTTTTATCCAAAAGGATCAGTTTTGAAAGGCTAGTTGTACATAGTAGTTTCTTGTCTTGTCTTTCCTCTAAGTTCTTTATAGAAATTGTTTTGTATTTTCTTTTTTTTTGTGTGTCTTATTTTGGTGTGTTTTCTTCTTGTCGTGTTGTGTGTATTAGTGAAAGAAATCAACTATCTCAGTTGTTTCAAGAGGTTTTGATGTAGGAGCATCACTACCTCCTTGTAATTATTAGTTCAATTTTATGTTTGGAGTCATTAAAATCCTTTTAGTTTTATTAGGAGTCTTAATATGTCTTTATAATTTGAATTGTGGCTTAGGAAGGATTTGTTTGCCAAATTCTTGATTTGAATTTTCAAATCCTTATGTCAAGGTTTGGAGTTTACGATCTAGTCTAAAGGAGTGTCAAGTTGTAATTTGTTCATTTAGACTATATAAAGGAGTTTAGGATGATCCAACACATACCTAACTCCTTATTTATTCCCTCGTATAAGTTTGTTAATGGTTATGTTAAGACGCTCCCACCGTACATGAGGAAGTTGGAGGGAAGTTGAGGTAGTTAGGAGAGTTTTGGTAATAAAAGATCTTGCACTTGTTTTGTTTTGCATTGAAGAGAAATGGATTGGATTAAAAATGAAGATAACATGAACCCAAAGAAAATATATGGACAAATATTCATGTTGTAATACAAAATCATTTTCAAAAGTTTGATTTTTTTGTGAACGTTAAGTAGTTGAATGGGCCAAAGATAGAATATGGATAGAGTGTTATAATAAAGACAAGTTTTGACTTTATTATATGTTTCTAAGTTGATACTATAGTATTTAATAAGTTATTTATATCCATTCAAGATTAGTTTCATGTATTTGGGTGATAAAAGCTAATATAGACCTGTAACTTTGTTTTGTGAACAAACTACGTTTGAATACTAAGCATGCATTTCAGAGAATAGGGTCATAAATGGATTGAGTAGATGTTTCAAAGTATATATTAGTGAGAGGTTTGGAATATTTTTAAATTTATTTTTGTTTGATTTAAGTTATCTACTACCTATAGGTTTTTATAAATAACATACTAGGACTGCGTTCCTTATGACATTCACATAAATAAATTATGAGTAAGGAGAAATGAGATAATAGAGTGAATTGAAAAGGTTTTTCATGTTTGAAAGAGTTTTATTTTATGTTTATAAGGTAATATAATCCTTCATAGAGGTATAAAACCATTCTAAGTACCTAGAAGCTCTTTATGTCTCCATGTAAATGTATATAGGCTTGGTAAATACACACAATTAAGCAAGAGTTTATTATAAATATTTATGAAAGGGGTCATACAAAGTAAACCCTTAAGATGTTTCGGAATCCATCCTAGAACCTTGAAGATCAAAAAAACACCCGCTCGGCACCTACAAACTACAAGAAACCCTGTTCTAGGGTTTTGAAAGAAAAATGGTTGTAAAAATTGATTCCACCAATAGCATTTGCTAGAACTTGGTCATTAGTAATATGATAATGTTTATCAAGATATTTTAAGTTTTGAAGAGTGATCTCATATGTATCCATACTTTTCCAAAGGACTATGTGTTTGATAGGGTTGGAAAAGACCTAAAGACTACTTAGAAAGGTCTAGAAAGTTGTCATAAGAAGGAAGTTAGGGCATGAAACCTTTTATACTGATAGAATGAGATAAAGTGTATTTGGATATGAATTTATTTTTCCAAAATGTGACTTTACACATCTGTACTAATAGAAATTATTTAAAAAAAGGCTACTATCTTGATTGACAAAGTGTGTAGGATTGTCCAAGAAGTGAGTTGTTTCTTTGAGAAAGGTTAAGAATGAATTGAGAGGTATAATTAGACCATCAGGAGTAAACCTAAAGTTCCAATCACCATAAACCAATCCATTGAACTCAAGAAAAAATAGTTACATGTTTTACCAAAGGACTATTGTTGAACGAGTGAATCAAGGATAAAGATAAAATTTAAAAGAAGTTTATTATCCCTCTATATTATTTGGTATCAGAGCTTGAAGATCATTATGAGTAGATAAAGAAGGTGGTAATAAAAATAGGGTAGACCTTTGTTTGTTTTTGATGTTATATATTTAATCAAGTTCATTTCAATAATGATGAAGAATGTTATAGGTTGCTTAAAATACTGCTAAAGAAGATTCCAGGTGATTGAAAAGAGTTGGTCAAGGTAGGTTAAAAGCCAAGAGAGGGTTGAGAAGAGATGAGGAGCTAAAAGATATCATAAGGAGATATCAAAGTGATTGTTCAAAAAATTTGATCCAAAGAAAGAGCTTGGATAAAGGATGAAGCAAGGTGTAAGATACTTGCTTAAGAGGATACAGATGGTGAAGAGAATGATTGGAGAACTGCCTAAAACAAAAGACTAGCTGAGAAAGAAAAAGGAAAGAGGGCTGATAAGGAATCAATAATAAGAATACTTCTAAAGAGAGATGAATGAGATAAAACAACAGATATCCTTGATGAACCTTATGATAAAGTAGGTGAGAGTGAGCGAGAACCCACATTTTGGATGGGTAATGAGAAATGATCCACTCAAGTGGCCAATAAAGCAACAGTTGAAGAGAAGGAGAATGCAAGTAATGAGATAAGCGAGAAGGCATAAAAAGTTGCTTTGTAAAAAAATCAAGATGAAGATGCATAAGCTTTGGTTGAATGATTAGCCAAGTAAAAAAGAGAATAGTTACAGTCAACTAGGTGTTGAGAAAGACAAAGAAATGGACCAATTTGAATGCCTCATTGCATGCTTAGAAAGAGGAGTACAAAACTAAGAAGAAGGTGTGAAATATGATTGAAAGTTTGTGTATGAAAATAGTGAACAACTAGAGGCAAAGTTTGTAAGCTTAGAAATATCACTACATGGTGAAAATAAGGTGAATGAAGAGAAGGTAGTTGCAATAGTTGAGAGTTACATGATTGAGGCAAAATAGAATGAAGAGGAATCCTTAGATACAATAGTACCTCCACAAGCAATAGAACCAAGTATAGAGAGAACAAGCAAGCATGAGCAAGGGTGTGATTTCCAAGAGGAAAAGTAGTAGATTATTTTAATTGACTTGTGTGTTCCATGTGTAGCTTAGTTCCAGGAGCATAAGAATAAGATGAAGATGATAAAGTGGGGGATCACTTTGCAAGAAGTCAACCTCAAAAGAGAAAGCAAGGGAGTGATGAATAAAAGAGGGGCCATCATAAATCTAATCAAGCATCACAAAGGTATATGTATCTTAAATAGGTCTTGGTATATAGGTGGACATGAACTCGGAGAAGGATGTTGCAAAGGACTTCAAAGTCAACATCTTTTATAACTTTTTGGGAAAGTTTCATTTTGCTCCTCGGTAGTATGATGTAAGAGCATCACTATCTCCTTGTAAATATTAGTCCATTTTTTTGTTTAGATTCATTAGGGATTCATTACAATACTTTTAGGTTGATTATGAGTCTTAATATGTCTTTAGAATTTGAATTGTGGCTTAGGAAGGATTTCCCATCAAATTCTTGATTTGAATTTTCAAATCCTTATGTCAAGGTTTGGAGTCTACAATCTAGTCTAAAGGAATGTCAAGTTTTAATTTGTTTATTTATACTATATAAAGGATTTTAGGATGATCTAACACATACCTAACTCCTTATTTAGTCCCTTTTATAAGTTTTTCAATGGTTAGGTTAAGACCCTCCCAACGTAGATGAGGAAGTTAGAGGGAAGTTGAGGTAGTTAGGATATTTTTGGTAATAAAAGATCTTTCACTTGTTTTATTTTGAATTGAAGAGGAAAGGGGTTGGATTAAAAATGAATAAAACATGAACCCCAAGAAAATGTATGGAAAAATATTCATGTTGTAATACAAAACTATTTTCAAAAGTTTGAGTTTCCTGTGAATGTTATGTAGTTAAATGGGCCAAAGACAGAGTATGGACAAAGTGATTTACTAAATACAAGTATTGAATTTATTATATGTTGGTAAGTTGATAATATAATATTCATGAATTTTTTTATATCCATTCAAGATTAGTTTCATGTATTTGGGTGAGAAAAGCTAATATAGACCTGTAACTCTGTTTTGTGAACAAATTATGTTTGAATACTAAGCATGTGTTTTGGATAATGGGGTCATATATGGATTGAGTAGATGTTTCAAAGTATGTATTGGTGAGAGTTTTTGAATATTTTTAAATTTATTTTTGTTTTATTCAAGTTATCTAATACCTATAAACAACATACTAGGACTGTGTTCCTTATGACATTCACATAGTCAAATTGTGTGTAAGGACAAATGAGACAACAAAATGACTTAAAAAGGGTTTTCATGTTTTATGTAGGTGCATAATATGTGTATAAGGTAAAATAAGCCTTCATAAATGTATAAAACCATTCTAATGACCTATAATCTCTTTCTATCTCGATGCAAATATATACAAGCTTGGTAAATACACACAATCAAGCAAGAGTTTATTAGAAATGTTAATCAAAGGGGTCATACATAGTAAGTGTTAAATTAAAATTCTGTATAGACGTGGTTCAAAGGATATTAAACCATTAATACATTTTTTAATCCATCCTATAACCTTAAATATCAATAAAACACCCTTTCGGCACCTGTAAACTGCAGGAAACCCTGTTCTAGGGTTTTGAAAGAAAAATGCTTGTAAAAATTGATTCCACTAGTAAAATTTGATAGAACTTGGTAATTAGTTTTATTATAATGTTTATCAAGATATTTTAAGGTTTTAAGGGTGATCTTGTATGTATTCCTATTTTTCCAAAGGATTGTGTGTATGACAGGGTTGGAAAAGACCTAAAGACCTAAACAGTGACCTAGAAAGGTCTAGAAAGTTGTCTTAAGAAGGTAGTTAGGGAATGAAACCTTTTAGACTAATAGAATGAGATAAAATTTATCTATAAATCAAGTTATTTTTCCAAAATGTGATTGTACATTTATGTACTAACATAAATTCTTTAAAAAAAGGCTATTAGCCTGATTGACAAAGTATGCAGGATTGTCCAAGAAGTGAGTTGTTGCTTTGAGAAAGGTTAAGAATGAATTGATAGGTATAATTAGACCATAATGAGTATACCTAAATTTTTAAGCACCATAAAACAATCCATTAAACTCAATAAAAAATAGTTTCATGTTGCACCAAAGGATAATTATTGAATGAGTGAATCAAGGATAAAGATAACATTTGAAAGAAGTGTATTATCCCACTGCATCAGGGTTGTAACTAGGTTCAAGGTCCAATCAAGTTTGAGGTTGAGTGAGAGGTGACTCCATAACCCAATGGAGGTATAAGGAAACTGGTCTAGATGTATATCAAGCATTCAATTGTAGGAGGTCACCAAAGATGTTGGCCAAATTTTGGCTACCCTGAATGAGTATCAATCAAAACATTGATGTACTTGATCTTAACTTTTGTTGATAGACGTTATGAGGGTCTTGTATTAATAATTTAATGACATAGGATGATAGGTATTGTGTTTTCCTTGGCAGCTTATAAGGTCATTTAGGATGGTCTAGTTGGTAGCTGAGTCAAGTCACTTTGTCTAGTCATTAAGTGGTCATTCTTAATGTTCTTCATTATGTGTTTATCATTGTTTAAGGTAAGTTTGAAAAAGTTAAGGTTAAGTGTGAAATAAATTGAATGAATAAATATTCTCAAGGAGGAAAGGTGGTGACCCTTCAAATAGCAACCATGACCTAAAGCTAACCAAATTGATCGAGGCAAAAAGCTAGTAAGTTGATTACATTGTTTTTCAAGCAATTTGGAGAGATTAAGGTAGTTTTAATAAGATTAAGGTATTTCACTTTAGTCTTATTATGCATTTCAATGTTGATATGATACTTGATAGTAAAAATCAAATATGAAGGTCATATCATGTAGTAGGGGTCTTTTAAATTCAACTAACACCTATATTATGACATCATACTTGTACTTATCTGTACATACCCTCTAAATGTCTTATATAACTGATTTCTAATGTTAGAGTCTATTTTTAACTCTCATTCATCATTATCTAACATATAAATGAGGAGATATTGAGAGATATGCATGAAAATAAAGGTTTTAAATGTTTTGGCACTCTTTTCTATGTACATACAAGTTAGGGAAAGTTGAAGAGTCACTTGGTTCACCATCTCCAGTAGTTCCAAAGGTCAAAATAGGCAAAATCTTGGAAAAGGCATATTTTTAGAGGTCTTTTAAAGAGGGTTTATATTTATGGGAAAGGTAAAAAATCCCCCAAAGGTCTCCATGGTCTTCTAAGACCCAAATCCATTTAAAAATTCAAGCTACAAAGTTAAATAATGTAGAAAACCTATCATTTTCTCCATTGAGCTTCTTGGCAGCCTAAAACAAGCAACTAATTTATGAATGGTACTCAAAGGAGAGAGAAATTTTAAACACAATATATTTTCCATAGTATGGTACCCTAATTACCTTCCACTTTGTGGAATTTTTTGTCGAGTTAGGCTCCTTACCTTTATGAACAATCGTTAGAAATTTGAGGTGCAAAAAAGTGACTCAAAACCACATCAGGGTCAGTTTTCTCCAAATGCAGGGTTCTAAAGCTAAATTAATGCATGAAGATTATTTTAAATTTTTTTTTGATAAATCCTTGACCCCTATAATATCATGTTATCTCAAGGTTTCTCATGTCCATGTCTAAAGTGGTATCCAGTAGCCTTGATTTGCTAGTTTGAGCATGACGGTCATGTTTGTAAAGAATTGTGAGATTTATTATTGTATATAATGAATAAAATTAGGTATTTATAAGTTAATTAAACTTTAAAAATACCCATCATACCTATTCAGGCATCAATGAATCAAAAAACTTCAAGGAGAACAGATAACCATGCACATATGGTTGAGTCAGTTGGAACTTGAAGCCATGGTAGATAACCTTGTTCAATGATGAATGTAAAATTAATTTTCAAAGATACTCAAGGCAAGAAACACATTAAAATAATACTTGAATATCATTATCATTAATGGTCCAGGTGTCAAACTTAGAGGTCAAGATCTAAGAGTCTCTTAAGCCAAGTTTGAATGAAAATTGTGAACATCTACAGGCCTATAGATCACTATTGGCATCAAATGCTTGTATATGGGGAGTGATATGACTTATTTAATGCATAAAATAGATTTCATATTTCCTTATTCATAAGATTTAAAATATTTGAATCTCAAACAACTCATATTTCAACTCACTTAGACTTTATATGGATTGTGTGTGTTCAAATGGATTGTATGAGCCTAAAAGAATATCTATGAGGGTTCTGAATGAGTGACCTAGGTAATTTTTAACCAATTTATTTATTTATAAGACATTTAAATAATTAAACACAATTTCTACAGGGTCATCATAAGTTTTTGAATATCTGCAAGAGCCTCAATCTTCGAATAGGCTTACCCTCATATAGCACACTTCATAATTAAAGGTCTAAAAATGTGGATCCTTTATTTTTATAAAGTTTTTAAAGATATTTTTAGGATTTCCAATCAATGAATAATTATTTTATATAACCCTCAAACTCATCTAGGGTTCATGATGTCAAAAGGTACACACAATCCCCACTAGGCTTATTTCAAGTGAACAATGTAACATTCAAGCCATGACTATGACAGGGTCAAGTGAATATCTAAGATGGATCAAGATTATTGGATATGTGATGAGGATAATAAAACATAATATATTTTATCTAAAAATTCATCAATAATCATTTAGGCTCAAAGAAGGAAAAACAAGGAAAAGAAGGTTTAAGCCAAATGACTACATACAGGCCTATAATAGGTAGCATGAGCAAAACACATGTTGGTGATATGTGTTTTGAGAAAACAAGGTGAATGAGGTCTTACACTAGATGTACAAGTCTTTTGGTAACCATCAAGATCATTCAAAGTTATTAAGACCAAAAATGTACTTACATCTAGTTATATAGCAATTGATTTTGGTCTTTATTTCATGGGGCTTTTCTCTTGATTTTATTTAGAATAGTCTAAAAGTGGTCTTGGCCTCTTCAAAATATATTTATAGGGATTATGGATTATTATGATAACTAGGGAGTGATTAAGCATTCTCAGGAGTGATTAGAGGTGACTAGGGATAGTGAAGGTCAATGAAGGAGTGATTAGGGGCAATAAGGAATGATAATATAGTGATTAGGGGCGATGAGGGTTTAGTAAGAAGTGATAAGGATGAGGGAGGGATGGTGAGAAAGTGATATTAACACAAATTGGTCATTTTATGTGCGTATGTCATCAATGTGACCTATGTTTCCCCAATCACACCACTTTGGATTAGGTTCAAAATGATTGGTTTGCAAACTTAAATTTTGAGAAACCTAAGACTCCTAGAAATGCTAGAAAATAATTCAAAAGGCATGAAACTGAAAAAATGACTATATGTTTACCAAAAATAGACATCAATTGTAAAAAAATTTCCCTAAAATCCATAGGTTCAATACTAAGACCCTGAAAATGCCTAAGTACTGACCATATTGGATTTTGATAAAATATTTTTCACATCATAAGGTGTGAAACTATGAGACCAACTCTATCAGATGCAAATTGAACCTAATTTCTTATATTTATTAAAATAAATTTAAACTATAAGTTTACATTTATACTTAAACATTTATTTTAGTAAATATCAACTTTAAGTAGATATTACCTCCCTATAAATGTTTTTGTGTTTTTGGGTGCAAAGCAATAAGAACACATACGTGTTCCTCATAATGCATATGCATTATTAATAATGTGTATATTTTATTGAAATTTGAATTCAAAAAATCAAGACTTTTGGCTTGGAAATGGCTTGGATTCTCAAGCCAAATGCTTAGACCTATCAATCTACAGTTGAGTCCAAGAGTTTTGATAGAAAATTAAAAAAATTCAACTTCCATCACCAAATACACTATAAATTTCAACAAAAAAATTTAAAAAAAAATTAACATGACAATGATCATGCTCCTAACTTTCCAAATATATGATTTTTACAATTTTTGTACTATTTTAAGGGTTCAAACTGTGTTGATTTCTAACTATACCTTTTTTAGGCCACTACATGCCACAAATATACATGTCTATTCATGTTTATGTAATTATTTTTCATTGATCCAAGTGAAAAACAAATTATATGGTCACAAATTAGACCTAATTCTACACATTCAAAAAAAAATCAAATTTCATTTTTTTTAGGTATTCAGGGTGGCCACAAGGCCGGTTATCCATTTTTTTTGTCATTTTTCAAGATCTATTTACTTTTAAAATTAATAAAAAAATTATTTAAAAATATAGGTCACAAAATATAATATGTTATCTAAATATTCACCAAACGATTTCAAACAATATTAAATGATGCTTAAAAAATGGTGGGCCACAAGTCGTTAAACTATTCTATTTTCTTAAAAAATAGGAGATCCTCTTTTAAATTTTAGGTGTTTGACCTAGTTATACTTAACCATTTTTTTAAAAAAATAGTGTTTTGTAAACTAGACGAAATTCTACAATTCATGTTCTTATACCATCTTCAAATTTTGAGTGTAACCATCTCAAATTATCTATAAAAATTCAAATTTCTGAAATTTTAAGAAAATCTTGTCCACAGGTAGGCCCCTTTTTATCCCACAACTTTGTGTACTTACCCACCTATCATTACAAATACTATTATAAATTTTTGATTGTTAATTGAAAGTTTATAAAACTTATATTTCAACAATTTACACATCATTTGTTATTCTTTGAAATAAAATTGATTTTCATGAAGTTAAGGTCAAAGAGTTGTGTTCGTACACTTGTAGTTTCAATTTTTCAGTTGTCCTCACTTTATATACATACATATATAATAGTCTCAACAATATTTGACATTTCTTATATCCATATATGAAATTTCCTATAAAAAGTCATTCGTTTACTCAAAAAAAGTGTATATGTATACATGCAGTCTCTTTATCTTTTCATATAAAAACACAAGTCATTGTCATAAATGCATCAATTTTGCATACTTTTATTATTTTGGTATTGAAAAAATTATATATTTATAAACTACATTAAAAATTCACAATTTATATTCTTATATTATTGTCAAATTCTTTTTCCAAGTATCTCTAAAATTGTCTCTAAATTCAACTATTATTATTTTCGAAAAAAAAAGTGTCACTTTAAACCCCCTTTATCCTCCATTATCCTACATCTACCCAATTATCTCACCATCACATATCAAGTCACCATATTCTTTACTTAACTATTTTTTAGGAATATATTCTTCTTCCTACTCAATGTATTTTTATATGTCATCTTCATTATAATGTATAAGTATAGATGCCATAGGAATGCATATTAAATTGTATTCAACTACACATATTCATCTTGGATTTATTGAGGACCTTTAAAATAAAAACATGGTTACAACAGCTCAAAAAGACATATGGATAGTCAATCAACTCAAATAATAGTTGATGATCCTCTCCTCACCTCTTAATAATAGTCTATACCACTTTACCTTGAAAAGCACCACATTGAATAAGTCCAATAGAAGTGTCACATCTCGCTTTCCCATAGCCAAAGTTTGAAGGCACTCTATTGCAATAAACTTTATATATTAACATTTGATTTGATAAATAATCAAAATATTGATTTATTATAATACAATTATAGATGTTAATTGTGTTAACTTTCTTTGATAGATGTAATAATGGATTTGTTGTTAACTTTTTTTACTTTTTTAATATAATGTAATTAAGGAAATTAATTATAGTTAAATAAATTGATATTATGTAATTAAGATAATTATTTTTCATTTGGATAAATTGATATTATGTAGTTAAGGGAATTAAATTTTCATTAAGATAAATTGATATTAGATGATTATGGGGAATAATTGTTATTATGGATTATTATGTTTTTACTATTTTATATTGTGTGGATTTGATATTATAACATAGATAAATACTCCTTGTTTGATTGTTTGTGACTTAACTACAACCCTCTTGGTAAGAGAGTGAGTATCATTACAGAGAGGGAATTAGATGTAGAGTATGAATAGTGAAGAGAGAACTCGGTATACAAATTTGTGTTCATACTAGTTGTATTATAAACATATATGATTAAATTTATTTATTTTAGCATAAGTAATGACCACCAGGGATGAAATAATTAATTGTATGTTTTTTTACTCTTATCTTCTAGATTAGATTGTTGTAATAGATGCACTTAAATTTAGGGATTGCTAGTAGTCTTAATGGTTGATAGGATTGTGTACATGTTATTTATATGAATGCTTTGAATGCTTAGTGTTTATGGTTGCCAATAAATGATGTCATCTTTTGTTTATGTATTGTAATTTCAAAACCTATTTGTAATAGATTATTTGGTCGAAGATAAAATAGACCTATACAAACTATCATAATTAAATGATTAGGACCATTTAGGTGTTATACATTAGGGTTTACCCTATAACTAGTTAAGTTGCTCACTCATTTGAAGTACATCACTGACCCTATTAAGCTATGGTAGTTGGTGAAATATTCTAATTATAGGCTAATTGATATTTCCCCCAAGCACTATTAACTATTATTCATTTGACTCGCCTTAACAAGTAGTTGAGTTATGTGCATGGCAACATCAATTTTGTAAGCTTTTTACAGAGTCTAGGAGTCTCTAGCAGTGGTAACATTTGGGAGCATGGATGTGTAGCAGAGTAGGTATCATTTTTGACTACTTATAAAACTTATAGTCATTGGGATTTCTTTACTAAACTCCAATAAATTCCTGTTAATAGTCATCCATCTTCACTAGATGTATCTTAAAAGATCGTGATCTATGATTTTGGGGTCACTTTTTTGAATTCCAGTCAATGGATTTGTAAAAATAAGTCTTCACCAAAACATGAAGTAGAGTGTTTGGTAAGGTACTTATAACTTATTAATTTATTGTAGTTTTTTTAAAGTGGAGTTTTTTTTTGTTTAGTATAGAATATGTCATTTATGGATTTTGATCACAAAAAGAATTTATTAGGAAAAGGATAGATTCTGTTGTTATTAGAGGAATCGGTTATCTAGGAAGGAAAATACATTCTAAAGAGTAGTCACATTGTTGAGTGAGAGAGGAATAATTGTGTCAGGGTGTTGGTTCATTTTTTACAACAATTTATTTCATTATCTTTGGATTGAAATTGGGTTATTTTCTAGATCAATATATATACTCAAAATTATTCTTGTTTTTTAAATCCACTTAAAATTTGCTTTTATATAAATTTTAATAAAAAATTTATACATGTTAATTATAAGATTGATAAGTTTACATTTAATCTTAGACACAAGCAAAATTTCATATTTATTATTGTGAGTAATTTGATCACTGATAAAATTTGAAACTAACTCATTCTAGTATAAAAATAATCACTTTAACTATTACACAACAAAAAAAAATATAAACTTTGATAAATTATATATATATATATATATATATATATATATATAGATATAATGATGACGTAATATTCTGACTTGTATCATGTGTATAAAGACTTAGACCCAAAGATGGAACTATAACATTGGTGAAGACCTTGAGAATGGTAAATTACATATACTTGATGACCTAGGTGTATACTAAAACACATAAATAATGTAATGTCAGAGTAGAACCTTTTATTTATCCTTAATCTATAGGATGGGAACTCTTGTATCTATTGATTAGATCTTAAGACATGCTTTTGAACTAATAGAATTTATATGGGTATGCATCTATAGAAAAGAATCATATTGAACCCTTAGACTATGGATATGGTTTGATTTAAATCATTACATTTTTAGTCATAATATCATCATAAATTGAAGGACTTGGTAAATTGAATGTCGTGATAACTAAGGTCACTTGCTTTTAAGTTTTTAAGTTTTTACTATTGTGTAGTAATTATAAAATATTTTCCTTTGTGAATGATTGATGGTTTAATTAGTTAAAATGTTTAGTTTATAAAGATTTTATTAGGAATTAATTTTTGTTGTTAGTAAAATATATCATGATATAAGGGATGAGGTTATGATTTGATGGAATAGATATTTCTTTATCTTTGGTTCTTAGCCTAAGATTATTGCATAAAATAATGGTCAATAAAAAAAAAGACTTTATTTTTTATCGCTCTTGAAAATTAGAAAATTTATTCTTGTAAACTTAATGTTGGATGGAAATTAGAATTTTTTTCTTTTAAGGAACTCTTAAATAATGAATTTGACTACACAACCTATTGTGCACATATGTATTACAAACCTAAGTGTATGGATGATAGTAACTAGATTATTATTAAATGTGATCTTTGTGAGTTATGATATTCCTTTAACTCTTAACTTGTTTGAAACCTTAATTTGGTTGTGGTTGTTTCTTATATTTGTAACTTATGATAATACTTATTATAAATGGTATAAGACACACACGAGTTATGTTATCATTGTGTAATATGTATTGATCAAAATATTATATTTTGTTCATTTATTATGATAATAATCCTCATCTAGTAACTTGTGATAAAATGTCTCATGAATGGTAAGGGATATTTATGGGATACATTATCACGTGTGCACTTTATTTGGATTGGCCCTCTATTCAAACAGTATGTTGGAATATTTTGACTCTTTGGACAACCTAAGAATTTTGGTGAAAATGTTTATGCATTTTAGACCCTTTGGAATAATGATAAACTTTGGAAGATGATCTAAATTTTGGAAGTGGATATTGTGGTTAAATTTTGATAGAATCAGAATCTTCAACCTCATACTTATGATAGATGATTATAGAAAATTTTAAAATGATAAGTTTACATAATTGTATATTGAACAATTGTCAAATAGTCTGAGATGATAAACTATTTTTTATCTTTTTTTATTTGGATATATCAACTCCAAAAGTTGTATTGGCTAATATACATGATCTTATTGTTTGAATGGTTTTGAATTATAGAATCTTATCAGTTTGTCCATGTTTAGGATGTTGAACCTTCTTGACTTGAATATATATTGAGATGATAAATTGTATTGGTTTATGGAACTTAGAAGAACCCTGGGATTGAGAGTAGGATGTGTGCCCTATTAGGACTTATATGTGTTTGGCAGGGATAATTTTAAGATTGAACTTGTAAATATTTTTATAATATCATGGTGAATTTAGAGTTTTTGCATAATTACATTAGATAATATTTGATAAAAACACCATAAGTTTAAATTGACTTGTTATTTTATCGGTTCATATATATGTGTATATATGTGTGTTTGTGTGTGTGTGTATATATATATATATATATATACACATATATACATATATATATACATATATACATATACATATATAGACATATACATATACATATATACATATACATATACATATATATACATATAGACACACATATATGTGTGTGTGTGCACGCGCATGCGTGTGTGTGCGCGCACACACGCACATGTGTGTGTGTGCGTGCATGCGTGAGTGAGTGTGCGTGTGTGTGTGTGTGTGCGTGTGTGCATATGTGTGTGGGTGCGTGTGTGGTACGTGCATGCATGCGCACACGTGCGCGTGCGCGCGTGCGCATGTGTGTGTGTGTGTGTATTTGTTGAATTGAATGTAATATTTAAAATAAAATATAACGATATCTCTTATATTTTTTGGAATATTTATTTTTAAAGTGACATCCATTCTCTCACAATTTATATGTAAGTGTTACGTTTAATAGATAAAATTAGACCATAAATTATGTAAACATAATATTTAAGACTTAAAACAATTGGATATTTAAAATGTGTACCTTAATCATTTACATATCAATTATAAATATTATATTACACATCTTAAGACTTTTCTAATCTTAATAAATTTATTGAACAATTTTCCTTCCATATAAAATAAATAATATTTATATTTTTTAAATAAAAATGAAAAATAAAATTTTATAAAATTATTAAGGAATATTAAAAAGAAAAAAAGAAAAAGAGAGAGACAATTACTTCCGCTCTGTGAATGAACCACCTAAGCTCCTTTAAAGTCTTCAAGTATTCTAAAATATCATTTATAATAGAGTCAAACATAATGATTTTATAGAATGGGTATAATACAAGATATATGATTAAGTCACTTTATGAATTTAAAACAACACATCTACATAATCGAGATTTTTATACAAACTTAAGTGTATCATATAAGTCCTAAAAGAATAATTAAAATTATATTAAAGATATCAAATTTTAGGAGAGTTTATTTCTATGGGTGGGGATAACATTTATCTTAAATTGTGTCTATAATTTTTAGGATGTGGTTCTTTTTATGACTCAAATTTTCACCCTTGGAGAGGGTTATTCAGGCCCTTTCCAATTTAAGTTGTATAATGGGAACAACCCTAGGTTGTGTGTCACCTATGGTGGGTTGAACCTCTAGATAAGGTCAGATTCCACTTTGATGCTCACCTAAACTAATTTTGTCATAGGGAAAAGGGTTAGAAAGAGGGAAAGGGTTCCTAATAAAGTTAACCAGGGGATGCAACAAATAAAAATGGGAAATTCCCATAAGCTTGAACCCACACTAGGTTTGCAGAAGACAATACTATCTCACACAACCTCGAGATCAAGATATTTAAATAAGTATTTCATAGAAGAGGTTTAGGAAGAAATGAACGTAAATAAAGAGGAGTTATAAGACTCATTGAAATCTCACATTAATGGTAAAAAAACACTAATCTAGACCTATGACTCAGCTTGAATACACCCTAGAAAAGGAGCAATAAAGAAGGACCATGGACAAGGAAGATTCTCCTTCACACAATTCCATAGTGCACAACTCACTCAACACATATCCAAGGCAAGAGATAGGTAAATAAAGTCTTATATTGTATCAAGAGGTAGTTCTTACAAATGCTTGACAGGGTCGAGCCTAATCAAGATGAGCATATTTTTTAGTATCTCAAAGAGTATCCCTGTCTCCCAGAAAGATGAAAAAAGTCTAAAATCTGAGAGCCTTTACAAAGGAGAAGAGGATGGGATAATATAGGAGAAGGGGAAGAGAGAAGAGGGAGCATGTTTCAAGAACAATTAATGAGTTGCAAGCTTTTTGATCAATCAGGACACTATTCATGGCTTACTAAGTGGGAAAGGTTCCTAAAGGTTTTGAGGATGCATTGAATGCCCCTAGCTATAGTTCCCAATACTATACCTCTCTTTTGATTCTTCATGCTATCTCTCACTTGAGGACAAACCCTCATACTCATGGGTCTGACAAAAATATGGCTTTATGTATTTTAAGCAGTTGTTTGTCAAAAATATAGCCATGTTAAAGGACGAGGACCTTCTACATGATCACATATATCTACCCCCAATCAAATCTAGACCAAATCTTTTCTATAGATGAAAAACCAATCTCCTTTATTGGTTTTCGTATAGTCCCTTATATCGATGCAGACCTATAGACTAAGTAGCTTTTTTGATCTCCAAATAGGTCTAAATAGACCCATTCTATCCCTGCAAAGTCTTAATGGCATCGCATGATCCTAAAATATCTACTCTTGGTCTGATCTGGATCATGTTTAAGTTCGGTTCCATTCATACTTACCTTTTTTGGGTCGAAGAATGTCATATCAAGTTTCATCATAATGTCTCAGGATTGATCTTTTGTTTATTAGTTATCACTTGCTAACTCAGGCTATTGACATTTTGACCTTTGTTCACACCATTGATCTTGATCAGTATGATCAAGTGAGACATATCAATCTTTCCCTTGACTTGTCAACTCTATCCGAGCTGGCACCACTTGGTAGCCCCATATTTGTACTCAAGATCTATTGTCAGTCTACCTACTTTTGTGATTGTAATATGTGGTGGCCTTGCATTCAATCTAAGCTCCTTGAATTTTAAAACCTTGCTTGTACCATTGATCTACCTTTGTATGCTCAAACACACTCCATTAATTTTCCATGAAGATCCTTTGACATGTTGACTTGATCTAGCATAATTGGATCAAGATGCATGATTAAATGTGGACCATCAGATTTTCTTGGACCCACCATTTAAACTCAAATGGCTAATTCATGAGACCTAAATTTTATGTATGTGTGCCCATATTTGACATCCACACTAACATTTTTAACATTTGCATGACCGTCATTAGGATATTTGAAAACCAATAGTCATTTGTCATGGATTAAATTTGATGTTTACATGCCCATTAATTGACATCTATGAAAACATCAATGACATATGCATAACTATCAATCTTTGGACTCTAATGGATGGTTACTAATCTTTACTTTGATTTTTCTGCACCTGTCACCACCCTGTTGGATCAATTTTTCCAAAACAATTTGGTTGATGTAATTATGTCTTCAAAGAAATTATTGTGGAATAATTTCCCCGAAAGAATTTACTTGTTCAAAATTTTTGCAATTGGGTTATTTTCCTCAGGGTTTTTGTTTCGGCCTTTTCATTTGGATTATTTTCTTTGGACAATTTGTCCCATGGGTCCTTAGCTTTAGGATTTTTGTTCATCCACTTTCCCCGAAATAAGTCTACAACTTTTTTATTTCAGACAACAATTTGTACTTAGCCTTTTTGTGGACCTTTTGATTCAGACAAAATGTCTGAAAGAATTCAGTCTTTGGAAAAATTATTGTGGAACATTTTACCTAAAATAAATCCATGCCTTAGCCAAATTTTGGAAATAATTTTCCTGAAATAATTTTTTCCCTTGCACCTTTTGTCAAAACTTTTGTCAAGGACACTTACCCTAGAAAATTACCTTTTGACCTTTTGAAATGGCCCTTTGCCCCTTGAGATTACCCTTCAGGCTTCCTGAAAGTTCCCTTCAACCTTTTGAAAGTGTCCTTTAGATCCTTGAAAATTCCCTTCAGACTTTTTGTAAATTCCATTTGGACTTTTGTATAGGACACTTTGCCAAAAAAATGACCCTTCAAGATTTTTGAATCGACCACTTGCCCAAAAAATGATCCTTCAGGATTTTTGAGTCAGCCACTTTCCCAAAAAGTAACCCTTCAGGATTTTTGTATCGAGACACTTTGTTGAATAATGTTTATGAAAATTATTTGAATAATTTTCCCAAAATAAATGACCTTTAGGTTTTTACTGCGGACAAAATATCTGCAAGAATTTATGTCTTCAAGCCTTTTGTTTTGGATAAAATGTCTAAAATAATTCCCGATGCTTAGTCAAAAAGCCTAAAATAGTTTCTCTAAAGGAAATAACACTTTGCCAAAATAAAATCTTGAAAGAAATTTCCAAGTAAGGACTGAGCAAAATATATGTTTTTCACTTAGCCTTTTTAGCTTGCAGGCTCTTCTGGGTTTGTGCAAATTGTCCTACTACTGGATCTTTGAAGGCTCAAATGAATTGTGAAAACCCTAAGGCCTATGCAATTTTTTTCCATGACTTAGAACTTCCCTGATCATCATGAAACCTATTTGGGAACCTTCCTCCTTGCAAATGTAGACCTATCCTTTAGAATTTGACAAAATACACTTCAAGTGTTTCAAAAGCTTTACAATAGTAATGGTCCACTCATTCATCATTCGGTCCTTCATTCCATAGGAACTTTCTCAGCTCTTCAAAGCTTTGTATGTGGGACAAAAAAATGGCCAACAATTCTATGAAAGGGTCTTAGGATTTTAATTTTATTTTGAGGTTGGTTATATTAAATTGAATCAATACAATTACATAAATAATATATATATATATATAATAAGAGACATATTTTTATTTAGCATAATTAAGTGAGTTTTCTCAAGTAGAAGCTATAGGATTTCTAGGCTATATATACATATAAAATGTAAAAGGTTATAAGACTTTCTCACTCACTCTCTCTTCTTTTGTGTTTGAAAACCAGTAGGATATCTCTGAGTTTAATCTCATTTTCTCAAAATGAACCTAAGCACATATTTTTATAGTATCTTTTAGGCGTCTATGTGGGAAAACACCATGCAAACTACCACTAACATATGTGCATCTTGAAGATTATGAATGTCTTTTTCACGTAATATCAGCAACCTTTAGCATGTGGTACTACAATTAATGCACATTAGTTTTACAACTTAGCAAGTCTAGCATAGAATCACATGCTCTTATAATTATATGCCATCTAAATATCAACTACATATCATAGTAGACCCATGTGTAGTTATTTTCATTGTTCCCACTTATCACTTTTTATGTTAATTTTTCCTTTATGCTTCAAACTATGATCTAAATAGGATCATTTTAGGTCCATGTGGCATGGATTCAAACCAACCTGACTAAGGAAAATTTCACTACACCTTATTCATCTGGCTTCCCTTGCTTAGATACCTCTATGCCAATTGTGTTCTTTTACATGTTTGTGTGCCCTATTTCTTTGTGCAAACTAGCTTCACTTTAGGTGTTTCCTTCATATCAATATGGTCCTTTCATGCACACAAAATATCCTTATTCATTCTATGTTACTAAAGTCTTTGTGCACTCATATTTTTTGCCTCTTTGTTGGCCTTATTACATATAAAAATTTACTTATATGTGTCAATACTACTGCACATGAGTTCTCTCCTTCACAAAACTAGAGTTAGGAAAGTCCTCAGTCATTCATGATTGCCTTTGCATCTAGTATGCTCCTTCATCAAATACCTTAGGTACTTGAAATGTGAGGTTTGTATCATAAGTCAAAATCTATGAGAGTATGGCCATAGTAACTAATCTATGTTAGATCCAACTAAGTCACATCCTACATTGCTTGATTCTTCCTCTTTACCTAGTACTACTTTTATTCTTTACATGTCTTCTTCATTACCTTAGAGTCCAATATGGCCGATATATCTTCCTTCTTATATTGTATCTATACCTTTAAAATTATTATTTTTACCTCTATTTCATCTATTTATCCATCTAGTTATCCCTCATGGAAAGCATACAAATCTACCATATTGAAGATGGATGAAATATCTGATCCCTTTAGAAACTTGATCTCATATGCATTGGATGAGAATTTACACAAGACCTTATATGGCCCTATCTTCTTCATATTTAACTTATTTTATACCCCCTTGAAAATTGTTCCTTGTGCAAATGTGCCAAAACTAGATCTCTTACTTAGAACTCTTTATTTATGCACCTTACATCCACACATTCCTTGTATTTCAGATTAATCTATTATAACCTTTATCCTACACTTAAATGTAACTCATGCATATACTTTGCATATTTATCTTCTTCTAAGATTCTTCCATGCACTTCCCTACTTTCTCTCAACTTTATAACTCCTTTGGGGCTATTTTCATTCACTAATTAGAAAGGTGTTTTCCTAGTTCTTATATTGACTGAATTATTGTACACAAACTATTATTGCACCAACATCATACTCCATTGCTTTGATTTATCTCCAACTAATCATATTAGAAAAATTTCAAGGCTTCGATTCACCACTTTAGTGTCTATTTTTGGATGGTATGGTGAATCAAAATTCAACATTGTTCACAAATTTATCCATAATGTTTACCAAAAATTACCTATAAATTATGGATCTTTATCATATATTATGTTACGTGACAACCATGTAGAATCACTACCTCATAAAATAATAAATTTAATACATGTCATGTCACTTATCTTATTACATGCAAGAAAAGGCACCATCTTCAAGAATATGTCCACCACAACAAAAATGGAATTATTTCCCCTTTGCTTCTTGTTAATCCTAGCACATAATCCATGCTAAATTCATCCCACATATTCTATGGAATAGGTTGTGGTTGTTACAAGCTTGTGTTCTAACTCCATCCCTTGGCCAACTACAAAAATATACACCTTTTCAAAAATTAGTGCATGTCTACACTCATTCTAAACCAATAATAACTTTCCACAAACTCTGTTAATGTTTTAGCACCCCTTAAGTGACCTGTTAATCCTTGAAATGTTTATCCACTACCAAAATTTTTCACATTGACCTTTTAGGTATGAAAAAATATGTTCCCTTGAACAACACTCCTTGTTGTATGTCATAATCTAATCATGATGTTCTATCCACCCTCATTGGATTTACACATTCTCTTCACATGTTGTGAATATCTCCATCCTCCACATACAGTTCCTTCTTGGAATAAAATCCCATGACCTCCACTCACATCTCATTCAATATGATCACTCTTGTAATTAGCATTGTAACAAACTCATTCAATTTTCCACACTTATGCTTTAACATAAATGTGTAGATATTTACAAACTCAACCCATTTGACGTGTCACTAGTACAACTTTATTTATTATTGATAAACTATAGTGCTTGATGGTCTATGTAAAAAACAAATATTTTTGAAATAAATAATTCCTCCACTTATTTAGAACATGCAAAATAGTACATAACTCTTGGTCATAGACCAAGTATTTTCACTTCACATCATTCAACTTTTAACTAAAGTATGTGATCAATATCCCTTCCTAGCTTAAAATGGATCCTAATTATACCCCACTTGCATTGTAGTCCACCTGAAACACATTATTGAAATATGGAAATACTATCATGGGATGCTTAATAACTCTCTTATTCATTTCTTAGAAAATGAATTCAACTTCTTTTCTCCATATAAATTCCTTGTCGTCTTTTAGGAACACTTCTTTGATCATTGTGCACACCTTGCTAAAGTTTTTGATAATTTTTTTTAAAACTTACTAATACATGAAAACTTCATCTTCAAATGCACTCCTTTGTGATGTCCATGACACTATCATGCACAATTTCTCATGATCCATCTTTATCCTTTCTTTGGATATCACAAAACCTAAGTATCTTAATTATGTCTTCATAAAGTTGCATTTTTTCATGTTTATCAACAAATTCTCTTTGTAAAACATTTGAAACACATTCCACATATACACCTAAGTCTTCCTCCTTTGTCTTGTTGAACACCAAAATATCATCTAGGTATATGATAACATACTTTCCCAGAAATAGATTTAACACTTCATTCATCAACCTTATGAATGTACTTGGCACATTTTTTTAACCAAAGAACATTATTAGCCTTTCATATAACCCTTCCTTCATTTTTGAATTTGTCTTCGACTCATATTCTTCCCTTATATTAATCTGATGATAACCATTGTTCAAATCAATCTTGAAAAAATACCTTGCTCCACTCAAGCAATCCATCAAGTCATCCATGCATGGTAATGGAAATATTTATGTGATCTTTATCTTATTGATGGTCCTTGAATATATGTACATATACCATTCTCCTCCTTTATTCAATGCCAATGTTGTATGTACTATACACAAGATCAAACTTTATCTTATCAGTCCTCTATATAATAACTCACATACTTGCATCTGCACCTCCTCATTCTCTTGAGGTGTCATCTTGTAATCTACCTTGATTGTAAAAATAAATCTTGGGATCAAGTCCATATGATGACTTATATTGTGCATTAGTGGTAATACTTCTAATAGGTTACTCAGAACAATGTTGATGAACTCATATAACAACTCCACTTCTCATGGAAGTGGTTCATCCTTTTATTTTTTGACAATGTTATGTTCCTCTTATGCCAAATTTGGAATTAAATCAAAGCATGCCTTATATTATTCCACCACCTTTAGGAATTATTTGCCTAATATCATAAACACTCATGTGACAAAATTACTATTTTGATTTTTTCTTTTCCCTTCAATGGATATAGTGTAAAATTCTTGTCATCCTTCTCCAAGCGATAGATGTTATCTCTTCTACCATGCATAAAATTTTGATCATACTACCAAGGCATTTACATAATCATGTGACATATGTTTATTGGCATCACATCACACCATACCTCATCTTGTTATGTGCCTATGTTTAACTTCATAAGACATTACTCATTTAACAAAACCTGATGACCCTTCTATAGCCATGAAACCTTATACGGGTTTAGATGCACCACCTTATTCAAACCCAATTTCTCCACCATCTTTCATGAGATTATATTGTCTATGATGTCACTATCCATGATCATATTTGCATCATTTACCTCTTGAATTTATTTATTTTTAGAAAAGGCTTTTCCTTTGTGTCAATTCATTATTCTCCTTCAAAAAATTCAACAAACCCATTTCATCAGTAGTGTTTATTCATGCTTAATTTATTCATAGTGCTATATAAATACAATGGGATATTCATATCTATTTGTGACATGCACATTAGCTTTGGGCCTTATAATACTTCCCCGTGTGTTTGTAATCATTAATATATCTTATGTCTAAGTTATTCACATCTAAAACATGTGCTAGGTAATCCTCTTCCCCTTCCTTGGCTTGATCTTCCTGAACCTCTAGATGGGTAAGATACACTTGTTCACACATTCTCTTTCTCAACTCCATGAGATTCTCTCATCTTGTCTCTTTAAGTTCCTTCTAGTGTTGCCTCATCCTCCTCATGTGAATATCCCTTTACCTCATGTGGTGTTATGTTATTTAAATAAAAAATTATCATCTGACTTTAACACAAACTTATAGGCTTTCTCCATTATTTGGATCCAATTCATGTTGATTTATTCTTCAATACCAAATATCAATCTGTTTAGGTACCTTCAATATTTTCTCAGTCAACCATCACTATATTATGTAGTCTTTGATAAATAACTCATTCGATTGTAATTTATATATTCTATTGAACAATTCCATTTGGTAGTATTCTAGACATAAATTTACCCTTTATCTTTGAAACCATTTGATCCCATTGAGTAAATTTATCCTTACCTCTCCTACACTGATCATATTTCACTTCCTTCCACCATAGTGTTGCATGACCCTTCAAGTTAGCAAGTGAAATATTCAAGAGTTGTGGGTCACTAGTACATCAAAATCAAAATATTTCTCTTTGTCTATGATCCAATCAATAATATCCTTTGGATTCAAAGTTCATGAGAAATGTGGCACTTATAATTTGGTGCATTACCTGATCCATGAAATAGCTCTCAATAGCCTACCTTTGACTACATCCATTTTCTCTTCATCATTTTCATCTCTCCCAACTTGTTCTACACTTTTTCTTCCTCTTCGGCATCACTTTAGTAATCCCTTGTAATGAATCCAAACCATCTATCTTCCTCAATGACATCTAAGAGATTTTTTACAACACACCCAATAATTCCTCTAATTATCCAACCATGTTAGTTACAATTGTGCCTTATCTAGTAGTTATTATGTGGGGTATCTTAATTCATCACTAGGATATTTTCTTTCACTTCCTTAATCTCTACCCACCTTCTTCATAGTGGAGAATAATTCTTTATTATCTTCCTCACGTATGGTGATCTACAAATTTATTTCTCCTCATATAGGTCTCAATCATAAGTTTGACCTTTAATGTTGATACTAGAATGATGTAGTCATGGTCAAGGCCCCCAATGAATGGATTCCTTAATCATGCTACCTAACTACTAAAAAACACTCAAATCTTGGAGAGAAATCCTTCTATATATGCTTAAATATGGATTTATATTTTAAACTAGTTGTGTACACTTGATAAATATATCCCAAGGCTCTAGCCTTTAGTTTGACTTTCCTTGCAGCCAAAAGGTGTGCATTTACCATATCAGGGTTGAATCCAAGGTTTGAAAATAGAACAAATGCATAAGTTGAGCTATCACATGAACCAAGTAAGTGCACACCATAATGTAGTTGAAAGAAAAATGAAATCAATAATACGAGAATATTACATAAACAAGCATAGATCAAAACCAATCTTCTATTAACAAAGCTCACAAATGTGAGAAGTACAAATAGGAGAGTGTTGAGTAACTCCTCCACAAAATGTAGTCAACAGACTTTTTAATAAAATAGTAATTCCTCCACAAAAGGTGGTCAATATAACTAATATTTAAGGAGTAATTCCCATACTTAGAATAGCCAATCAAGGGAGTTACTTCATAGTTATCTAATCAATCTATACACCTAAACAAGCTTATACATGAAAGTAGGAAAACTCCAAGTGAGGGAAAGAAATCCATAAATAAATAAATGTGGGAAAATAATAAACCCATACTTTAACCCCCCCCCCCCCATAAGCATAGCTTAGGTGGGTAGTGTAAAACAATGGGTCCCGACAACTAGGCCTAATGAGGTACCATGTAAAAATCAATCTCTCATAAAGTCGATAAAATGATATAACTCATAGAAAAAAAATTCCCCCTTAAAGAGAGACATAAAAAAGAGGCTATAAGGTCCCCTAGAAGATGATGTTTCAAGTCCCAAACCTCAATAAAATCCCACAAATGAAGATACTTGCTTTCCATGAAAGGTTTGGTGAATATGTTTGTAATTTATTATGTCATCTAGCAATAGATCAGATCAATGATGTCCCCATGAATGAGCTATATGATTAAGTGCATGTGAATATTTATGGGTTTTCTTTATTGATGTTGAACCAAATTCTTGTAAATTTAAATAGTATTCTAGTTATCACAATAGATGGTGTTAGGTCATTTGAATTGGATGCCAAACTATGTGAGAATCCCCTAAAGATAGATGGCCTCAGTGGTAGATTGACATCCCCTCTATAATCTACCTTAGTAGATGATAAATTAGTGTCATTTTACTTCTTTCTTGACCAACTAATTAGACATGAACCAATGGGAAAACTATAACCTCAAGTGGACTTATGATTCTAAATATTTGCAGCCTAGTTTGACTTAGTATAGTCAATCAAGTCAATGTTAGTGTTAGCATTGTACTGAATCTCTAATATATATGTGCCCTTAATGTAGTTCAATATCCTCTTAGCTACTTTCCAATGTAGCTAATGGGGTTCTTGCATGAATCTGGAGACTAGGCCCACTACATATGATATGTGATGTCTAGTATGTGTCAAGTAGATAAGGTTGCCCACAAGTTGTCGATATAGGATAACATCGACCAAAGGTAAAGTAAAATTTGCCTCAATATTGACTCCAGATAGAAAGGGAGTCAGAGTTAGCTTACAATCATCCATGTGAAATTGATCAAGTAGATCACGAGAATACTTAGGTTATGTAAGAGTAATCCCTAAGTGGAATTGAGAAATATAAATCCCAAGGAAGTAGTCTAATAAGCCCAAGTCTATCATAGAAAATTTGTCCTGAAGATCCCTTTTCACCAATTCAATGGATGAAGAAGAGTTACCAGTGATCAAAATATCATCAACATAAAGTAATAGAATCAAGAGAGAATCATTTTACTATAAGAGATAGACATTTAGATCTGAATGGCATCTAGTAGATCCTATAGAAATAAGTAAGGAATCCATCTTGGCATACCAACCCTGAGGGGATTATTTGAGACCATAGATGGATTTATGGAGTCTACATACAAGGGAAGAATCCTCAACAAATCTTGGAGGTTATTCCATTTAAATCTCCTCCTCAATATCACTATGGAAAAAGGCACTCTTCATATCCATCTAATGAACATCCTAATGATTGGTTGTGTCAATATAAAGTGTGAGTCTAGCAGAATTCATTTTTTCAATTGGTGAAAATTTCTATGTGTAATAGATGCCCATGCACCTGTGAGAAACCCTTTATGACCAACCACACCTTGAAATTATCAATAGATCCATCTATTGCATACTTGGTCTGATATATCCATCTACATCAAACCATCTTTATTCCCTTAGTAATAATTGTCAAGTCTCAAGTGTGATTCTTGATTAAGGAGTTATACTCCTCATGCATGGTAGAATCCCACTTAAGAATACTTGGTGCCTCCCAAAAATTCTATGGATATGAGGTAGAGGCATAGAAATCATGTAGACCATTTTGAAACTCTAAATATGTCTACATGTCATATAAAATATCCCCAACCCATGTACCTGCACTCTATAATTTCTACCTAGCCCAAAGTGGACCAAAATTAGATGAGTCAGGTAGAGAAACATCATCCTTTGTAGTATGACTAGATGTGGATTGAGATGATTCCCCATCACTACTCTTGTTATCATAATTGGAAGAAGTGTATTCAACCTCTAAAATGTGCTCAAGTTGATCTAAATAATTTGAATCGAATCTAAGTGAGTCCAATGAAGTGGGATAAGTGTCAAGTGTTGAGTTTATGGGACTCTTTTGAACTTGAACATTTCTCTTGATGAACAACTCATGTGTGGTTAGATGAAGAAGGCAGTACCCCTTAACACCATATAGATAACATAAAAATATGTAAGGCTTACTCTGAGGTTCCATAGCCTCATTTTTCTTCTTCAATATGCATGTCATAGTTAGAGATCTAAAAACCCTAAAGTGCTCAACTATGGGTTTCTTGTTGTGCCAAGCTTCAAAGGGAGTTATACCTTTTAAATATTTATGAAGAACCCTTTTCTAAATTTAGCAAGTACAATTAATGGCTTTGACCCAATAATGAGGTGTCAGTGACTTAGATTGAATAATATAGTTTTCCATCTCTTTCAAGGCCCTGTTCTTGTATTCTACAACTCCTTTATGTTGAGGATTGTCAGGAACTATCCACTACAAATCAAT
Organism: Torreya grandis; assembly: GCA_037957365.1. Taxonomy (NCBI): domain Eukaryota; kingdom Viridiplantae; phylum Streptophyta; class Pinopsida; order Cupressales; family Taxaceae; genus Torreya; species Torreya grandis. The sequence goes on from JARHVA010000309.1 coordinate 1,526,971, forward strand.
CCCCTCTATTGTGCCAAACCAATCAAACCTATTCTTGACATGCTTATCCCATTATCATTTTGATTAACCTTGAAGAATTTCTCATATTATTTATCTATAATAACTTTGAATTCTCAAAACTTCTTGAAAACTTCATATTTATACCTAAATAAGTGAACCCATGTGTATCTCAAGAAATCATCAATAAAGGTAAGGACATACTTAACCCTGGTGAAATATAGATTGGGAAAAGACCCAGATACATCACTTTGTACTAACTCCAATGCCTATGAAGCCTTCAAGCTTTGCCTTTGTAAAAATTCTCTTTGAGATGTTTCCTGAGGGTTCAACCTTGACAAAGACCCTTAGAGAAATGGACTCAAGGTAAGCTTGTGAACATGTCATGTTTGTTGAGTTATTCTAGGTAGAATTAGGTGAGGTGTCTAAACCACTTATGCCAATATTTTATAACTCTATATGAATGAGTTATTAATGCAATTAGAGAAGGATTAGGTGCAAAATGTGATGGGGTATATAACCTAGTTGGGTTATTTGCCCTACTCACTACCACTGTAGAATAATTATGCAACTCTTTGATTATGATTGAATCTGGTGAAAACTCTACCCTCATACCCTTAATAATGTGAGTGATTTGGTACACTAATATGAGATTAGTTGAAATTGATAGAACACTTAGAACATTATTAAATGTTCTTCCATCCATTTTAATAAACCCTCTCTCTACAATGTTTATTGAAGTGTCATCACCCAAAGTGATAGAAGACATGCTATAAGGCACTATCTAATTATGACTAAATCTAGTGAAAACTCTACCCTTATTCCCTTAATAATGTGAGTGATTTGGTACACTAATATCAGATAGTTGAAAGTGATGGAACATTTAAATCATTATTGAATATTCCATTTTAATAGACTCTCTACCTACAACTTATACTAAAGTGTCATCACCCAAAGTGATAGAAGACATGCTACAAGGCTCTAAAGAAGAAAACTCAACTTGTGACTATCCTATGTGGTGGTAAGCACTTTATTTAATAACCCATGAAGATGTTTGAGATGCAACTACTACAAGAGCCTTTCCCTTTTATCTCTTTACCTTTACCTTTTACCTACGAAGAATCTTGAGTTGATGAATTATGCTTGATAAACTCATGAACACCTATGTTTTTATTTTCTAGAAGATGAGTTAGGTGATCAATTTTTTTTTTCATGCACTTGTGTTCATCATTCCCATTTTTCTTTCAATAGGCACACTTAACCTTCTCTTTCTTAGGTTTATCATTGGAAGAAGAATTTTTATCAATTTTTTTGGCAGAGGTTGATTCTTTCTTCTTCTATTGATCCTTATTCTTTTTATTCATCTCTTTTTTTGAAGTCTTTGATTTCCCATTTCCATTAATTAAGTATTGAGGTTGTGAGGACTTTAATGTGTCCATATGTATCAACTTGTCTTACTCCCTAGTCAAGTTGATAATTAAAGCATCCAAAGAGGGAATGTTCCATGTAGTGCCTAAATCACTTTTAGTGGCATGGAAATTAAAGGCAAAGACTAAGTAATTAGACCCTAGCTTAAAGATAATATAAATAATAATTTGGTCATCTTTCTTCTCTATTACACATTCTTTCAACTACTATCTCAAAGACTCAAAGTTGGTGCAGAAATCCTGAAGGGTGTCAAAGTTACTAGGACTTAGGCTGATAATTTATTTTTATAGTTCATGACCTCTCATCACATCTTACTTCCCAAAGATATTTTCCAAAATGGTTCACACTTCATTGGGTTTTTTTTTAGGATATATATGAAAGAGGATATTAGGAGTCACAGAAAGACACAACAACCCATAAGATTCATCACTACAATTATACCACTTAAATTTTTATATATCTATAGTTGGTTGAGTTTATAACCCTACTATAATATGATGTAAAATGTTGTTCCTTAGAATAATTTTTATTTTAATTTTCCATTCATGATAATTAAATGGATTTAGAGGGTTAATTGAACATGCATCCATTTTGTGCAGAAATTAAGTGCATTGGTTGTAATTATTGTTGCAAAAATAAAAGTGAAAGAGAATGGAAAGTGACACTAAAACATAGTACTCTTCCTAAACCATGAAATGATGACACCCCTGAATGTTGTAAACAAGGCATACCCAAAGACGTTGGGCATAGCCAAAAATGTGTTGAGAGTAACTAGTGCAAATGTCAAAAATATGTGATTTACAAAACAAGGTGAGGATGTTAGGCTCAACCAAAAATGCATCTATGATGAGTATACAAAGTGAGGAAAAGAGAAAAGGAGAAATTAATGTTTTGAATAAGAGGGGCTTTGGCCACCTTCCAAACCAGACCTCACCCTCTGATATTCATCAAGCAGAAAAAAATAGTGATAAAATAATCTTATTAAAAAACACCTCCTTACAATATATTTGTCCTCAAGTATATAGTTTTTAATTTAAAATATGATAGAAAAAATCTTAAGTGATTTTTTGTCACAAATAAAAAAACCCATTACAATTAATTCTTCACTTCCACAATGTATAATATTGTTCTCATTAACTAAAATGGAAATACCCAAACTTTATGCTAATCCCATCATTTCAAATACATCCCCCATTAAATATCCATAGCCATTTTTAAAAATTTAAACAAAAATTTAAAATAAAGTATATCTTTTTGAATTTTAGAAGGCAAGTAGTAATGCAAATTCCGTGAATTTTAGGTAGTGGTTTCTAAAAACATGACTAGGAACTGGAGGCAAATTGATACTCACACGAGTTGATTTTTGAACATTGTCAATAAGGGTGAAGATACAAGCTTGTTGAAAGCATAAATAAAGGCATAGAGGCACCTTCCATGTTGATTTTTCATGATTTTGAATACCACCAAACTAGATTGTACAAATGAATAGTAACAAATGGTATTAAATACCACAAAATCATACATAGGTCATGACCAAAATAAAGGAATTCAGAATGTTAGGAGTAAGGGTTGAACTAGAAATGGAATTCAAGCCAAAAGGCTATGAAATATAATGGAATGAGTTATGGGATTCCCTTGAATGCATTATAAGCTTTGAGACTTTAGATAAGTGGATTTAGACCCCACATGCATCGCCCAGTTAGACTTTCACTAAAAAATGTCCTCCCTTTTTTCGTTTCTAATTTTCAAGGATGTGAATCTTCCTAGAATGGAAGAGTGAGTTATAGACATAAATATATGCAAACAATTTTATGTATGTGTGTCCAAAAAAAATATCCACATGATCTCAAGACTTTAAAAGTAGCTTTACAACAATAAAAAACCAAACATAGATTATCAGGGTGGCTCGGATACCATATCAGGGTTGAAGCCAAGGTCTCTGAATCGAATGAATGCACTAGCTGAGTGACCACATGAACTAGTAATTGCATACCACAGTGTATTTGAAAAAAATGAAATCAATAATATGATAATATTACACAAATAAGCATAGATAAAAACCAACCTTCCATTAACAAAGCTTACAAATGTGATAAGTACAAATAGGAGAATGATAAGTGACTCCTCCACAAAAGGTGATCAACATACCCTCAAAATAGAATAATAACACATCCGTAAAATGTGGTCTATAAAGCAAATAATAGAGGAGTAACTCGCATACCTAAAATAATTGATCAAGGGAGTTACTTCCTAGTCATTCGATCAACCTATACACCTAAGCAAGCTTCTCCATGAAAGTAGGAAAACTCCAAGTGAGGGGGAAAAGCCCATAACAAATAAATATGCAAAATTATAAACCCCTACTCTAACACACCACCTCACTGGGTCTAATTATTTATTTCTTAGTCTAACCTTGATTACTCTAATTATCTAGATCACTTGTAACCACAAAACACTTAAAATATGATATATATCTTTCTTTGTCAGTTACAAAACCTCAACAACTTTCCTCATTCTTGGATATTTATGTTCATGATCAGATAGTAGCATTGATGATATTATCCATATTCTAATGCAACTATATTTTCCTTATAAACACTAAAAAAATTAAATCTTTCAATGTGTACAGGTCATCCTAAGAATGTCATTAACCATCTCGTGAGGATCATTTCAAAAGAAATAGTATAAATATAATTTAAAGCAAATTAATTTTAGCATCAATCAATCACCTCTCAATATTAGAAATACTACTAAATTTCAAAGTGCATAACTAATATATTTTGCCCTATTCATCCTTATTTGCATATCAGTCATAGAAAAAATCATACTACAAGTCTGAAGCACTCAAAATATAACCCATGAGTCATATTTGTCAAGTTACAAGATATATCATTGCATGCACTCACATCTAGCATTATACATTATTGTTCACACACATACCAACATATAAGGGATAATTACATAAGTCTGAGGCCCTCCTTGGAGTATTTTATATGTAGGCCACACTCATTGACATAGGGTTATTTGAGGTCATCTTAAAACCATGAGCACACTAACCCATTTTTGGAAAGGTAACCTAACTGAAGGTCAAAATCTAGGGTTTAAATTATAAATAGTGCTACATAGCCTATGCACAAGATCTAGATATATCAAATGAAAGATGATAAAAAACCTACAAAGACCTAGGTGGTCACAACTTGATACAATGAAAATTTTGCATAGGATAAATGTGTCAAATTTTAGATAGTAGCATCGACACAAGTGTCCATAAGTCAACACAAGTGTCTAGGAACCTAGAAAGAGTATTTATAGAATCTGACAACTAGTTACTCAACATCAGATATTTTGTTCACATGCTTGTACATATTATATCTATATGCACTTTATTTCATAAGTGAAGTATTGTTTCTTATTCATGATTACACAATGAAAATATTGTTTGGCATTGTACTTTATATATTTATTATTTTTCATAATTTGGCACTAAAATTGAATATCATAAATTGAATTATTTAATTGGCATGCTTTAGGAATAGTTTTATCCAATTTTGAACATTCTATGCCCTGAACCCTTAATTAAAAAATGGGTTAAACATTTTGTGAACCTAACCACTATGTATTTTTATGCAAATCCTAGTTTACTCTAGGGTTTTTAGCCTATTAAGGTATTTACTTGCTATGTTTATTCAACTTTGTTATACTCTCTGCATGAAACCTAGGCGTAGTCCTAGATTAGGTGGTGTTCCTATTGAATATCTTGAGCTAACCCTTGGGCCACCTAAAATGTCTCAATCTAATAAAATTGTCATATTATCAAGAGTGAAAATAATGATAATGAGCTACATATTGAATAAGTTCTTATAGAAGATATATCTAATAATGAGGATAATAAAACACATGAGGATAATGATAATGACCAAGTTGACCAAGAATAAGTTAAAATATATTGCATTATTTCAAGATTGCATTCATGAAAATCTTGAAGATCTTCACAATATCATGTACTATATATTAGCAACTCAATTAACAAAAGGTGTTAACAAATAACCATTGCTCTCTATTGATACAAATATTTGGGATAATGGATATGCCTATTCCACATCCCTTCCCATTTCATGCCCCTTGAGCATGACATTACCTACTACATCTAGTGGGGGCATGGGATATGTTTTTAAACCATTTTTCTCAAAAATTAAATCCACTGTTGTTACATCATCCATGGGAACCATTTGCACTTCAACCAAATTACTAATTTCAATGCCTATTTGAACTTTTGTATCCCCTTTGGTGACTTCTCAAACTTCAAATCTTAGTGGTGAAAATGTGCAAGATCTCATATAAATTTTAAAACTTTTGGAAGCTAAGGTTACCAACATTGAGATAAATTCTATGAAATCACCCCATGTTATTGATTCAAAATAACTATTGCATAACCCTCTTGCACCTGAGATATATTTGTACCCTTTGCCAACTAGTATTGTTGCACCCAATTTCACACTTTATGATGGAAAGGGTGATCTTGAGCAACATATTTGATCATTTTATGTAGCATCCCTTGATTATGCTTATAAATACAAGATTTTGACCAAATTATTTCCAATAAGCTTAAAGGACTACGCTTCGAGATGATTATATAATATATCAATACAATCGGTAAGAACATTTAAAACCCCTAGCCACTCAATTTTTAGCACATTTTTCAATCAACATTACTGAAAATATGTCATATGTACATGCCAAGATCAAAAAAAGAACTAATGAACCAATTTATGAATATGTCTTGAGATATAAGACAATGTTGGCCAAAATGACAAATCCAATGGTAGATAAAGAGATTCAAGACATTCAAACAATTTTTTATTGCTTCCTTACATGAGTCTATCATTTTCAAAAAAAAAAATTATGACTTTTATGCCATATTGTTTGAGATAGAGAAATGAAACTTATTACATTGAACAAACTTAAGTATGTAGCTAACACACCAACTACATCCACTAACAGATTTTGTATCAGACCAAGTTACAAGATAAAACCTACTAAGTCTAAAAACGACATAATTACCACAGTTAATACAATGTCACAACAACCTAATAGGATCATCTTATCCAATACACCTAATACATAATTTACATGATTACTTGAGTCTCCAGCTTCATTACTTTCAATGTTGGTAGAGTGTCATATCATATCTCTCCCTCCTCCTATAATGGTTAATACGAGTCAATATTTACCAAAAGGATATCCCCATTTAATTTAATACTATCAAAATAATCTAAGAATGTTACTATATTTAAATTAACCACATTTAGTATTAGCTCATGACACATAAGTGCTCTAATCAATATCAATTCCTATTATGACTATCACCAATTTACAGGGCATTCTATGAACATATATTATAAACTAAAGCACAAGATATAAGACCTTATTGATATTGATCAACTTACCTTTGAGGGTCCTCCATAGATTTAGGATCACAACCAAATGATCATCATAAATAAAAGATATTCAAAAATCCATTGAAAAATCATTCTAAGACAACTCTAGAAGTGCAAATGGCATATCATGCACATCCTCATCCATCACATTAGGAGCACCCATTAAATAGGATTATTCATAAATTTATACGTGAGATACATCCTATGGTTTTGAGACCTTATATTTTATTTGATGCCAATAATATTATGGATGATGACTTAGATCTTCATTCCTTATTTATCATGGCATATATTGATCATTAGCCTATACATAGTGTTATTATTGAAAATGGTGTTGGTGATAATATGTGTACCATGACATTAATCACACATTTTGGATACACACATGATGATTTATTTCATTCAACTAAAATGATAAAATCATTTGAGGGAAGATACAATAAGTTTTTGGTAAGATTGTTATACCCCTTTAGGTTAGTCCAACACATGTGACCATTAACTTTTCATTTATACCACATATGGGAGTCTTTGATATGCTATTAGGACATATTTGGTATATAAGATTCATGTATTACCTTATACGATGCATATTTATCTTAAGTATATTCATGCTAATATGGTAATTATAATTTTTGGGATTCCATATGAACATCTTTTACAATAGGAAAAGTTTTTTCCATGACAATTGATTATACAACCTACTAAGGTTAATCATGCATGAAATAGTAAGCAACATGAAATCCCCTTTCCTAGGTGTCCCATACTTGATATATCTTTGCATCAAATATCTACAGTGGACTCTTTGAGATCATAATTCACACCTCCATAGCCTAGCCACTTACCTAAATTGGAATGCCATGTTTCAAAATGGGTAACAAGACCACTATTACACTGAGGAAATTATAGAGCACAAATCAGTGGGTTCCATGAACCTTTACACCTTTGATTACTACTTCATGACCACATATTCCTATGAGACATGCACAGAGCATCATAATTTCTACACATTAAGATTTGGCACATATATATGATCCTTGACAAAATCACCAAAAAATTTATACCATATTCAAAGTATATATCACCCTATGAGCATCACTTAGATGGGATCATCGGCTAGCACTCTATTTCCAAACATTCTAAAAAACTGAGAAAAAAAAAAAAAAAATCAAATATTCAATAAAATACAAAAACATTCAAATAACTCAAAAATACCAAAAATATTTAGCATTTCAAATGTTTTCTATTTTTTCCATATGTTGTTTACTTTATGTTAGTAGATAGCATATAATTTATATACATACATATGTTTCACAGTTACTTGAGTATGATAAATAAATACATTAGACCCATGATATCTCAAGCATATGTATATGTTAGAACTTTCTTCTTTTAGTGTGATACACTACATTAGGGGAATATGGATTTTATATGATCATGATAGACATAGGTTATATTATTTTATGATCAGTTTATATTATCTTACGAAGCTTATATATCTTACACATATCTATACTCATTTTTATATCTTACACAATGCATTTGACATGTTATTATATATGACAATTTTATAACGCATGTATGTAGGGACTAGTATGACATGATTATGGTAGTTTTTTATGTCTCATTACTTCATTTATTTACATTAGCTTACTTGAGTGTGCTTTTTATTTGCTTCTTTATCTTATTTTTGGAACATTTAAACATGTTCCTTGGCCTATTAGACATAGTTTCTTGAGTGTTGTTTATTTATTTGGTGTGTGGACATTTACACATCTTCAACTTGAGTGTGTGGCATTTGAACATGCCCCTTATTTTTTATCTCCTTATACCCCTACTTGTGTGACATTTAAGTGCTCTTACATGTGTGATTTATTATTTGATGAGCTTATTATCTTCTAGACGTTTCCATGATTCATATAATACATCTTAGGGCTAGTTATATATGCATACTATGAGATTCATTGACATATCTACTTTGACATGACACTATTATATGTTTTTTTACTACATGATTGATTGACACATATACAACATAATTATCTTTTCCTTTTGAGATAAGGTGATTATTGATTTTTCAATCCGCTCACCTCAAAAGGGGGGCATGTCATATAAGACATGACTCCACATACATACAATTGATAGAATGGGTAAATTTTGATTAAGTTTACATAATTTACATGATTCATAAATACATTTGGGATAAAATTATATGCATTGGGCACATATTTGGGACAGAAATTTTCATATTTGTGATACATATTATACATGTTATAGAGTAGAGGTTACATTTTTATAGATACTTCATCTTGAGACATATTTAAGGTACACATGCACTAGATTATAGATACACTTTCAGATTATATACACATTTATACATCGACCTTAATAGGATGTGATGTTTGGGCCTTTATCTATCTACAACAGTTGGCTCATTTTGATTAGTGAAATATATATTTTTTAACTTGATGTACTTGTTACTATGATTATATTATTACGAGTTGATACGGTTACACCATTTGACTTGATCGAGATTGGCGAGATTGGTTAGATTAGTTATACTTGAGTTTTTTGATTGAGATTATGTGTTTAAAATGGACTTAGCACAATTCATCTTTATGCCATGTTTGGAGCATGATTACCCTCCAAGTTCCTCTTCATATCCCCAAGGTTTATTTTTAAATCTATCTCTAATGCTTCATATATGAAGCATCTCTACCAAGATAAACTACCAAGAGGCAACATGGTTGTATTGACACACAAAAGTACTCCTTGTTCTCTTTCTTTCAATAATTTTCAAATTATTCAATTTCAGATTATATGCACTAATTACACATATAACATTCTCCTGGTTTGAATCCATTCACATACAACAAATTTCGGTGGGCTCAAGCAAAGACAAGGTGTGTTGTACACACCATGGTATGTTTTCTTTCCTTTAACCTAATAATTTCATCTTTATACATTACTAGATTAAATGAGGGGTGTAGATGCTTAATTATAGATTTATATGTTAAACTAGTATTGTACACTTGATAATATACTCAAGGATATACCATTCAGTTTGATCTTCCTTACATCTAAAAGGCTCACATTCATCACCTCACTAGGTATAATTACTTATTTATTAGTCCAACCTTGATTATTGTGATTATTTAGATCACTTGTAACCAAAAAATACCCAAAATGTGATATATATATATATATATACATACATATATATATACATATATATATATACATATATATATATATATATATACATACATACATACATACATATATATATATATATATATATATATATATATCCTTCACTATCAGTTATAAAACGTCATCAACTTTACTCCTTCAACAGTTGCATTTAGGACATGATAATAACATTGACACTATTGTCCCTACTCTAATGCAACTCTCCTTGTAATACGAACACTCAAATTTAAAAATCTTTCAATGTGACATGTCAACCTAAGAATATCATTAACCCTTTCGAGAGGATCATTTCAAAATAACTATTATAAATACAAGTCAAATCAAATTCATTTGGACATCAAGCAATCACCTCTCAAACTTATAAATTATACTAAATTTTTTAGTACTCAACTAAGCTATTATGCTTTATTCATCCCTATTTACATATTAGTCATAGGATCAGTCATACTACAAGTCTGAAGTACTCAAAATACATCCCATGAGCCATATTTGTCAAGTTAAAAGCTAGATCATTACTTGCACTTGTATATAACATTCTAAACTATTGTTCACACACATACCAACACATAGGGGATAATTACATAAGTCTAAGGCCCTCATTGGAGTATTGGATATGTAGGCAGTGCTCATTGATATAGGGTTTTTGAGGTTAGCTAAACATTATGAGCTCACTAACCCATTTTTGGCAAGGTGACCTAACATAAGGTGAAGAGCTAGGGTTTGAGATATAAATAGTGATATAAATCATATGCATAAGATCCAAATATATCAGACAAAAGGTGACATAAAACCTATAAATACCTAGGTGGTTGCATCTTGATACAATGAACATTTTATACAGGATAGTTGCATTGATATTCGGATAATAGTGTCAACACAAGTGTCCATAGATTGACATAAGTGTCTAAATAGCTAAAAAGAGTATTTCCAAAATTTTATGACTAGTTTTTGAATAGTAGACAACTTGTTCCCACACATGTACATCTCAAATATGTCTCCATATCATTGCATAAGCTTAATATTGTTTCTTCTTTGTGATTAAATAATCAAAATATTATTTGGCATTGTACTTTATATATTTAATATTTTTTGTAACTAAACACTAAAATTGAGTATCATACACTAAATTATTTAATTATCATGATTTAGGAATGGTTTTATCTGCTCTTGAACATCTATTCCCCCTAACCCTTAATTCCAAAAAGGGTTAAACACCTTCTTTATAATAACATGCCAAAAAATTACACATTATTTCCTAAACATAAAATATAGGCTTAGTGGGCTATATGTACATATACAATTCTTAAGGCTATAGGATTTTATTACTCACTCTCTCTCATCTAATGTCTACAAACCAACAAAATCTCTCCAATAGTCTAATCTATCCTACTCAAAATGAATCCCAATTCTTCATTTTATAGGCTCTTCCAAGTGCCTACATGGATAAACAACCATGAAATTTTTTGCTAACATATGTGTATATATAAATTCATGAGCATATTTTTGATGTAATTGCCAACAACCTTCTATTAATATGTTACTTCATTCAATGCACCTAAGTTTCTCAACTCAATAGGCATATTCTATAATCATAGGCTCTTATAAGTCCACGCTGTCTAAATCTAAATTACATGTTAGAGTATATCCATTGGTATTTATTTTCATTATTCCCACCTTTAAAATTTTATGTTGATTCCCCATTCATGATTTGGACTAGGATCTAGGTAGGATCATCGTAGGTCCATGTGGCTTGGATTCAAACCACACTTATTAAAGAAAATTTCGCTATGCCCTATTCATATATGTACCCTTAGAGAGATTTATCTATGTCATTTGTGTTATTTTATGCAGTTTTTCACCCTATTTATTTTCACAAATCATATTCACTTCTGTGTGTTTCCTTTGTGTCAATTTGTTCCTTTTTCATGTGGGCCAAATATTCTTACTCATTCAATGTGTGCTAAACTCTTTGAATGTTCACATATTTTCTACCCTTGTTGGTATTTTGGCACAAAAAAACTTAATTTTATGTGTTTATCAATATTTCACATGTGTGCCCTTATTCATAAAATTAGACTCAAGCAATTCCTCAATGATGCATGATTACCTTTGTGCCTAGGATGATCCTACATCAAGAACAAAGCCAATATAAAACGTTTCAGAAATAAATTACACCAACACAAGAACCATATTTTAAATTTCATTAGTTGACTAATACTATAGTAAAAATCATAAAAAAACATCAATTTATCCTGTCCCTATATTGAAGATGACAATTAGATCATACTAAAAAATAATCATTTTCATACCATACAATCAAGACTGTGATGTATAATTTTCAAAACAAACAATTAAACCTTGATGTTAAGCTGGAATGGAATATAATAAATATTTTTTTTACATCTATCATATACCATTATAACCCAATATACTATCTCCTCAAAAACCATAAACCCTTGTTCTCATTAGAATGTTTGCATTGAAACTAATATGCTTAACTAGTCTAACACCACCCATTTATTTTGAGACTTTTCAAGGAAAAAGCACAATGAAATTATATTTCAAGGCATTGAGAACAATAATGCATACAAAGTAAACAAACTAATTAACTGAAAAAATCTCCATAATAAAAACAAAATAAAGATTTCCTTATATAATTTCTTCACCCATACAAATGGATTAGGAATTATCATGCTTAGTCCTTAACCTATAGTGTGTAATAGAATACCTAAGGCCAAATTGTGGCTATCATAGCCTTTTATTAAGTTATATGATCATTTATGTAATTTCATAATGGTATTAGGTTTAGCATAGGGAGTATCCATATCATAATTAGGGTATATATAGGAGGTAGTGCTTAGTATTTGATGATCATATTATGAATTCTATTCCTTTTGTAAGGTTGTGGAGGTTACTCCCTCAAAGTAAATTAGTCATATACCTCATTAATATGCCCTTATTAAAATCATATTATTATATATTGTTGTTATTTTGGTTTAGTAATATAGTAATTTAACTACAAGTAGTATTGGAGCTTCGATTTAGGTAAATGCATGGTCGAAACCCTAATTTTTAAGAATTGTTTATATCTCACAGACTATTATAATTTTTTCTAAATGTTTTCTTAATGAAGTTGGAAAATTATTTAAGGAATCTAAATTCCAAACTTTTAGTTTTCTATGATAATATTTGAGTGTGTTATTGTGATTTTATGATTTTTAATAAATTCACTCAATAGGCCACAATTATCAAATTTATTATGTTTTCTTTACATTTTCAGAAAGCTTACAAAAATGTAAACTAGGTCTACTCTTGGAAATTTGTGACTTTAAGCTGACTTAAGTCTAAGAATATTTGGTAAAATTTTGGTCAAAATTAAAAATCAAATTCTACATTATCATGCCTCAACATGATAGGGCCATAATCTAAATATCATGTGATCTAGGAGAATTTAAGACACTAGATATTACCATAGTTCATAGTTTTTGGATACCCATCCTCATGATAATATCATCATTGGGTTACATAGCCTCATTCAAATGCCCACATAACTCATGCAATTTTAGTATTGTAGACCACAACTCATCTAAAATTATAATTAGTGACATCATAATTCATCTATTATGAAGTGGTTGTTAAAAAATATTATAACAGTTTGATAGATGTTTCATATCCATCCATTATGTATTAATGTACACTTCTAATATTTTTAGTAAGTTACATAGATAATAATGAAGTTAAGGAGCACATAGACACCACACATGATCTATCAGATATTATATAGAGCTTAACATAATAAAACTTTATTGTTACATTTATACATTGAATGTCATCATCTTATTTTCTTTCTTGGTTTTTTAACATAGTGTACCTTCAATCCCATGTCAATCATAATTTACTTATGTTCATAACCCTCTTGAATTCATTTAAGTAGGTTGTCCACTAAATCTCCTACTAGGCCTTGGATCAGTGAAATCAAAGCATTATACACTTCATATCATTTTTGAGTGGTATCATGGTATATCTTAATTTCATATTTCTTTGTATGCCTACTCATACGAGGCCTGATTACAAGAAGTTAAGACTTGAGACTTGTGACCCTTCATAGTACCTTCCTTCATGTCTTAAAATGGGAGACAAATCTTCAACAATGCCAACTTTAGGAATGTTCCAAAACATGATAGACAATGCATTGCAAACATAATGGGAAGATTTGGAAGAACATCATACATATGAATGGACAAGTATCATTGATAATTTCTTGCTAATTCTCAATAAAAAAACTCCTAACACCCTTCAGTTTAATCATCCATTTGATGGTTAATTACCATATAAGGTACAAGTCAATCTAGACATCCCTATGTTTAAAGAAAAAATATGTGTAGATAAACTAGATAATTGGATTAACCTAATATGTTCATATTATGTGATTAATCAATTCTATGATCGATAAAAAATTACATTCGCTCTTTTGAAAATTTATTTATTAGTAAAGATGTGGCAAAACTATTTCACTTCATATAAAAATTTTGAAGATGAATTTAACTTAGACACATATGTAAACTCACTCAAATAAATATATTAACCTATTAGAAAATATGATGACTGATACATCAATTTATATCAATTGTGCCAAGGCAAAGAACAATCTGTGTAGTAATATATAGATACCTTTCATAATTTGGTGTCCAAACTTAGGATTCAGGATTCAAAACAAATTCTTGATTTAAGTATAAGTCAAGCTTGAGACTATATATATATTAATATATTGATTTATTATAGATCTCTTCATTCATAGAAACCTACATATTTTATTTCAAGTTTGAGTAAAAGGCCAATACTAAGACAAAAGAATCTAAGTCTCAAACTGAACAACTAAATCTTCCAATTAGAATTTAAAACCACATAATATCTCCAAGCACCTCCATAGAATAAGTAAAAATCATCGAATGACTAGATTAAGCAGACTAATGCTGGCAAGGTGTTCAATTCACAACTCCAACAATTGTCCCAATGAGGAGTATTTCACTAGGAAGACTTTACTTGCATAACTTGAAGTCATAGGTAAAAATACTAAATCATTGAAAAAAGGTAAATATATCATGGAATTCAAACCTACTTCCATGTTGGGTACCACAAATATCTTTGTTATCCCTATAGAAATAAAGGAAGCAAAAACATTATTCCATCCTCAAATGTGGATCAATGCTCAACTAGTACGCTTCATCATTAACAATGAAATTAATAAGAACCTAATTTATCTTGAATCAATTCACATATTGAAATTATTAATAATACCTCACCCACAACCAAGCTCTATTGGATGGTATACTATTATATCTAAGAAACATATCGCTCAACATTATCCATTGGTGTACAACATCAAGCATTTTCAAGATACAATACTTTGTGATGCCACTCCATTAGAGGTAGGTGATGTTTTACTTGCTCAACCATATATTTACCATTGACATGTAGTCTATGAGGTAAATCTTATAAATGTTTTCATATAATTGGTAATAAGAGATACTGCATACCATAAGTAGTTCATAAGTTTTCATTTATTAGCACCAAGTAGTGTAAGAATCTAGTCACATCTAGTAATAAGTTATTTCTTTTGATGGTGACATATAAATGTAAGGATGTACTTTTAGTGCCAATATGTACCAAATTTCCTCTATCAATAGCATCAGATACCTCATAGTTTAATCACAAGTTGGAATAATACAAGGATATATTTCAATCAGCAAAGGAAGTTCCTACACATTGTGTAGTGAATTACACTATTGGTTTGATTCCTAGAAAACTTCTACCTAATGCCTCTTTATACTGCAAATCATTTCTAGAGAATTAAGAATTGAAATGGCAGATCCATGAACTCATAGATAAAGGATATATTAGGCCCAACTCATCACCTTGTAGTAGCCCAATTTTGCTTACACCAAAGATCATAGTGAAGACTTGTTATCTTCTTCCAAGGATTGAAGACTTGTTGGACTAGTTCCATAGTGAAAAATACTTCATCAAAATCAATCTTAGGTTTTGGTATCATCATATTCCTATTAAACCTATAATGTATGGAAGAAAACATTCAAGGTTAAAGAAGGTTTGTTTGAATCATTAGTCACACCTTTGGCCTAACTAACACACCAACTACATTCATGTGAATGATGGATGAAATTATTAGGCCATTCATTACATCATTTGTTATAGAATAACTTGATGACATCCTAATATTCAATAAAACATGGGTCTATACCACATATATAAATTGCTTGACACTTCATGAAAACATAACATGTATGTAAACATGGATAAATGTTCATTTTATTGTAGAAGATATAATATATGGGATACATAATAGACACACAAGGAGGGACCCAACCAAGAATATCAAGTCATCCAAGAATAACCACAACCAAATAATATAATAAAAATTCACAATTATTGGGATTAAAAAATTTATACATGAGATTTTTACTTGGTTTTACTCATGTGACTTGGCCTCTAAACCAAATTACCAAGGGTGGCGCTAAATAAAAATTCATCTAAGAATTTTCATAACATAAGGCATTTGAGGAATTAAAATGGAGAATTTGTTCTATATTATAACTTATGTTATAATATCTTCAAAAACCATTTGATATCGATAAAAATGCCTATGATTTTTCACTTGGAGCAGTGTTCACTCAATATAGTCATCCAATTACTTACCATAATGAAATGTTATATGTATCGATAAGGAAGTGCCTAACCTATGATCATGATTTTTATGCTATTATTCAGGCATGAAAGCATTGGAAACATTATGTTTTGGTCAAATATACTATGATTCACATATATCAAAAGCCACTTCAGTTCTTGTAGACTCATAACAAGTTAAAAAAAAAGTGACATAAAAAATGGTTTTCTCATCTTCAATAGTTCCACTTGAACATCAAACATAAGAAGGGAAGTTAAAATCTAGTTGTAGATTATCTAAACCATACACAGGATCAAGCTCTCATTTATGTACTTGATACATGTGGACATGAAGTAAACACATGGTTAGAATTGTATCCATATAACATGGAGTTTATAATATCTATCTGAACTTTCTTTCCAATAATTCAACTCTAGACTTATATTTGCAAGATGGAATCATATGTCACCTTAGGGACTTGTGCATTCTAAATGAGGTAGAGAGACATAAAATAATATTAGAGGCTCATTGTTTTTACAATAAAACATTTTAAAGTTTAAAATACTCTTGCAGTGTTGCATAAGTATCTATTATAGGCACATCTCAGGTTGGATGTAACCAATGTTAGGTTGTGGAGCTAAAAGCTTCAACTGTTGCAAACATGGAGGAGGTTGCTGAGTTCCAGGGAGACCGACGTCGGCAGATTACAGTGCAAAATGAAACTGACATTGGCAGGTGTGAGTTGAAGACAACCGGCATCGACAGGCGGTCAGCCGACGTCGGTCACCTCCAGGCGGACAGGGACCGACGTCGGTCACCTTTGGCAGTTCCATAATTGTTCGTTGCACGGACATTAGTTCGTTAAACTGAGAGTTTGCATGTAAAGGCTAATTATAGTCTTGAGTTGCGTGTCTAATTATTGTAATTAATAAATTCTAATTATTATATGCATGAGATCTATATAATAGACTCATGGGCTGTATTGTAAAAGTGTGCTAGAAAGCCATTGAGCTTGAAGAGAGAGCTAGAGTAGCTCCTCCTAGTTCCAAAGGGGTGTTGAGTGTGTATGATCAGGGAGAGTTGCAGGTTGTGCAAGTTCTACTAGGAGATCCACTGGGGTACTGGTTGAAGAATCATAAGGACTTGGTGAGCCAAGGACAAGGGTTCTTCAGGTTGTAGAGACATCTACATGGTGAGTAAGGTCTGGTGATTTGCAGGTGGCAGCAGAGAGCAGAAGATCTACTTGGAGTATGGTTGTGTACTCGGTGTACTGGCAGCGTTGTTACTGACTGGTGGAGGTGAATACCAACTCTGTATTGGAGTTGATTGTTGGGACCGTAAGAGAGAGAGGGAAGAAGTCCTTGAGGTGTGGCAAGCCTTTGAGGTGGAAGAAGAAGTGGCATCTTCTTTATTGTATTTTCTTCTGAGTGATTATTAATACAATTGTGTATTGTCTCTCATACCCTGTGTTGTTTCATATTTCTAGTTACTTATTCATTCTGGTTAAATTCCGTGTTTAGTTGCTAATACAAGAGGTAATCATATGTACTCTTATTGGTGGAGTAGGATCCTGACAACCAAATACATGAAGTAGTATACCATATGTGTAATTTACATGTTAGTTAATAAGAATCAAAGTTTTTAGACACCTCTATTGGTTCAAAAAATACCAAGGGAATCCATTTCCATAGATTTTATCTCAAGTTATTGTATTACCGAGCATGGTAATGATTATGTTTATATAGTAGTTGATAGATTCTTAATAAATAGTAATTATCATATCTTGTAAGAAATAAATATAATTTATATAAATAACTCAATTGTACTTTCAACATGTCTATATTCACTTTGGAATTACATAAACCATTCTATCTAATTGGGATACAAGGATCCCAAGAAATTTTTGGAAAGTGCCTTGGTCTTGCTAGACACAATTTTGAACACTACCTCTACATTTCATCCATAAACTAATGGATAGATGTAAGTAGTAAATATGATGATATTGCATATTATTAGAGTTTAAACTTTGAAGAATCAAAAAACTTGGAATGATATCCTATATTTCGTTCATCATAGCTATAATAGAGCTCTACACAAGTCTACTGCACACAACCCTTTTTAGGGCTACTTGGGTTTCCAACCTCTTCTACCCATCAACGTAGATGATCCTATTCCAGCATCAACAATAGAAAATCCTTCATCTCAAAAAGAATTTTATTTTTCTTTTAGTTCATTGAGCACATTTAGTTGTAAGTGTAAACCATTATGTAATAGGATAATGATAAGTACAAGTAGTACCATGACAAGCATTGGACACCACAAAATTTTCAATTTGGTGATCAAGTATGAATACATATGTACAATAAAATACTTACAATACCTTACTACAAGCTTCATTCAATTTGTTATGGGTCCTATACCATCATCGAGAATGTAGGAGAGAACATTTTTGAGATCAATCTTTAATCTTATCTTGGGTTGTATCCAAACTTTAATGTATAATTATTGCACCATTACTTTCCACCTTTGTTTGATACCTCAAATATCATAGGAAATATTCAATAGGAATAGATAAATCTAGATTGTAGCATCCTAGTAGAATCAAATCAAGTATTTGATGCTCAGATCAAATAGACACATTAACAATATATCGCTCTCTTACAAATAACCAACTTAGGTCAAATGTATTACTAGGGTAAATGGTTTATAGAACTATAGGTTGCCAATTTATTTCAGCATCATTTTCCATAGCTACATGCAATGGGGACCATTGCTCTTTGATGATGGTGAAATGATCTAGGAGCCAAATATATATTACTGTAGTTTATTGTTATTGCATACCCAGCCCCACGCTTGATGAGACCCATAATTACCCCTCATCTAGCTACTTAATTTTCATAAAAAACCCACCCTATGTTATTATCCATGTCATTTTAGCCCAAATTATGATGAAACATGCACATATTATATAAATCATGTATATGCACATTATTTTGGATTAAAACTAAATATCTTTGTATAAATAAGTATGACTTAATGGATTAAATGTTATGGTATTAATAGATGGAAATAAAGCATGCAGAATGTCAAAGAAATCTATATCTATAAATAATGAAATAATTAATTTAAGATTGATAAATGATTCCAAGGAAGATTGGTTGGATTTCTCAACAATTGGAATAATCCAAAAAATGGCTTTGTGCATCTTAGGGTAAAAATAAAAAAGTTTGGGAAAAGTGAAAAAATAGGCATCAAGGAAAATATTAAACTTGAATTTAATTACATATTTGGATTCCTCTTGAAATTTGATTCACTTAAAAAAAAATGAAGCTTATTATGAGTCCATATGCAAAATTTATGGCCCATGAAAGTCACTCTTAGTAAATATTATAGGTCACTCGCAACCACTATTGTAAGTGACTGGTTTTGCCTACAAACACTTACAACCAATTTTCACCTCCAAACAATTTCCAGCTCATCTAAAAAACTTAAGGAATCATGTAACATGATGAGATGTTGGTGTAACCACATAGGCACTCTATTGAACCAAGTTGTTATTGCCTTTGTTTGCATAACATATTCAACTTTAACCATTTGATGTTCTAATTTCTTAGGTATACTGGTTGTAACCTCTCACATTTTAAGAGTAGTAATAAATGCCTATCTCCCCTATATAAAGAGTAGAGTTTTAGGTAGTAGGCTAGTAGTGGTAGTAAGTAATAGAAGCTGAGAAGTAAGATTAGAACTATTGTAATTTATTTGTACTTTATTGTAGTAATCATTTTATTGCTACAGATCCAATTAATGTAATTATTTAATTTAAATTAAAGCTTTTATAGCCAATGAGGGGATTGGAAACATAGTCCAACCAAGGAGGGCCCACTCATAAGGAGTTGTGGTGAAAATTATATTTGTTAATTGGTTTCTTAATTCATGTTGTGTGATTGGTTTCATTTCAATTTTGTGTGTGCACCTTTAATTCATAATCATAAATAACCTGTGTGTGTGTGTGTGTGTGTGTGTGTGTGTGTGTGTGTGTAAATTTTATCTAAGTACTTTCATTTCAGTTTGGGAAGCTTCCAAATGCAAAATAATAAATCAGTTATTTTTAATGTAATTCATTTCTACAATTTTTTACTTCCAAATCATTTAAACTTAAGTGTTTTATTTCAATTCTAATTCATCAAGTGTGCTTTCTTTACACAATGTTCAGTACCCCATATTTTAGAAGTGAATAGTGTACACACAGTGTTGACAAATCCAAAAAATATGTCTCCAAGTTGATAATTAATGAGCTATCATCTCCAATAACGAAGGGATTTCCACTCTAGGTCGTATATGTCAAGTTGTATGCAAGTATTGGTTGTGTCAAGTTTAATTGGTGAATTGATTTTTCTTGTCATTTTGTCATTGTTTCCAAGGAGGTGTCAAACATTAGGATCTTGGAAGGTTGGGTTATATTTCCTACTTTCATAGATCAAATTTATTATTTTTTTTAAATTTGGTTTTTGGCTTTTCAGACTAGATTTATTGATTTCTAGATTAAATTTATTTCTTTCTAGATTAAATTTCCCATATTATAGACTAAGTTTAACACTTTATAGGATAACTTCCTATTTTTTAAAGTAAAATTCACTTTTTCTAGTTGAAATTTCAATTTTTATAGTTAGATTAAGTAAAAATATAATATTTCTATTTCAAACTAACCCTGTGCAGGGAAGGGTATAAACAATGAAAAACAAAATTAAGATATTGAATGTAGCATGAGAAGGATCACTTGGGTGTAATTGCTTAAGAGACTGAATTTTCTCATGGGAGACCTTCACAAAGATAATTTTTCAATGAACCTACAACTTTTGAATCATGGGTGATGCAACTATGAATAAAATTCCCCCTTCAACCTTGCCTAATTCTAGGAGAATAGTAAGCAAGGACCCTGGTACATTTATTTTTGAGTTTGAAGTCTTGTTTCATAGTTATGACTATAAAATGAATGCCCAAAAGTTGAAATTATTTCCATCTACTTTTAAAGATGCAACCCTTTGATGATTCATGAGGTTGGGAAAGAATACAATTACTAATTGTAAAGACATGAAGAACACATTCCTTTTAAAATATCAAGACTATTATAGAGGAAAAGATTATATGGGAGATGAGATATTTTGGATGTTGTAAAATTAAGATGAGTTATTATAAGACTACTTGGAAATGTTCTTGTTTAACTTACAAAGGTTTAAACAAAATAAGTTGGTCCCAAAGTTGATATTTTTGAAAGGAATTAATGAGGAATGTTTGGAAGATTTATATGTCATGAGAAGTGGATATGTCTCATAAAAATCATTTTAATCTATCACCCTTCTATATAGAAACTACTTAAGGTATATGATGAATAAGACTCATTGGAGAAGAACATTACTATCATTATCCTTCAAATCTACCAATGGACTCTCACTGATGGAAGTCAGAAACTTGCTAAAAGATATGAAGTAGGACATCGTTAACCATATGGATTGATAAATAGAAATATTGCATGCATGAAGGAAACATGAATAAGCAAAACAAACATTGGTTGTATATTTCTTGGGTTACCGCTAGAATAAAATAGATTGTAGGTGTCATGCAGCCAGTGTAAAAGTGGCAAGTATAGCAAACAAAGATCCTAATGCAATGGAAATTTATGCAATAGGAGAAGGAGATGATATATTTTATGAATCTTAATAGAAACATGTTGTCAAAGACCATAAAATATAGGTATGCCATCAAATTTTTCATCTTTTAATTTTACTCCTCCATATAATTGGTATGCATCAAATCCTTGGATCTCAATACCACTCCAAAATCAAAATTAGCTACAAAATTTTCAATCTCAATCCAATGGGAAATAGTTTCAAAACCAACCATGGCCGCCACAACACCAAAATCATTAATGGCACCCAATGTCTAATCAATGACAACAACCATGGAGAGGAAATCAACCATAGTTTAACCAAAATGTTGGGCTTCAACAATAACCACAAGCACACTAATAGAAATAGTAAGCTTTGATTCCAAACAATATTTCTTTAATTTTAAATTTTTTTATGGTGTGGATGAAGCATACAGAGTTGGATATCACATACCAAGAAATAACAACTCTCAAAGCTATGATTCAAGAGCTAAAAATAAATAAAATCATGCCTGCAACAATTCTTGGATATATTGATGAGGAATGACTGTTTGCAACAATTTATTCTAAAAAAACAATCATGCTATTGAGGAGGGAGTTTTGTTTTTTTTTTTAATTGCAACATCCTATATACATGTGCTTGCAACAATTTCTTATGCACCTGTGACTACAACAATATCCCTTGCATCTATTGAGAAAGACAAAAAATGTGTAGTAGCTACTCCTACACCTATTGGTAAGGTAGATCAATCTACAAAAGTTGGTATTGCATCTGATAATGAATAAATATCATATGCATCAATTACTTTTGGAATAAATTAAACACCTATTAGTGATAATCAACGTGAATTAATCCATACACCTGTTGGTAAAGAATAGAAACCTACAATAATTAGAAACTTTACACCCCATTGATGAACACGTGGTAATTGTTATCACATCTTCTCCTACACTTATTGGTGAAGAGTTGTAAGCAACAATTAATATTGTTCTTGTTTATGAGGAAAGGCAACCCATAAAAAGTTCTATTTTATGACTCTTTTGCCTCATGAATGCAATTCAAATGCTTTTTTCAACCAAAATTATAACACTGCAGAAACTCCACACCTAAAAAATATTGAAGCAAGCCTAGATTAGTCATTTTAAACATTGAACAGATGCCAAAGTTCACCAATTTAATCAAATCAATACTTATTCTAGTGATGGAAAGATCATCAACATATACAACTAGAATCACTATGTAAACACCAACAAATTTGTTATAGATTAAATTTTACATCATATCTTTTAAGACTAGACTCTAAGATATTTATCAATTCTGAAATACCAAGCTCAAGGAGTCTTCTTAAGTCTTTGCAAAGACTTTACTAGCCTATAAACTAGATGTTCTTTTCTAGGAATATAAAATCTTATGGTTGTACCATGTACACCTCTTCCTCTAAGTTTTCATTTAGGAAGGCAATTTTAACATTCATATGATATACCTGCTAACCAAATTGAGTAGTAATAGAAATAATCATTTTAAATTTTACCATTTTTGTTGTAGGAGCAAATGTTTCTTCATAATCTAATCCTTCTTCATGTGCATATCCCTTAGCAACAAGATGAGTTTTATACTTATCTAAAGAACCATCTAAATTACATTTTACTTTATAAATCAATTTACAACCAATGAATTTATTACCTTGAGGTAGATCAAACAAAACCCAAGTATAATTTTTGTTAATGCATCATAATCCACCTTCATGACATATTCTCATTCAGATTTTCATTTACCATCTGCATAAGTATTTTGCCTAAAATATTGTGAAATAGCATAATTGAGAGCAAAATTTACCTAATCAAGATTTTATACCATTTGCTTCTCAGATCTAATGGATAGATATTCCAATGATTTTGGAATCCCATCTTGCCAAACATCATATAGTGTGTTATAAAACCACTTTGACCTCTTATGCTGACTAGTTGAATCATTATGTTTCACTAGATCCTTCCATGGAGCTAGACTTCTCTAGTGCTTATCTTTTCAAGTCATGTTCTTCTTTACTAGTAGAAATTGATTCAAAATCATCATTTGGAATCCAAATATTACTAGTATCAATAGGTTTACCATCCTTTGAGAAATATAGAATTTTCTCATCTATTTTGATATCTCCATTTACAAGTACGTTATTTGTAAATATATCTAATAACCTATATGCTTTGGAATTTTCTATGTAGCCAACAAACTTGGACTTATTAATTTTTGCATTTAAACCATTATTCTATTTAGAAATTAATGCAAAAATAGTACAACCAAAAATACAAAAATCACTCACATCATTTTTTTTTTTGACCATGTTTCTTCTGGAGTAAGATTGTGCATAGTGTTACATGGACTCCTGTTTAATATGAACATTTTAGTATTGATAGCTTTTGTCTAGTACGAAAAATGTACATTTTTTCTTTGCACCATACAACATGCCATCTCCATTATAGTCTTATTTTTCCTTTCCACTACTCCATTTTTTATTAAGTGTAAGGAGTTGTATATTGTTTGTGTATATCTTCCTATGTGCAATAAACATTGAACTATTTGGAGACACATTCTCCTCCATTATCAGATCTAAATGCTTTTAAAATTTTTACCCTTTTTATTCTCAACCAATCAGGGTAAATTTTAATGACAATTTTTCATTAATTCAATAATATTTTAGTTTTAGAAATTGGCATTTGATGATTTTAAGGGGTAGTGAATAGTGTGGAATCACCTAAATTATCTGGTAAAAGTTAGTTTTCTAGGTTAGTTTGCCTACTATTTAAAACAAATTTTATACATATAAATATAGTTTTCCACTCCATCTAAATTCAATATGAGCTTGTTTTCCATTATATATAATATTTAATCATTTGAGGACCGAATCTCTAAAGCATATTAGCATAGCTACAATCTGAAGTCATTTATTTTATTTGCCAGCATAGTTTTCACCTACCCATAACTTTATCACCCATCATAACATGTGTCGATCACAATAAACCCTAATACATGATATAATCTAAGATGATTTATAGCAATCTAGTTACCCATCAATATCAGCATCATGTGCCAAACCTAGTGGCATTCGATAGCCACTATGTCATCTGACAGCCATCGTGTCACCTGACAGACACTACACCACCTGATAGCTCATGTGTCATACGATAAATTTAGTGTCATTAGATAGATTCACTATTGCACGATAGATCTAGTGTTGTATGATAGCTCCAATGTCACATGATAACTCCAATGTTGCATGATAGTTTCAGTGTTGGTGTTGACTGGTGGTATTGGTGTCTAATGATAATATTGGTGTATGCATTATAATATATTGATTTCATGTCATCTACTATAAATGTTACAAGGGTGGGACAATTAATCAATTAAAAAATCATATTATCTTATTTTATCCAACCAAAAAAAATATCCAAGCAATCGACATCTACACCAAATACAGCCACAGGTTATATACTAAATGATGAATTTTTTTTTTTCAATTTCATATTAAGGTTCAATAACAATTCAAAACTAAACTCTCTTAAACGCATAACCTATAGATAATGGTATTCCAGTTGAATAATCTAATCACATGTTAGTATTTTAATATATTATTGATGATGACATGTTAGCACTCAAAACCATACCTAAGTATGACCGCAATGTCTCAAGTGGAAGATAATTACAAACAAGATGACTTGGATGGGTGAAAATAAAAGAACAAAACTCTAGATCTCATGAAACACCAACTTTGGTTAAAGATTCAACTCTGAATTTTGTGCGAAGGAAGATGAAAGTAGATGATATCCCTGATAATGAGATCCAAATACCAAATGATATTTGTACTCATCAAACACAAACTTTAGTTGAAGATCGTAATAAAAAATTGTATGAAAGAAGAAAAATACATGGATAATTGGAAGGTCTTTTAAGTTCGACTAGGCAGCTAAATATCCATTCATTGAACTAGTTGAATTAGAAAATGGAAATGATACTCCAATAAAATGTAAATGAACAATATGTAGTTGGAAACTAAGAAATGACCAAAAAATACAACTTAAGTTGGACACAATTGAGAAACATTGTGAAAAAATGTATGTGTCAGTAAAACAAAAAGATGGACAAATACTAAAAACACAGAGACAGAAAGATGCAAAAAAATGCATGCATTTAAGGAACATAGCATAATATGAAGATCATCAAAAACATCTAAAAGATATAATTGATAAAGGAGGAACAATAACAACTCATTTAGAAAAAGTTAATCTAGCTAACCTTCATGCCAAAAATATACAATTCTCTACCATCTATTACATTCTAAAAAAAGGCAAACCTGTATCATATTTTTTAGATTATAATATTTTATTTCAACATAATGGATTTCATAACATTCCACAAACCCATTGGTCAGCTAGCAATGTTTGGTAAATGGCAAAATGTCTAGCCATGATTGAGGAGGATCTGAAATAATAAGTTAAAAATATGCAATTTATCTTATTTTTAATTGATAAGGTCACAATAATCAACAACACATCATGGGTTTGCATTCATGTTTATAATTTTCATAACCATTCAAGGCAACCTCGTCTATTAGATATACATAAAATGATTAAAATTTGTTATGTTGAAAACTTTTACAAATTGATTATTTTGAATTTGAAGGATATAGCTAGGATAGATGAATATTTTATAGTTACAAAGTTAGTATGTGATGGTGTTGATGGTGCATTTGTCATGCAAGGGCAAAAAATTGGTCTATGTGTTTGATTGCAAACAACTATTTCCCCATATATGATTCCAATTCATTACATGGCTCATAGAATTAATCTTGCTTAAAAGATTGTTAGCACATTTGATAATGTCACAAAAGTTGAGGAGGTTATATGTGGCTTGTATGCATACGTGTCAAGAAGTCCAAAAATATGTTTAAAGTTTCAAAAATTTGCGATTGGAATGACTAACGGTAAAAATCTTTTGAAAGATATTGATACAAGATGGATTTTTATATAGGAGTCAACATGAAATTTTTTAGAAGAATATCCATCATTGATAGGTTTTATGTTTAAATACATGATAGAAGTTGACAAGGAAAGAGATTTGTTGTACCATTTAATAGATTTAGAACATTGTTGACATTATGTGGTATTTTCCCTATGTTGAGAGAAATGCAACAATTGATGAAACATGCACAAAAGATATATATATATATATATATATATATATATATATATATATATATATATATATATATATATATATATATATATATATATATATATATATATATATATATATATTATTGACTTCATTCAGTTGAGAAAATTAGTTTGTCAATATTTAGATATGTTATAATTCTCACAAGACTATTTCAAAGGCCCTATATTTAGAAGCTGGCAAATTTTAATAGATATTAAGGACCCTAATAGTTATTTAAATTTTAATATTAATGATCATCTTTGTATCATTGTTAATAAAAAAGAGATACCAATGCACACATTCAAAAGACATGTTGATTTAGTAGGAACAAAAATTAAAGAAGTCCTTGTTACAAGAGTTCTATATGATATTGTTATTTATGAGACACGGCTAAAATTTGAGATCATTTTAAAAGGGATGACTTGTTTGAAGCAAATCAATGTGATTAATCTAATTTTTTGAAACACTGTAAATGGTGAAGAATTGACAAGTAATTTAATTGTCAAATATATGGGTAGTCTCATTAAACATTTCAGCAAGTCTGTGGAGATCAATGGAGTTCAAATTAAAGGTATTTTGTAAAAGGATTTACTAACATCTCATTCAACACATTTTATACTTATAATGATTGATCAATATCAGTTTTTAAATTAACTTGCAAAAAGTGGTGTTATTATGAGGCTATGGAAAAAACTTTATCCCGGCAGTGTCCTACAAGAAAATGTTAACAAATATTTTTGATTATTTGAACTTTTCCAAACAATGATTTTTGGATTTGTGAAAGGATGAAAGGGTATTTAATGAATTATCTTTTGTTAAATCTAATTTTTATAATAGATTGGACAAAATAATATAAACTGGTTTGAGGTTGTATGTTTTTTGTTATCCAATGGATGGGTTTCCTTATGAAAGAGTTCTTGCAATTTGGAGTTCACTAACTGAAAGAAGAGGTGTCACAAATATATCCACCAATAGAGATGATGTTAATTCTTATAGTCAAAGTGTCTCTAAGAATGTAGATATAAATGTCAGCTTCGAAAAATAAGCTTCAAAATGACTATTTTAGCTACCTGAGTTTTAGATTTGTATGTATTCTAAACTGAAACTTTACAATCTTATTAATTACCAATTTATATATATTGAATTTATATGGTTTTGGTTGGATCCTTACCCTATATACTTTTGATTGGAGCTCTAGTCAGTCTGGGACACAATTAGGTGCCCAAATCTCCAAGTACACAAGTACTAGAATTATCAATAATAGCCACAATCAGCTTGAAAATACCAATGAATGGCCATAACTGACTTGAGAATACCATCAACAACCAAAACCAGCCCCAAAATACCAATGATCGACCAAAACTGACATCCAATACCATCTGAGATTTCAACATGAGTGGTGCTTATAGCAACCAAGTCACTTTACCAACTCAACCACATTTCATTAGTTTTTTATATTTATTTTTTAGTAGATAGGATAAAAAAAATTGAAACCAGAACTATGAACCAAACAAGTGAGGGTTTTGATTATTGGACCCACAGTCAAAGAGGGTTTTAAACAATGGTCCCATAACTAAGAGGGTTTAAAGATTCCACAACCATGATTCTCAATGAGAAGGTTTTAAGGGTCCCACAACCATATATTTTTATATATTTATCATAAACTATTATCTATGATAATTATGGTATTGTAAAATTTATTACATTCAATATTAGAAACACAATATTATCTATTCATAGTCAAATTGCATATTATGTAATGAATAAATCTATACGAATTATAAATCAACCATCTCATAGGTATCATATAATAATTTATTACTAAATCTTTCCCAATTGTCATGTGGTTGATATTTAACTGCTATCTCATGTTAATTACACTAATAAGAGATTAATATAGGATTATTGATTAACAAGAATCCAAAGAAACACACAAATAAAATGTGATGTTTAACAACTATGATTATTAAAAAATCCATAAAGAACTGAGATGACTAATTTCATCCCTTAATAAATTTAATAATTATCTATTTTAATTTGAATTAAATAATTATAATGATTATATTAATCAAATTAAATTATTTTTCCAAAAAACTAGTTATAAAAATATGTCGACTGTAAATCAAATTAAAAATCAACACGCATTTAAAAACATATATCATACATATAGTGCAATTAAATTAACTATAAAAAAAGAATTACATTTCAAGATAATATTTAACACATTAGCAACTACAAGCCATCTAAGAATCCAATGCATCTTCTAAAAGCCATAAATACAATATATATTGAAGTTTGAAACTGATTGTCTTTGAACATTACAATATTTCCACTATAAATAAATGTTACAACTGACATTGATTCATTGTTTTTGAGTTTCATGTAGAGTGTTTGTTTATTTTTCTATTGCAAAAGAGACTCCCTCTTTATGGCTTGCATCATCTTTTAGGATTCTTAATTGGAGAAGATCCTTGGCTGCAGCATTAATATTTTCAAGATTTGTCCTTTCATCCTTTATTGCATCTCCTGTAGAAAACAATGAGGGATTTGCATTAGCTTTCTGTTTGAATTAAAAAAAATTGATCGAATCCATGCTCCTTGATGATTTTCTTCAATGTATTCTTTTTTTATTTAGCAAAACAAGTTTTTCTTTCAAATAAATAGCTACATTTAAACTTGTTTGCATTGTTTAGAGGTGCACTTTGAATACCTTCACTTAATTCTTCAAATTGTCATATTTTAATTGCAATTAAATGATGGATATTATTTAGATAAAAAATTTATAATAATTAAATACAAATGACAAATAACTTAAGAGTATAACTTATCATAGCTTTCACCTTTTCTACATCAGTAATAACCATAAGGCTTTTATCTTTTGCCCATTTGTTTTAGTATCCCTATACCTCTACATTTAAATTCTCAACCCTGTTCAACATTACATCTAAAAATTTATCATTGTGATCATTACTAATAGTCACTACTCTAGAAAAAACTTGATTCAACAAAACATCAGTTTTTACTAGTTGATTTTCAATCAATTTGAAGAATTGATTATATTGGGAGTGATTATGAAATTAAGCATTTATTTCTCATATCAAAACTTTAGCTTTTATCTTCCATATCCTCAAACACTTAATTCACTAAAGATAATTTCTTTTACATAAGTGGCAGTATTATCTGTTAGGTTGTGGAGCTAAAAGCTTCACTGATGCAGACATGGAGGAGGTTGCAGGATGAGTTGCTGAGTGTCACGGAGACTGGCGTTTGGTTTGGCCAACCGACGTCGGCAGTATTAGACAAGGAAGCAACCGACGTCAGTCATGGATCGGCCGGCGTCGGCGACCCCAGGCGGACAGGGACCGACGTCGATCCCCTGTGTGGTTCGACTGTGAGCTAATTACGGGCAGTTAGCTAATGAACCAAGTGTTTGCATGAAGAGAGCTATTTTTAGACTGAGAGCTGTGGATCTAATTATTGTAATTAGATGTCTAATCATTGTTTGGATGAGATCTATATAATAGACTCATGGTTGTATTGGAAAAGTGGTTCTAGTTTGAGTTGAGCAAAGTTTGCTCCTTCTGTGTGTGAAGTGAGTAAGGGTGCTCCTCCTAGTTCCCTATCAGTGCCAAGCTTGGTACTGGTTGGAGAATCATAAGGACTTGGTGAGGCAAGGACAAGGGTTCTTCAGGGTGTAGAGTGATCTACATGGTAAGTAAGATCGTTGATCTACAGGGGTATGTGTGTGCAAGGTCAAGGTTCACAAGTGAGCAGAACCGTGTTTGATTTGCAGGTGTGCAGGATCATATAGACAGCAACACAACAGGGAGCAGTATCAGGGAGGATCTACTTGGAGTACAGGTGTGTACTCAGATAGAGCAAAGAGGAAGGCAAGGGAGTTCCTTCCATAAGTATGGTCTGTTGAAGTGCAGGTTATTGCAGGTTCATGGGAGATCTACTTGAAGTACCTTGAGTACTTGTGGAGTGCGTGGAGCACTTGTGGTGTGTGTGGAGCATAGGAGGTGAACACCAACTCTGTATTTGAGTTGGGTGTTGGGACCTGAGAGGGAGAGCTTTGGGGAGAAGAATTACTGTTCACTTGAGGTGTGGGAAACCTCTGTAAGGTGGTGGAGAAGAAGTGGCATCTTCTTTATTGTATTCTTTTCTATATAAAGTGTTAATACAAGTTGTGTATTGTCTCTCATATCTTGTGTTATTCTGAATTCTAGTTACTTGGTGAATCTGGTTAATTTCCGCATATTAAGTTGCTTGGTTTGGTAATCAATTGTGTGCTTCCGGTTTATTTCCCAACAAGTGGTATTAGAGCTAAGGTTGCAGGAAGCAGGTTTTGTGTTTGGTTACAGGGCACTCTCAGGGGTTTCTGATTGAGTGGGAGTAGAGCAATGGCAGATGAAAGTAAGCTAAGAATGGAAGAGTTGAAAAGCACAGATGGTTACTCACGGTCCTATGGAAAGAAAGAGCAGGTAAAAGATTATTGTTGGTTGGTAGCAGATCAGCATGAAGAAACTGAAGAAGCAGATGTAGCAGGTGTTGTTGCACAGGATGCTCTGGGAGGTTTCTTGGATAAAGTTGAATCTTGGATAAAAGATTCGGTTGCCTCTTTCCATGCAGCCCTAGGTAGAGGAGCTGGTAAGCCTTGCCAAAGAATTGGCAAAGGGGAAGTGAAGCTGAAATTGCAGGCGGCCAACACACAGGTGTTGATGAAGGTCATGCAGGTCCCAGGTTTGGAGATATGGCTAATTTCTTCAGAAAGATTGGGTGATGAGAGATGCACAAGAACTCTCACAGCGGATGCACTTGAATTAGCTGGTGGTAATAAAACAGGTATCCTTTATCTACTTGTTTATATTACTGATTCTTCTTTTGTTGCGGAGACGTGGCTTCATAGGCTTGGTCACATGAGCAGGAAGGAGATGCATGTTCTTAAGCGGAAGACAGATATATTTGACAGGCTTAAGAATTGGAAAGCCTTAGTGTTTATGGAGGAGATGGCGGATAGAACCCAGTGGATGGTGCTAGATACTTCTGAGCAGGGCAGTTTGGACATGGGTTTTGATTTAAAGAAGCTCGCGGGTAAAAAGTCATCACTCACAGGCGAACACAGGTACCGATGTCGGTCAGGAGGAACCGGCGTCGAACAGACAGGTGCCGATGTCGGTCATGTGCAGATCGAAGCCAGCGATGTCGGGCAAAGTAAGACCGACGTCGGTCATGAGAACCGACGTCGGCAGTAGGTAAGACCGATGTCGGTTAGGAGGACCGACGTCGGCAGCAGGGACACCAGCGGTTGCAGGTTGGTAGTCAGGGACAGACGCATGGGAACCGACGTCGGTCGGATGCAGACTGTGGGGTGACCGAGGTCGGTCACTGTAACGGATTTTGGGTGGACAGCACGCTGTCAAGGAGTCTCAAACACCCATACGGAGGACTGAAGGTGTAAGTAGGCCCTCAAATTCGTTGTTCCTCTTCTTTATACATGTTGCTGATTGTAGAGCAGGAAGGATCCAGGAAACAGGTGTGAGCTTGGCATGGATGAGGATGTGATTCCTTGGAGGAGAACCAGACAGGTGTGTTTTTGGTAGAGTTGCCAGCAGGTATAAAAGCACAGAGACGAACGGATACCTTAGTAGAAGAATAGAGAGAACAGATACATGAGACGGAAGACCAGGTATATGGTCTTGAGGAGCTGCAGGACAGTGGTACAGGTTTTGACAGGTGGAGGACGAAGCATGGCTTCAGTCAGTGTCAGGGTAACTACTGTGGTTTTGTCTTACCAGGGGGATGATGAGTCGCGACATCATTTTGTTGCTGTATGTGGATGGTACGCTAGCTAGCTGGTTTTGTACATACAGGGTTTTGCTGAGCTAAGGGTAAGATTAGTTCAGTGTCATGTCATGAGGAGTTTGGAGCAGCGGAATTCTTTGACATGGGAGACATGGAGATCACTGGTTGATTTTGTCTCGAGTGGGAGCTGATGTGAATCAGGTGTTGGCGAGGTTCAGGATGCAGAGCCGGAGCACACTAAGGGCTGGACAGGTACAGTGTCCGAAATCACATGAGGTATGGTATAGACCTGAGTATTCCCATGCAGTGGGAGCTGTCAGAGAGTTAGGAGCCAATTCGAGGAAGTGGATTCTCAGGTACTTGAAAGGGACCGGCAGCAGGGATTCATGCTAGGCAGGGTCAGGACTTCACTACATGGATTTGTAGGTTCGGATGTGGCAGGTACTCGGATGACAGGAGGTACATCACAGTGTGTGTGGTGGGTTGTCTTCAGGGTTGAGCTTGAAGAGGGATACAAACCAAGAAATAGAGTACAGGTACAGGTACAGTGCAGCTATTTATCTCCAAGTGGGAGATTGTTAGGTTGTGGAGCTAAAAGCTTCACTGATGTAGACATGGAGGAGGTTGCAGGATGAGTTACTGAGTGTCACGGAGACTGGCATTGGGTTTGGCCAACCGACGTCGGCAGTATTAGACAAGGAAGCAACCGACGTCGATCATGGATCGGCCGGCGTCGGCGACCCCAGGTGGACAGGGACCGACGTCGATCGCCTGTGTGGTTCGACTGCGAGCTAATTATGGGCAGTTAGCTAACGAACCAAGTGTTTGCATGAAGAGAGCTATTTTTAGACTGAGAGCTGTGGATCTAATTATTGTAATTAGATGTCTAATCATTGTTTGGATGAGATCTATATAATAGACTCATGGTTGTATTGGAAAAGTGGTTCTAGTTTGAGTTGAGCAAAGTTTGCTCCTTCTGTGTGTGAAGTGAGTAAGGGTGTTCCTCCTAGTTCCCTATCAGTGCCAAGCTTGGTACTGGTTGGAGAATCATAAGGACTTGGTGAGGCAAGGAAAAGGGTTCTTCAGGGTGTAGAGTGATCTACATGGTAAGTAAGATCGTTGATCTACAGGGGTATGTGTGTGCAAGGTCAAGGTTCACAGGTGAGCAGAACCGTGTTTGATTTGCAGGTGTGCAGGATCATATAGACAGCAACACAACAGGGAGCAGTATCAGGGAGGATCTACTTGGAGTACAGGTGTGTACTCAGATAGAGCAAAGAGGAAGGCAAGGGAGTTCCTTCCATAAGTATGGTTTGTTGAAGTGCAGGTTATTGCAGGTTCATGGGAGATCTACTTGAAGTACCTTGAGTACTTGTGGAGTGCGTGGAGCACTTGTGGTTTGCGTGGAGCACAGGAGGTGAACACCAACTCTGTATTTGAGTTGGGTGTTGGGACCTAAGAGGGAGAGCTTTGGGGAGAAGAATTACTATTCACTTGAGGTGTGGGAAACCTCTGTAAGGTGGTGGAGAAGAAGTGGCATCTTCTTTATTGTATTCTTTTCTGTATAAAGTGTTAATACAAGTTGTGTATTGTCTCTCATATCTTGTGTTATTCTGAATTCTAGTTACTTGGTGAATCTGGTTAATTTCCGTATATTAAGTTGCTTGGTTTGGTAATCAATTGTGTGCTTCCGGTTTATTTCCCAACATTATCCACCAATAAATTATCCAAATAAAAATTGGTAAGCTTATCGTCTTAGGAATCTCAGGATCAGGTTGGGAAGGGCTTGAGCTAGACCCCAGATAGTCAGGTGTTGGCAGTTATTGGGAATCAGCGTCTAGCCCTTTTCATTGTGATCTCTGAATAATATCATGGAGATTAAAAAAATTATATTGATCCCAAGTCTACATCTCCAAATAACACATCATCAAGATCTATATGTAGTAAAATAATAGTCCCTAAGCTAGACATACCGCCAAGAGAGAGGTTTAGAAATTTTGACATTGTCAAATAGATAGTGTCACTGCTTGGTGATGAAAATGACATTTTTTCACTTGGTAACAACTTGGTAGGTTGGTGGTGGTGGCATAAAATGTTGCCTTTGATAACAAGTCTCTAAAAATTGAAAAAGAGATCAGATAACTATTAAATGAGAATAAATTTAATATTTAATAATTATATTACAAAAAAATATTGATGAGTGCATATCTTGTTATTAAAAATGCCTTAAATATATATGTTGTAGTTGAATACTTAGATGGCACATTTAGAAATATTATGGGAAGATTCAAACAATGCTACAAAAAATACATGAAATAAATCAAACACAACATCTACAATGTATAATGAAATTATAAATAATACAAACAAGACAATGGTATTACCAGCAACATGAGAGAAGGTTTAAGTTAGTGTCGGTTCAACTAGATTGGGTGGAGGGCCTCGATCCAAAATAAAACTTTGCATTCTTTTATATCTGGTCAATGGAAGATGAGATGATTCGGCATCCATATCTGATTCTTGGGAGGCCTCAGGGGTTTGCTGACCTCTTACTGTTGCTTGTCTTCTTGAAACTAACTACCAAAATATCTTATGTGAGGAGGATATAATTAATTCAATCAAATAGTGAACTTTAAATAAAATTTCAATAATTAGATAGAGAACATCAAATAGAGGATAGAATTACCTCTTATTATGCAACCAAAAGAGAGGTGAGTTGCATTTTTTTTTGAAGAGAAGCTAGAATATTTGTGCTTTCCATTTGTAATTGATGAAATGTCTCATTGTACAAAGTAACATATTGTATAGGAAGGCCCTTGTTAGATTTGTGATTCTTCCCACCTGTATCAAAAGTAAATATACTAGTTCAGAGAGAATTGAAATTTTAATTGATGATCATACTTGGTGCCCTATTAAGAATGTTTAGTAAACGGATAAATTTTAAAACAATCTTTAAATGAAAAAAAATGAATTTAACGAATTAGTACAAACTCTTAATTGATAGCTCAAAGTGAAACTCTAGATACTTCTTGTCATAATCTATTAGAGAGACATGGATGGTCATAGGGTTAACATTTATGAGAGGGAGCCCTGTTAAGTGATGAAAGTCTTTTGGGCTAACCCCAAATCACAAAACCCATGATTGTACCTTCACTTTGAACATGGACTCAACACAGTCATAGCTCCTAAGAAAATAAGTGAGTAAAGTGGTTCTTGTGTCATACTAGGGTATCTTGACAAGCCCCTCCAAACCACACTTTTTGACTCAAACCATGTACACATCTTCTTGTTCTAATAGTCTAAGTATTTATGGGCACATGAGGTTCCTATATAGTATTTTGGAAGCAGATGATCTAGGGGTAGCTATTGTGGCACATGTGGTCTATAGGCGGTCTCTAGGAGGTGATTTGTTTTGCAAGGAATTGGGTCTCTAGGAGGTCAGCGCAAAAAATTCAAGGTTCAAGATTGTAAAATGAAGCAACTTGACAGTATTTATATGCAACTAGTATCTGTAAACTAATAACTAATGCACATAAACAAAACTACAAAAAACACTTTCAAATGATAGCAAACACCATTAGATGACATCAAACACAGTTGAATGACAACATATGTTATCAAATGATAGCACTTCAGTCGAACGATGACCAAGCTATCGAATGACAATCGAGCTATAGAATGATAGCATAGTTATTAAATGATGGCCAAGATATTGAATGACAGTCTAGATGTCAAATGATAACATAGTTATCGAATGATAACACAATTTTTTATTAATGGCCAAGTTATTGAATGGAAACAAATCTAGGCACCATAAGACACCAATGATGTTTCAATTTTATGTGTCATTGAATGATGTTGTGTGTTTCCGCACATCTCCAAACTAGCCAAGTGTGTCCCTACACATCTATCATGCGACAACATTGTTGTTGCATAGTAGCATTTTTGTTGTGTGACAACATTATTTTGTGCAGCAGCATTCATGTCATACGATAATAATGCCATCATACGATAATAAATTTATATCTATGTTACTGTGTAGCAACGTGGCTTCTTCATCCGATGATGTTTCACATACTCACCTAAACACCATCCAATAACTTTCACCGAACTTTTGAAATAGATACTTACAAATTTGCCCCAAAAAATCCAAGCTCATTTCTATATGGGTCACTAAAATTTATCCTATAACCAATGCTTTCTATGTAATAAATTTAACCAAATATTATAATTTTTTTAGAAGATACACATGTATTTTGTGAGAACAATCACCTACTATCAATAAGAAATAAAGAGCTCTAAATACAATGTTAATTTTTATAGGACCATGAAGACTTACATGTACCAATTCTAACACATTCTCTTATCTCAATGATTTATCAATAGAAAAAGGTTGCCTTACATATTTACCCAAATGACATCCTATACAAACATCTTGATTTTATTTAATGGATGGAAGTCCATTCACCATTTGATTTATACTCAATATATTCAAATACTGGTAACTAAGATGACCATATCTTTCATGTCAAAGGCTATTAGTTTGCTCAACTATTGTCAATGCATATTGTTATACTATTTTAGGATCTACAAGTTTATATAGACCCATTTCAATTATTCTAGTAGAAATAATTTCATCATTAAGTGTAATTACTTTACATTTGTTTCCTTCAAACTTAACTACCATTTGTTTATTTTTTTATGATTTCACTTATGGATAAAAGACTCTTTTTCATATCAGGGACATATCTAACATTAAAAAATATGCATTTGTACTCAATATTCAATATGATTTGTAAATTATCACATCTATTAATATCATCTGTCCATCCATCACCTAATGAAACTATTTCATTACTAATATAATCCTCGATGAAGTTATCATAACAATCTTGATGACACACGTAGTGTCTTGATAATCCTAAGTCGAAGTATCAAGTGCGAGACTCACTGGATTGATCATGTGATGTTGAAAAATCAAATTTAGTAGATGTTTCTCATTTTAATTCTTCTGTAACATTAGCATGTCTAGAATTCTTGTTTGCATTAACCATATCTTCTTGTTGTTTGTGACAATCCTTCTCAAAATGTTCTGGTTATTTACGATAAAAACATTTTGATTTTGTTTCTTTGATGCACTTACATTGGTTTTTAAAGTCCTTATTTGTTGACCATTATTTTCCCCTACTTTTTTATCGTGCCAAGAATACACTTCCTATAGATGTTGATGTTGAAACAATAAAATGTTCATGTGTTATCTCTTTCTATATGAGAAATGTTGACAACTTTTCAAAGTCCAGTGTTTGTGTCTCTACAATCATATGTGATGACTTCACAAAGAAATCATATGATGGTGGCAAATTCTATATGACATGATAAATTAAGTCTTTATTCATCCACAAGGTTTTTCACTGCTTTTAACTGGTCACAAATATCTTTCAATTGCAATAAAAACTTAGAAATAGACCCACCTTCCTGCATTTTAGTTGAATTTTTTTTTTTTTTAAATATAACACTTTTTCGGCTTTAAAAACCTGATTGTTTTAAGAGGTTTCCATAACTTTGATGCAATGGTCGTACTTCTAATTTTGGGTATTAAGTTATCATCGATTGAAAGTTTTAATAACATTAAGGCTTCTTTATAACATTTATCATAGTTATCAAGTTGAACATCTGGGCTATTATCTTTAACAAATATAATTTAATCATGATTCTGATCCTCATAGATGGTAAGTGTAGACACTCGATTCTCACCACTCGTGTAAAAATTATAATTAGAATGATTTCTAGAAATAACACATGAATCATTAAAACACCTAAATTCTTTCATGCAATTGGTGTGCATCTTCTGAAATGTATTGAGACATCTCTGATTGGAGCAATGCACCATACATAACTGTCAGCTTCACTTAATTCATCTCGGGTCAAATTTTTAATGTATAAGATATGTTTTTAGGTTCAATTATGTTGAACGGTTCTTTGACTTTCAAAAGTCATACCACTTTATATTAAGTTAATTAACCTAATCTTCTATTAATTGAAAATTCCATAGCTTTTAGAATTAACTACTTTCCTTAATTCATTAATTGAATTATCCTAAGTGGTCAAATGATAACATCATGGACAAATATCAAGAATGATGATGGCATCATGAAAGTTGTCGAGCACTAAACATTAATTGAAATAAATAGCAGGACTAAGACGAGCCTTGTCTCATTAAAGTAACCTCTTTCTAAAATATTAAATGTATTTGCCTCTAAAATTGAATGGAATTGTAGCCATTCATCTTGATCTTGATCCAAAGGCCACATTTAATCTGAAAAATCTATAAATACAAAGGTCATTTACCATTATTTTCAAGACTTGAAACATAATGAAATGCTACCTTTTTGGAGACCTACTCTCATTCATCAAGTTTCACCTTTATTCTCAATTGTTCAACAATCACATGTAGTCAAGGAGAGATTTCACTCACATGACATATCGACATTGATAAATACCTCATGCTCTATAATCTGGGCATAAACATGTATGTGAGTTAGCTTCGAAGGGAACATCCAAACAGAAGGTAAAAGTGTCTTGTTTAGCTTTCTAGTTTAGTGTTTATTACTTCAAGTCTTGCCCAATTTGAGGACCATGTTTAAAAATTTGGATTTACTATTATTTTATGTTTGTTTTGCATACTAAAGAGAACTGACATTTTTCATATTCATGAGTTTAAATTTGGCGCATCCAATGGGACCGCATAGCCACAAACCTCTTTCCAAGCATTTTAAGTCTTCTCATTACATAATCAGACTATTCTTTAACTCTGATTTTTCCTTGTTTATTCTAAATTCCTTGTGTTTCATCTTTTGTTTATCGACAAGATTGCCCTACAAATCAATGAGATCGATCTCGTGAATAATGAGTTTTTCCTGTGTATCTGTGGGATTACCTATGAATAGGTAAGGTCGCATTACTAGCATCATTATGTTTTCCTATAATTGATAGGATTGACCTACACATTGGCAGGATTGCTCTGCTAATCAGCGAGATGGCCCTGCTAAATGGCAACTTTATGTTTCCAGCTTCATTGTATTTGTTTACAATTGGTGGGATTGACTTGTAAAATAATGGCGTTGACTTAAAAGCAACAAACTTGACATGTTAATCAATGAGGTTACTCAAAAGGTAATTGTGCTTTCTATGGTTCTATTTATTTGAAACAACGAGCTCATCCTATAAAATGGTGAGTTCATCTTGTTAATCGACAGGATTGTCAAAACTATATTTTTGATTCACTGCAAAGTGGTGATATTGATCTAGAATCAACGAACTCATCTTAAAAATCAATGAGATCATCTTACATAACGATGGGATAGTCCTATGTAACCTTTCTCGAGGCTTAAAATTGTAAAAACCTGAGTTCCTTTGATTTTCAAAATCATTGTTCAAGCATTTAATCTTTTTTTTTTGCATGTTTTTGGTTGTTTTACACAATTAACAAGGTAAATTTCATTCATATCTATATTTGGTGTTTAATAAGGAACATACACTTTAATTTCATACTCCTAAGAGTACTTGGACTCTGTCATTTACTTAAAGACTTTTGGGTTTCTTGTTTATTTGTGTAAACTAGCATGTCTATGCTCTCCCTTTGCCCCCTTTATGGAGCCTGGGTGACCAAAAGCACATAATTTATTTGATTTCTTGTCTAGCCGAAGGACTATTTTGAACTATGCTTCTCTTGTCTGTCTATGGGGTCCTAAGAATTAGGAACAAACACTTTTTTTTCATTTTTGATTATGCATGGTTGAATTCATCACCTTCATGTGAGTTCTTAGGGTGTGATGACTAGGACATCATTACCCAACATTCGTACCAACCCCATTATCCGATGGGGTATATAAATTAAGGTTGCACCAATGGTATCTTCTATGAAATGTCCCTCAGAGTTTGTCTCAACTAGTAACACTTCACTGAGATCTTATGGATGAAGTGGTCGCAACGGGACTAGACCTTTGAAGAATTTTTCATTAAGCCTCGACGTCCAATTGATGGATTTGTGCCCTTCAAATACCATCTAGAAATCCAAACAAAATCTTTATAATATAAATAACTTTTATCACAGAATTCTCATTGATACAAGAGTGCAAAGGTATTAAACCCCGAAGATTGTCTTTTCGTTCGAACCATTGAGAGAGGGGTGGGATTAAAATATCACCACAATTATTTTTAATTATTTAATAAACTATTAAACTTTAATCCTTTCAAAGATGAGTATATCAAAAGGATCAATGATTAAACTATAATCTTGTGTAAGTTTCTAAGGTACATTCATAATTACTTGAGTATTTTATCAAAAACTTATTTTGTATTCAAAACCATAGCCAACAAAAAGTCAAGTCCAAAACAGTATCATACCACATCTACGAGATGAGGCGTTACCTTGTCCAATTATCCAACTATCTTTACCCCATCTTAACATTATGTTGGCTAATTATACCATTGCGTTGTTCACATGGCACCGTTATACTATCCAATTGAATCCCATTCAAATCAAGTCCATTTAGATCCAAATCTAGTTGGGAATCAATTGTTCACATTGGTTCACTTTTGACTCCATTCCTATACCAAGCCATTCTAAGTCATATTTGGTTCATTTTGAACCACATACCAAGCAAATTCCATGTCATATCAGGTTTGTTTTGAACCACGTACCAAACTAATTCTAATTTAAATATGGTTCATCTTGAACATGTTAAACCATTCCAATTGCAATCAGGGTTGTCTTGAACCATATTCCAATTATGGTCCAATTCATCTTGAGCCACGTGCCAATCCATTTCAATCCAATCATGTTCATCTTGAAGCAAGTTCTAATTCTAATTCCAAATCAAGTCAACTTTGACCAAAGATAACTTCAAAGTTAAATAATTGGAATAAAACCAAATCAGGTCTATTTTGACCAAATCCAATTATTATGAGTCCATCGCAAGCCAATTAAAATCACTTCTTGTATTTTCATTCAATCTCCCACACTTGGTTGGGAACAATGAAGTCATATCCTCCGTCCTTTCTTTCATTTGAATTCTATTTGGAACAATATCGTCTTATTTGGGCTAATTTCAAAGACCAACACCACCCTCTTGAGACTAATTTCAAAGACCAAGACTACCCTCTTTGGGCCTTTTATACCAAGTCAATTCTGCCCTCTTTGGTTCAATTCTACTAAGACCAAGACCACCCTCTTTAGGCCATTTCTACTAAGCCAACTCTGCCCTCTTTGGGCCAATTTCATTCAAGACCAATTCCTTACATGAATCATTGCTCGGGGACATCTTTTCTTCCATCTTGATCCATGGCATTTGAAACTGATTTGGATTACACCTTATTCACATAATATAAGAACTCCATTGTTTTGCATCTCATAGAAGAGCGAGCCAAACTCCCATCTAACTTTTCATAGATTGATTGCATACCTTTGTTTACAAAGAGGAGATACATGTGTTGAAGAGGCAAGTTGTAGACCCACACCAAGATAACCACTTCATCGCTTCTCAAGTAAATTAGGATAGTCATCCCTTTGCTAATCAATTCATGGTTACTTTAACGAACTCTCTGGTTGTTACTTTATTTGACAATTCCCTATGTACTTGTCTAATATTTAATCCAGTCTTAAAACCATAGTAAATCCAATCATTTCCCCTCTAAGGGCCAATATCTATCGAAGACCCAAGTGTGTCTAGGTCTGATAACTCTCAATTGGGATATGTCATGATCCCCTTCCCTAGCACAAGCAAATACATCCACTTCCAAAACAAGGTCAAGATAATCAACCAATCCTTGACATTTTTTTCAAGTCACCCATGTTTGACCAAACCCACATCATTGATGGTCCACATATATTTGGAAAAGGACTTATATTTGACAAGGGACCCATCTTCGATGAGCCTATCTTTGAAGAGCTTATTATTATTGAACAACAATACATTATTTGTCTATTGCCAAACATTCCCCATTTTTAGAAAATTCCTTCGTCCCAAAGCCTTCATTTTCCAAGTGACAAGTTAAAAAGGTACTTGTGGACAATGAAATTCAATAGGTCATTTTTATAGACACATTTACATCAAACACAGGGTCCCCTTTGGAACCAACATTCTTAGTAATATCAACATCAACATTTACATCAGACATAGGTTCCCTTTTGGAACCAACATGGTTCTCAACATCAACATCTACATCTACATCAAAAATAGGTTCTCCTTTGGAGCCAACATTGTTATTAGCATTAACTTTAAGATCAAGTTTTCTTTCAAAACTAATGTCAAAATTGGGTATCATTTTAGAACTAATATCAGATTTAACATCAAAAGCATAATCAACATCAGTATCAACATCGTGTTTAGATCTTGTTGAGTCAAAATAAACCTCAAAATCAACATACATTAGTGGATATCACAACATTGGCTATACACTTTTGTCAGATCCCCTTGATTTCGCATCAAGTTCAAAATTAACATACCTTAGTAGATGTTACAACATTGTCCAAATACTCCTTACAGATTAGATTGAATATATTTGTGGTCCTTCTACAGTTGTTGAAGACGTCAATGCAAGTTCTCCTAGCAGCCTCTACGAGAATTGTGTTTTCTTTTACCCTTCCATTGATACTACACATACCTTTCACATTAACCAACCTATCTATTATATTGACATCCATCTACCCACAACCATCGATTTGGACCAACAGAGTCACACATTGTTGAGCTCCTTC
Source organism: Torreya grandis (assembly GCA_037957365.1). Taxonomy (NCBI): domain Eukaryota; kingdom Viridiplantae; phylum Streptophyta; class Pinopsida; order Cupressales; family Taxaceae; genus Torreya; species Torreya grandis. The sequence goes on from JARHVA010000309.1 coordinate 1,571,164, forward strand.
TGTGGTGACATCTTAGTGGCAAAATTTATGGGGATCCAAGACAACATTCAAACAAAAGAACAATCTCCTAGTGAAACCTTGTTTGAGGCACTAGGGGACAATCAAAGTCTAAACTCGGCATCTTCTATCTCAGATACTCCTAGTAAAACCTCATTTGAGGCACTAAAGGATAATCAAAGTCTAAACTCAGCATCCTTTAGTGAAACCTTACTTAAGGCATTAAGGGACAATCAAAATGAATTATCAACATCCCTTAGTGAAATCTTATTCGAGGCACTATTAGATAATATAACTCATAACAATCAAGAATAATTTATTGATGAAAACTTTTTTGAAGTGCCAATAGTTAAGCCAATTAATTCCTCAATGCTTGATGAAGACATTATTGAAGTCAATTTCGACCCTACCACAACCAAAATCAAGTCAAATCTAGAATCAACAATAATGTGTGACTAAAAATATCAATCTTCATTTGTCTTTCAACCATTATACATCCATTGTGATCCTATCATTCATTCAATTTCTATATTATATCACCAAATCAGACCATTTATCCCATGCCTACCCTTTTTTACCCTTCCTAGAAGCACTCTTTTTCAAAAATGTTCAGTGAATTTGTTTGGCTCACAAAGAGCCCACCAGGGATCCATTCTTGCTGCTAGTAAACCCTAACAAGCAAAAAGGGATGAGGTCGAAATCATGCCCTAGGCGACTTTGACAAAATGGTACCCTTCAGTCCTGCGTAAAGTAGTGATTCATAAAAAAAAAGGTTATGAAGACACCTTATTTAGAGGTTTAGAGGAAGCATAATCAATGACCAACAAAGATCCTGATAGTGACAACATATTTCACATCAGTAGAAGGATCCAAACAGAGCTATTATTCTAAGAAGGTATTGGTTATAAACAATAAAGGGTCCGCATTATACATCTCGTAATACTTTATTAAATTGAGATGCTAAAAAAATTATTAAAAAAATCAATTAATATAAAACAATCAAAAGAGAAAGAAATAATTCGTCTAATAGTGAAAATCATGCTTATGGTGCCTTGAGAAAGTACCTTGATGAAAAACAAGTTTATAATGTCATGCATAAATAATTTGTTGTCCGCAAGTACCTTAATACTTGCGGGCAGCCCTATCTACATTATAGACCATTCCATTTAAGTCATCTTGGCCATTACAGTTATTACCATTCTTATTATTTTGGCCATTCACTCTTATTCAGCACAATCCATCTTATTGTGACCATTAGTATTCTAGTTTTAAACTTGTTATAGAAGTAGAAGGTATATTAAGACATATTTTGAAAAACTTTTTGGTATATTACACGCACAAAACTTTGACGACTGGACATATTTGGTTCTCATGTGACATGGTCCTTGGAGACTCCTAGTCCTTTCCCTCATTATCATCTATTATTAGTCAGCATTATCCATTACTCTTTCATTCATTATTATTCTCCATTATGTAGGTGGAACTACGTTGCCCTGAGGTCCATATAGACTATGTAAGTAGCATTCAATTTCTGAGGTTAGCTCGGTCACCCCTTTTCTCACACTCTCGTTGTTTTACAAGTATTTTAAGACACGTTCTCACCATTTTGCGAGTTACCACTCCCATGTTGTCATTGTTTTGTGAGTTACCACTCCCACGCTCTCGTCATTTTACGAACATTTTAGGCCACTTTCTCATTGTTTTGCGAATTACCATTCTCATGGTCTCATCATTTTACGAGTTAAAACATTCTGCATCTCTTAATCCTCCATTGAGTTGAGATGCCAAAAGTCCAAATAATCATAATAGTCCAAATGACCTAAAAATTGGGACAAGTCTTACAATCTCCATGACATATATAAAGCCACAAAATCATAAACATTAAAAAAATGTTTAAAATCTTCATGAGAGATATAAAGTCGCAAAATTCAAAAACATTTGTCTTATCTTAAATCCAGTCATTATTCTTAATTGATCATTAAGTCAATCTATTAGCAATTGTTGGGATATGTCCTCAAATCTACCCTACTAGGGTATATTCATTATTGGCTCCAACATTTCAATCATCTTAGGATGTGTCCTTCCCTTGCATGTATCATTGCTTGGGGGCACTATTTCGTTATCATTATCATTGAGCATAGTTAGTGAATTTTGACTTGGTTAAACAAGATGTTTTCTGTTGTTTTTCTTTTCGGTTTGTGTTTGCTTGCTTATTTGTTTCTTTTTATTATTGTTGTCTCAACTCAGTCCATTATGTTAATGAGGTCATTGCCATAGTGTTACTTGTCATGTACTTATATTTGAGTCCATCCATTGACATACATCAGTTTTATCATCATGATTTTTATTATTGGTGTGTTGTCATTTGTCTATTATATTGGGAGTTAGTCATACATAGTATGACTAGTCATCATGGTGCTTTATATCATGATGCATACCGTCACATGCTACATTAAAAATCAAGTGCTCAAAATTTATAAATGATGTCACGTTACATTGATAGTTTATCCCATTGCAAGATCATTTATTGTCTAATCAAATAATTTCGATTATCTTTGACCGCATCACATCATCACATTTTCCTTAATCAAATCAACATAATTGAACATTTTAGCTATATATATGTTCATTGTGACGTGCATCTCTGAATGAGCATATAACAGAGTCATACACATTGGTCCATCATTATTCCCAATCTTTTCATAATCATTTTCTCCATATGTTTTCTCTTATATTGGGAGAACTACATTGCCCTGAGATCCATTTAGACTAGTAAGCAACGCTCAATACCACCCAGTTTTTGAAGTCATCTCAACCACCTTTGTTTTGTTATTATTAACACCCAATTCTTTCAATCCAATCTCATTATTCTTCATTCATTATTTTATTCTTTCACTACCTTTGAGCATTCTTGTGTGTTTGGTCTTTGTAGCTTCTTCATTCTTTGAAAAGTCATTTTACCATCGCACCTATGTTTGTGTCATTTATCTCATCTTTAATCTATGCAACAGGTTACATACTTTAGTTATGCTTGCCAATCAATTAATTAAATCAATTAGATCGATCAAATATCACAACTACTATGATGGGGGAAACAATCAAATCCACCCTGCTATGGTAAATCATTAGTCAATCAGTCAATCTTTCTTCTAATTCCAAGATTTACAACTTTCACCTTCTTTGGGCAAATCAAATTGTGCAACTTGTTTTGGGATCGATCATTTCCTTAAGCCCACAACTTACGCCATGTTTGGGGTATGTCAAAGTGTGTTACTTTTTGAGGGATGAATCCTTCCCACTTCCCCCCGCCTTGGGGCCAATTCAATTAAATGCTATTCATCAGTGGAAATCAACACGTGCAAGTATTGGCTCATATGGATTAATCTCATCCATGGGTTAATTTTACTTTTTTTTTTGTCAATTTTCTTCTATTTGAGGTCCTATCCATCAATTTTATTTTTTGGCCACTCCTTCAAACAAACATCAAGGGCATTCTCAAACATTGTTTGGGGCTTCCTTATGGACTCGTTTTCAATAAATTGAACAAAATTCAATAAAACATAAACACATCATTCTTCAAACATTAACAAATCATTTTAAACATTTTTTTCATTATTTAGAAGTTTCGTTTTTGCCTTGCAACGCCTTCTCAAACATGAGCAAAATGTAGACATTCAATTCTCACCTCTTGTGTCAAAATTATAATTAGAATGATTTCTAAAAATAACACACGAATCACTGAAACACTCAAATTCTTTCGCACAATTAACGTGTATCTTCTGATACGCATTATAACATCTTTGAGGTAATAAATCATACGCAACTATCGACTTCACTTAATTTATTCCGAGTCAAATTGTGATTGTACAAGAGGCTTTTTGAAATCAATTATGTCAAACAAGGTTTTGACTTTCAAAAGTCATACCACTTTCCATTAAATTAATTAATGTCTTAATTAACCTAATATTCTTCTAATTGAAAATTCTGTCTTTTAAAATTTTCTATTTTACTTAATTCATTAATTGAATTATTCTTTCAATTATGGCAAGTGATAAAATGATGACATCATTGTGATATCATCATGACATCATAGACTAATATCAAAAATGATATCATGAAAATTATCAAGCACTAGGCTTTAATAGAAATAAATACCATGATTAAGACAAGTCATGCCTCATTAAGACAACCTCTTTCCAAAATATCAAATGCATTTGCCTCCAAAATTGAATGGAATTGTATCCACTCATCTTGATCTTGATCCAAATGCCGCAATTAATTTGAAAAACTTATAAATATAAGGGTTATTTACTATTATTTCCAAGTCTTAGAACACAATAAAAAATGTCAAAATGTCATATTGAATAGTAAAACACCTCAATCAAACAACAGAACGCTTCAACTACAAAAAAAAAATTAATACCTTACCAACAACAATAGAATAGCTTACCAACTAGCTGGGACACCTTCTCAGGGCAAAACGCCTTACATCAAAATAGCCAACAAATTACTCCATCCCACTCTTGATAATAACACCATCTTCAACTAATTGCTCATTTTGTTTTATCAGATGGTCTTTTACACCAGGGACGTGATCTCCACACTTCCTCCCTTACTAGACCTCCTCCTTCATAGGGTTTTTTCCCAAGCTTATTCAACCATGAGCTTTGAATACCATAAAAGATTACACATAAATAGAAGAATGAATAAACCATATTATTGCATTATTTGATAGGCTCACATATATAGCCTAATACATGAAAAACAAATAATAAACGGGACGCTACAAATAGGCTTGACCCAATTAACAACTCAAAACAATAACAAAATCAATTGTAATTTGTTGGACTCATATCAACAAACAAACACAATATTAAACAATAAGCTTAATTATTCTAATATGGCGGATATCCCTGTGCGCACAATGGCATCACCTACGTCCAAAAGGAATAACATGATACAAAAGCAATAATTATCCATTTCACGTTTTTTAATATTCAAATGATTATACACACACACACCTCAAAAATAAATAATGAATACCCAATAAATCATAGCATAGTAAAAAAAAACCAACATAAGCAGGAAAAATATGCATAAGATTACAACCATTCTCTTTTTTCCAAATATTTTATTAAAACCATGTAAATTGTAAAATAGGAAAAATGAAACCCCAGAAATACCTACTTACAATGCAGGAACAATATGCAGAGACTACAACCATTCTCCATTCTCGGCATCTACAATGGTCAACTTAAGCCCCGTGGCATTTTAAATACACATATTACAATGTCTCAAAAGGCATTTATAATACAACCTTTCCAAACTTACAGTTCATTGAAAAACTTCAACCCATAAATTTGAAGCCTTTTTATTTTCCCCCTTTTTTTTAAAGCTTATCAGCAAGAACCTAGCGGTTGCCACATCACCAGATAGTTGTATGCGATCCAAAAACCCAGTATATTGATATTCTTAACATGAATATCCTATAAATTTTCTAGATCAAATACACAACAAAGAAATGTGTTTGATAACTTTCAACTCTCTGATCTTCACCTTTTTGTACATTTAATTGTTTGAGATGGTCAAATTTTATCTGTTAGTAATCCAAATTTTGCAAAGAAGGTGAATGGAAACATTGGACAAATTGCAGTGATCTCGACCTCCCATACGTCAGATATTATGCATTCAAAGCTTCTTAATAATCTCTTCATTTACACGTTTATAATATGACATTTTCTGAATGGCTGACACTGCAGATATAAAATCACGCTTCTCGTAGGCTGTTGCAAAATACGTTTGGCATTCCTCAAGTTTGGACTGCATCTGCAGAAAGCAAGAGAACTTGTTCATGCACTTGAAAGTTCAGAATAATAAACATAGACTATATAAGTTAATAGCTAAATTTACAAGATTAAAAATTAAATGGTGTACTTTATTTTGGATTGATTTTAGAGCATCATCGTTGTCTGCATCCTCCACAGATTCTCGGACTTCCATGATCTGTTAGCAAGACATTGATAGGTCACTAACTTTTCAAAGACACGGCCCAGAAATCAAACCAATCTTTCCTATCTTTAAAAACCATGTAATTCATTTCATGGAAAACATTTACCTCCGTTAGTAATTCTGGATCAGTCACAGTCCTTTCCTCATCAACATGTATGCCCTGGAGTTGCAACTGCCATAGAACAAGTTACACAATACAAACATACAAATGTGAGATTACTCTTCTAAAGTTGTCCCTGTTGGTGGATGTAGAATCCACAAAAACAGAAAGAGAACCTGAAGAAAATAAGTACCCCATGTCTACAATTAAGTATCAAATTTAAGACAGAATGTGAAAAAGCAATCCGGACTTAACAACAGACAATAGACACCAACTACACACTCTAGCAGAAAATCTGTCAATAATAACATAATAGATTTTAAGGCATTCATTGCAGATTGAGATTCTTTGAATATAAACTGTTTACTGTCCTGGCCAAGTGCTCCAGAAGATGAAAGTAGACAGAGGCAACACATTATAAGCAGCAATAAACAGGTGAGACAATGCAGATAGCATTTATCACTGGAGATCTTGTGGTGAATGGAGTCAGGATATAACCGATTGCCTCCTGGTTTAACAACACTGAAGGCTGGATTAGGTTAACAGACACCTAGTCAATTTAACTGCATCCTTGCATAATGCAATAAAAACATAAAATGATATTACAGAAACTGCACTTTATATTGAGCTAGGAGCTCGTCAACACTTTATATTGAGCTAGGAGCTCATCAATAATCAATTAATAAATAATGGAACATTGACATAACCGAAGCTGCAAAAAACAATATTGATAAAAAATACGATGCAATGCTTTACATGAATGCAGAACAGTTAGATTCAACGAGGATCCTTCAAGGGACCTTTTACAAAAACAATCAAAATACCAGAGTAATTTTTCGAATGAAGGTGTGGCCAAAATGGAGTTGATTTATTTGGCAAGGGGCCATGGTGTGGCATATGTAACACCAACAAAGCTTTATATGTACCTGAGAGGTTGAAGCCTGTCAGAGTGAAATTTAGACAATATATATTACATTTTTTAATTTTTGTTACCAGAAAACCTATCACAATCTTCTGATCCTTGTTCCCAAGTTATTTTATCATTTGATCCACCTGTCTGGCAATGGTTGGACCACTTATCTATTAGATATACTTTTCGTAGACGTATGAAACATGATTATTTTTGCTTGATTTGCACCTCATCATTTGAAAGACCAAACAACTTACGATCATTACATCTTGCGCTTATTCATTTGAAAGGCCAAACAAATTAAGATCATTAGATATATCACTTAAAATCTGCCTCCTCTTAGTTTAGGCAAGGGCAGCGTTGAGGGACTATGTGGTATGTGGTATAAATCCATTCTTCCCCTATGGGATTTGGGTGAGTCTGAAGCTTATGTAATGCCCTCATACCTGATCACTGCAGGCAAAGCAGGTTCATTGGCAGGCCCTTCATCAGCCACAATCATGTTCATATAATCGAGACCGTGCAGCAGATTGGTACCTTGTTTCAGTTTTTCCAATATACTTGCAGCAAGGGGAAACACAACCGCAAAGCCCATGTTTTTTTTTTTGCATGAGATAGCTAAGGAGAGAATTTAGAGTTTCAAAAATTCCATAATGAACCAAAAAACTCGTTTCTGGGACCTTGTTGCAGAATATCTTTAAAAGATCAACAAAATAGCTCTAGGGTAGGATTGGTGTGTAACATCACTCAGCTACAGGTACAAGTAACATCAATGATCAACTGATGGCTGCAGTTCTCCATCTCTAATTCCCGCTAAGTGGTTTCAACAGACACATATCCAAAGTGCTAAGTACTAACATTCTCAAATCAAATGCCAACAAAACCCAATCCTCTTAGCATGAACATTGAATCTTCAATGCATGCGCAATAAGAGGATTCTCTGCAGGAAGAGAATTTCATTATTGCTTAAAATAGAGCAGTCTGCAGGACTCAATAAAAAATGGGCTTGAAGAGTTGATGAATAAAAGATCACCTTTGCATGCAAGTAACTTGGTCCTCCCATACAAAGGTCAGTCCTCATATCAGTGCCCTCTGTAGACTGAAACACAAGAAACAGATATCCTGAAAACAAGTTATTAATGCAAGCATAGTGAAGAAAGTCTATTATGGGTGTGGCCTGTAGGGCGATTGGCATTGGCTCAGCGTTCACCAATTAAAGGTCGGTGGTTTAGTGTAATTTTCAATAGATTCTTAGGCAAATTCTGGGCTCTCAGAGATCACATTTTGAGTCACATTCCTTCTCGCAACTCTAAGTTGCAGTGTTACGGAGGCCATGTACATTTCTCTACGTTTCACAGCAGCCTCATATATTTCTCTAAGTGCTCTGTGTGTTGAGGGTGGCCAAACAACTAAATAAACATTCACAGACTTCATTGTGGACCCAATGAATTTTAAGCGGTTCACATAGTTTCACAGATCCGCGGCCACGGAGTCTCAGAGTTCACAGAGTCTCGGAGTTCACAGACTCCAAGGAGTCATGAAATCAACATGGAGCATCAGCCTCGGTAAAGCCCCGTGGGGTCTGTTGGGAGTTCAAAGGTTCACGCAGTCCATGAGTCTGTGGAGGACAGGTGTCACTGTCGTAGCACATCTTATTAACAGAGGCCACAGTTTTCTTAAAGGCAGATGCATGACAGTTTTTAAATGGATTTTATAAATACATGGGTCCATGGTGATTAATGGTTCCACGGTGATTATAGAGACCACGGAAACGGTTTGGAACCCGTTGCACAGAGAACCCAGGATCACGCTATGTGGTACAATCCCGCGATCCTTGCGGCCACAATTCTCAAAATATAATCACAGTGAAGGGGAGCAACACAGAGATCTTCAAGTGGCCACAGTTTTTGCGATAAGGCATCAAATGGGATATTTTGGGTCTCATTGAAAAGCTCTTGATGAGAGATTTCAATTGGTTGTGGCCATGAGACAGCCAACTCACCCATGTGCTCGTTGTTACAACAATTTCCTCGAGAATCGCAAACAGTTCGAAAGAAGATTCAAGAACCATGACAAGTGGGAAAATGGAAAAGATCTCAGGCTGAAAATAAAAGGGGGATTTTCTCTCCAAAGAAAGGAGAGCTGGGAGCAATGGAGAGTTAGCATATTGAAGAGAGCATTCGATAGAACAGGGGAAGCAAAAGAGAGGAACGCAAAGCTTTAGGCCTGCAAGTGTAGAGTGAACACCGTGATTTCAAATTTCTATCTATGAATGTAAATTTTGTCTCAAATTCAATTAAGGGAGCCTTTGTCTCTGTGTCTATCTTGTGTTTGAGTGTTTAAGAGTGAGAGAGTGAGAGAATCACTATTAGGGAGTGAGGCTTCCATTATTGTGGCCCCCTATACCTCCCGACTAAAGCTAACAGGTTAAAGAAGTTGTTGTCCCGATCATCTCGGAAGAGCAAGGAGGGTTTACTGAACGCAAACAAATCCTAGATGGCAGCTTCATGGTTCACGAACTCATCTATTTTCTGAAAAGCAGCTACAGGAAGGGACTACTCATAAAATTGGATATTGAAAAAGCATATGTCAAGGTAAACTGGGAATTCATGAATGAAATACTTGGGACATTTCATTTTGATGAAGGGTGGAGCAAATGGGTTAAATATTGCTATGAGACCATCAAATTCTCAGTACTCATCAATGGTGCCCCAGAGGATTTTTCGGTAGCACGGTAGGTTTGAGACAAGGGGATCCCATATCTCCCTGTCTCTTCATCATTATGAGGGATGCTCTACACCGGTATCTAGAAAATCTCAAGAATAAACAAAGGATTAAGGGTCTTCAAGCTTCTACAGGTGGCGAAAGGCATACACATCAACAATTTGTGGATGGCACCATGTTGTTTGCCTCCCTAGAACTTTAGGAAATAAGGGAAATCGGAAATGCTCCAAAAATATATAAAAAAGCTTCGGGCCAAAAGGTTAATAAGGGGAAATGTAAAATGTTTTTTCTCGATTTCAATCAGAGGGAGCAAACTTTTCTAAGTTGAAAAATGGGCATAGCAAAAGTGGATTTCCCAAATAACTATCTGGGCATTCCTAGGTTCATAGGAACACCTAAGAAACAGATTTGGAATTCTCTATTGGATAAAATCAAAGCCAAGGTTCCATTATGGAAAGGTAAATGACTGTTGGTAGTAGGTAGATTAGTCATGATCAAAGCAATGCTTGAATCGGTTCTAGCTCATAGTTATTGGGTGTCTATTCTTCAAGTGCCTAAATAAGTCTTTAAGAAAATCAAATCCATCTTGAGAAATTTCTTTTGGCAAGGTTCACATAATCAAAAGAAGTTCCCTTTGGTGATGTGTACAAGGTTTGTACCCCCTAAAGAGGACGAGAAGTTGGCCTTCGAAATCCAGAGTTGGTCAATAAAGCCCTTCTGGAAAAATTAGTTGGGAGAGCTTACAAAGAGCATGATAAAAGTTGGAGCAAAATTTTGCATTGCATATATCTTTAGAGGGAGGATCCCAAAGGTTTTCTCTGGGAGGAAAACAGCCCAAAAGGCTAGGCAATCTAGAATAGCATGAGGTGAAGGACATTATCTATAGGAATCTCTTCAAGATCTTTAAAGTGTGTGCACAAGTGGATTTTTGGAATGAAGCTTGGATCCAAAGCAAAACGCTTGGTCAAAATTTGAATGTCATGAACATCAAAAAACAACCTACTCAAAATTGGGCATCAAAGGTCAATAACTATTGGTTTGAAGGCTTGCATAAGGGTTTTAGCACTAAAAATGGAGAGACATCAAAGAACTCCATGAGGATGATGAGGACTCTGCTCGCAAGATGAATGAGCTTCTATCCAACTGCAGGATTCCTATCATGGAGGAGGAAGATCCTTGGAGATGTGACCACAAGGTCATAGGAGACTACATAGTGGCCAAAAGGTACATGGGTCGGCCATAGTTGGCATAACCGGTTGGGGTGAGTACTCACGAAGGGGCCAAAATGGGTAACCAACGGTTATTCGACCCGCTCGGTCAAAAACCGACAAAGGCAAAAAATACTTGAAATTCGCCCGAAGCAAACAATATATAAATAAAATAAACATTTAAGTATAAGAAACTAGTAGTTTCTTATACTTTAAGTTATATTTTATTTATATACTTTCAGAATGTTTGAGAGTGGTTTCAGACCTCTAGGAGCTATAATGCAAATTCTAGGTTTTGGAGGATCCTATCATATTTCAGACTTAGTCAAATTTCAGGGTTTCAGACTTGGCCATATTTCAAGGTTTCAAAATTTCAAGGAGACATCATAGGAGGGATGAAAGCTGCATGAAGGGATGTAGGTATGATAGAATAGTATGAGAACATCTCTTGCAAAGTGCCACAAGTCGATCCCACCCCATTCCTTGTGCATAGATTACTAGACTTTTTTAGTCTCCCATAGTTTCCTAGAGAGCAAGGAAGAGAAAAATATAGATTCTTGTAATTTGTACTTGTAGATTCTTTTATAAGTATCATTGTATCAGTTTCAATCTATGCATAGGGAATGGGGTGGGGTCGACTTGTGGCACTTTGTGAGAGATGTTCTCATATTATTCTATCATACCTACATCCCTTCATGCAGCATTCATTCCTCCTACAATGTCTCCTTGAAATTTTGAAACCCTGAAATATGGCTAAGTCTGAAACCCTGAAATCTAACTAAGTCTGAAATATGATAGGATCCTCCAAAACCCAGAATTTGCATTATAGCTCCTAGAGGTATGAACCCACTCTCAAACATCCTAAAAGTATATAAATAAAATATAACTTAAAGTATAAGAAACTAGATGTCCATATCTAAATGTAAACTTACACTTGCGGTTTTTCAAATTTGGCAGTTTTGAGTGGCGGTTATTCACCTGGTGGTTTTCCTAGTGAGTAACCGACCAATCGGTAGTTACTCGTCAGTTATGCCATCTACACCTATTTGTCTCAAGGGAGCTAGATCATTGGACCCAAATTTGACTAGAAGACAATTGGAAAGTCAAGGGCTTGGAAAGATGTTCCTCTGGTTGGTCATGAAAGGTAGAGTCCTTATGGGAGAACATCTTAAGAAGAAAGGTTTTGCAGGCCCGAGTAGATGCCCACTCTGTGAAAAGGAAGAAGGGTAAAATCAACTCCCCATGAATTGCCCATTCTCTAAAAGAGTTCGAGAACACTTCATAAAAAGCTTTTATTGCAATTGGGCTCATGGCAAAGACATGGAGATGCAAATGGAACACTAGACCAATCAGGTATCTTTGAATATTTTAAAAGACATTTCACACTATGCCCCTACAACAATTTGTTGGAAACTTTGGTTGGAAAGAAATTCAAGGATTTTTCGCGATAAGAAAGTTGAGGCCTCAAAGGTTTGGGAGGGTATCAAGATAAATATCTCATAAATCTTGTCCAAAGTTAGGAATAGTAAAAATAAATAAGCCAACCCAAGAGAGTAGATGATTCTAAGGAGGTGGTCTCAAATCAGAGTGGTTTTTGACACAATGATAAGTAAAAATAAAAAGGAGAAAGATCGAGGATGGGTTAAGCCCTTAGTGAACCGGTTCAAATTGAATTTTGATGGTACTTCTAAATCAAATCCTGGAGAATTGGGAGTGAGATACATCATCAGGAACCATATTGGGCAAGTCATTGCTTTTGAAGCCTCGTATACTAGCATTAGCTCTAATAATATGGCAGGAGGGGCAGGTCTAGTGCTCAGTCTCATTGCAGACATGCAAAATAACATTAAGCACTTAACAGTAGAAGGAGGCCCCTGAATTCTTATTAATGGAGCTAATTCAAGCACTATGAGAAACTAGAGAATGTAGAGCATCATGGAAGAAGTATAGCATTTCAAAATAAATTTCAGACAAATCATCTTTCAACACATTTATAGGTCTAATAATAACATAGCAGATTGGCTCACCGATTATGGTATTACCTATAATAATGAAGCTTTGGAAGGTGGCAGGAAGGATATGAATGAAAATAAACAGTTAGCGAGTTTGAAAAATATTTTCCAAATAAATAATAAAGAGAGAATAGATAAGGCGAGCATTTATCCTCTTGATTAGGAATGTCTAAGCTTTTGAATTTTTTTGTGATATTCCACAAAGTGAATAAGTTATTTGCTAAAGATATGTAAAGAAAGCAAGATCATGCCAAAAAAGCATGCATGTTCCTTTTTATGCATGCACACTTGTTAGTAGATAAACATGCATGGAGAAAAAAAGATCGTGCAAAAAGGCATGCATGTCCTTTTTTAAAATATAGGTTTTGGTGGGATTAGTATAGTTTACCTTTTAATAGACATTATTTTAAGAAAAGCTTGACTTATGGAGTGAAAGTAGAATGGGTAGAAAATCATGCATGATAAAAGCTTGATCATGCAAAAATCCTTTTTTTTGGGAAGGATGCTTTCCTGGGACTGAAAAGTAAAAGCTTTTGTAAGCATACTTTTAGGGGTTTTTTTCTTATTTGTCTTCCATGCACTAGCATTTGTTACATGTCTCTTGATGTAAGTGTGGGACTTACTCTGATGGGCAAAATTTGTTTGTACCATGATAAAATTTATTAAAATAAGGCATACTTATACACCTTTTTTTCACTCATCTAGGGGCATTTTAACACCCTCCCTAAGATAGACTAACAAACTAACTTATGTGGATGTCACAACTAATTACCCAACAAACTAATGTTAGTTTAGACTAACCTAAAATTTATACATCAAACTGTGATGTACAAGCCTAAAAATATCCAACTTTCCCCCTTAGTACAAACATAGTTCAAAGGGAAGGAATTGTAATACAAGAGAACTAGGACACACTCCAGTTCGAGACGAACATCATTGTATAGGAATATTTCACCAATCCAACAAGGGGTACAACTCTAATCAAGGATAGGGACACACGCGCTCATCCAAGATCATACAAGTAACAATGGATAGAGACAAACACACTATCCAAACTCTAGAATTGTGAACAGACAAACACAGTTCACAATGAGATCAATCTGACTAAGAGGTGTTGACCTTGATAATAAATGAAAAGGGATATACACACTACTCACTGTAAGTGTAGCATGGGCCTCCACTTCTCATCTATCATGCTCCTCTAGTTGGTTGGACCTCACCAAGAAGATAAATAACATATAGTGAGACTGTCCTCACAATATCTTCAATCGGTGTTGGCCACCTCATGGAACCTCACATTTATAGCCGTTGCACTTGATCACTGCCACTAGATCACAAACAACAAAATGATCACCACTGCACTGGTCACCATCCTTTGCTTTGGTCTTTTAGGTTAGGGTTTTTGAATCGTATGTAGTCAGAGTACATCATCACTAATACTAATTACTAACAACTCTATAGTTGTGTTGTCTTTTGGGCATTTTGTGTTTTGCCACCAAAACAAACTGTGAATCCCTAAGTTAGCGACAAACTCAAGATTGTGATTCACTAACTTCCTTCATTTTCTCCAGCCCCCTGCAAACTTGGCTCGCTCAGCCAGATTGAGCCCGATGGTCCTAAGGACCATAGATCCCTTCATGATGCACGTCAATGGTTTTAGTGTTAAGTTTGTTTTTCCATAAATATCCCACTCAAAAGTAAAAATTACTTTTATAGTGTCAAGTACAACTGACAATGCACCCATGTACAATATAAATCATTTTGGCTTAGCTTTTATAGAAAAATAATGGATTCACGCAAACCGTAAGATTTTATGTGAAATCCTTTTGTCAGAACAATTAAAACACTGTGCTACAACATGCGGAATTTTGTTTGCCTTAAATTGACTCCCGATTTGGAAGATATAGAATTTGCAACAATCCTTCGGATAAGATTGAAGCCTAAAAATACACTAAAACAAATAAATCTCGATATCTACAGACAAGGTAAAATACTTTTACAGGGGAATATAGAATAACACTCACACGAAGTGGCAAAGTTTCAAGAACAAACTCCTAGTTTGGGAGATACCGAATTAATTTGGGTCCTAAGTAGACTAAAGACGAAAAAAGTTTGGTTTTCTAAAGTTATGACATTTTTTCTAAAATAAACATCTAAAACTTTAAAAACCCCAAAACAAATAAGACTTACCCTAAGTCTTTATAAAATTAAACTATATACTAAAAAACCTAATGATCAAAAACTTATGTTGGGCAAATTATAATTGTTGGTGCAAAGTGTTAGTAAATGTGAATGCTGAAAGAATGAAGAGAAATGGAAGGCATACGACACACTTACACACTTATGTGTTCGTCTTTTTATTAAGCACAAAAGAAGTTTCAACAGTTGGGAAGGTTGATAACTAACCATTAGTTAATAGCTAACAACTAATTAATAACTTTAACACAAAAATCAAAATGTGATGTTATCTGATGTAAGAGCTTCAGTGTAGACAAAAATCAAAAAAGATAGCCAACAACAAAACAAAGATCCAGTCATCAGACATAAGATGTATCAAGTTGTCCACCAATCCTCTAATGGGTGACTCATTGAACAGTGATGAATCATCATTCGCTGATAACTTCAGCCTAACTTCCATAGTTCTAAATTCAAAATCGTCGAAATGCTAATCAAATAAAATATAAAAGCTCGTGGAGCTTGCTCAAGTCCATATAGGGACTTAATCAACCTGCAAAGCATATGATCACTACTAGATACCTAAAAACCTTCAAGCTGCACCACATAGACTTCCTTGTCCAAACCTCCGTTCAAAAAACCAAACTAAGTTGTTATGAAAAGAAGCAACCAAAATATGACCATCTTCGCAGTAGGAGTAAATCACAACTCCGCAGTAGCAGTGGGGGTAAAAACCAACTCCATAGTAGGAGAAGAAACCATATCCTCATCTATTCCCTACTGTTGAGAAAAGAATTTCGCAACAAGGTGAGCCGTGTATTTGTCCAAAGTACCAATTTTGTTCACCCATTTGTATCCAATCGATTGTTTAACCGGCGGTTTAGGTACCAAACAAAGCCCAAAAGCAAAAGCAAAATGACAATGCTCTAATGAAGGACCAACCCTCTTTCTAAACTTCTAAGCCAGTGCCTTTGACTGAGGCATTTCATCCTCCCGCACAATTACCTGTGTATTTGACTAAGGAATTGCAACACCCTACACATATTTTATAGTGTATATTCCCTCCACAACTAGTGCACGTAAGTTGACTAGAGCAAGGTCAACAAGCTTATGAGGAATTTAATCCTCCAACGCATCCTGTATGATGGGGTCTCCATCCACAAGTGCATTTAAGTTGACTATGGAAGCGTCATCAAAACCTATACAGTTCACCTTACCCAATGCCTAGGACAATTACTCTATCATGTTTTACATTGACACTAAATTGCTTCCCAGAGAAATTTACAACAATGTTGGAATCTTTTGTTAACTAACTAATAGACAATAGATTTGTATTCATGCTAGGAACATACCTAACATTTCTTCCTTTGATTTTTTTAGCATTATTCAACACTAGACAAATACCTCCTATCTCCTCGAGTACACGTGACTAACTATCAGCGAATGAAACTAAATCAAAAAAGTTTGTATAACTTTACAAACATGTGAAATGTTTGGATGTGCCACAATCAATGAACCAACAATTGGTAGCACTAATGTTCAAGTATAATGTCACAAGGGCATACTCTTCCTCAAAATCCCATTCTTCTTCAATTGCTACCACATTTACCACCTAACTGCTTTGTTAGGAAAGTGCATACTATCGCTTTCGACAATCCTTTTTGAGATGCCCAAACCGTATGACAATAAAAGCATTTCAACTAGTACTTAGAAGATGAATCAATAGGGATACATTTCCACTTCTCCTTCGATTGAGCAGAAAGTGCACTCTATGTTTGTCCAACATCGGACTCATTCCTTCTACATCAAATAGGGACTAACCTAATTAAATGTCAGCGTCTAGCTTTCTGCCATCAAGTGTAAAGCCTCTACTAAAGATTCATGTGAGGGTTCAAGTTGTTCTAAACAAGAGCAACCATGTCGTCATCGTCAACCATTTTGTTAATGGTTGTGAGCTGGTCTCGAAGATCTTTCATCCAAAAATGTTCTAACAAGGACCCATCCTCAACCATCTTTTTGAAAAAGGGCAGTCTTTAGGTATAGAACCCAAATTTTCTTCGAATTTTTATATTTATTTCAAACTAATCCAAAGCGTACTTGCCTCAGTGGCATTCCAAACCTCGATGATCATGTCATCAAACACACACACAACTTCAATAACAGCAAGGCCTCCTTATGAAGTTTGTCATAATCAACAAAATTAGTTATAGGTCTTGCTTCATTGTCAAGCATGATTTTATCACAATCACAATATTCTTCAATTGCTAAAATCTTCTAACTCCAAACATTATAATTATGGTCAGTTAATTTATGCACTTCTAGTAGAACCAAGTTTTGAATATTGGCCATTAATCACCCAATATTTAACCTCTGACTACTGACTCGAAAATCAATGCAAAGTCTATGAACTTACTATTTTCTAGACAAAAAAAGGTACTATACCAATAGAGTCAACTTATCATGACTGTCCGGAATTCAAAATTGAATATCTAGAATCTGACTACACTTTTTGTGCCCTAAATTTATGCACTTTTTGTCCTCCCTGATAAAATGCTACACTAGAAATCACTTCTACCAAACACCAACAGTCAGTACTAAAACAACAAATCACATCTTTTTGCAATCTTTCTTCTAGTCTAGTTTTCTACCATGCCCTAGCACATTCTGACAACACACTTTTTATTAGTTTCCCAGTGCCCACGCCCTAGCAATCTTCAAACAAAATAGATTTTTTATACAGGTTGTAAATCGTGTTAGATATGGTCGATCCACACTTTCTAATCACGACCTCGTAGCCCTACAATTGCTCGCCATTTGCAACTACCCTCTGCCACGTCACGTTCATTCTGATCTGGTGCAAATATTTTCTAAAGCATGCCCTTTTTGGCTTGCTCCCCATATTCACTGTCGTATGGATCTTCCAAAATGTCTTTCCATCTGTAACTTGCGTGTCTTCCTTCACAATGGTCTACTCATGTTTTTCTTCACAAGATTTGATTCTCTTTTGTGGTCTTTCACAATCTTCATCTGTCATTTTGTGCTTCCTCTGTGTCGAACTGTTCTTCCTCTGCCACGACTTATTCTTGCCATGTCTTTGTTGTTTTTCCTTCTATCGTGCCCTAATTGAGATTTAAGCGAACTGCATCTACACAACATATGAACGCCTTCATGTTTGATTACCTTTTCTCCCTTGAATTTTTTGTACCCTTCTCCTAGGGCTTCTTCGAACAACTTGCACCTGACCAGGGCTTCCTTGAACAATTGGCTCAGATACCAATGTTAGCAAATATGAATATTGAAAGAATGAAGAGAAATGAAAGGCATACAACACACTTACACACTTGTGTGCCTATATTTTTATTAAGCACAAAAGAAGTTATAGCAATTGGGAAGGTTGATAACCAACCATTAGTTAATGGTTAACTAACAACTAATTAATAGCTTTACACAAAGCCCCATGCTTTTCCTTAGCCCAAGCACCTCATCCCTCCTTCCCAGACGCCTCATACTCCCTCCTTGTTTGGATGCTCCCGAACATATCGTATGTCTCCTTCACACAAAATGTCATTTCATAGTGCTTCCTCTTTTATATTTGTATATTTTTATTGCTCTTATACCTCCAATCGCCTCTCCCAATAATAGGAAATCATGGCTTTGGTTGTTGTCTCTATCTTTTAATGTGCTCTCAAAACAGAAAATAATTGATTTCAGCTCCAAGTGCCTTCCATTCTACATAACACCTCAAATATTTCAGTGATGTTTTGTTCTCACGTCTTGCGCTTCTTTTGTTGTTTGATTTCTTTTTAATGGACCTTGGCTGCCACTCCTTTCAACTGCATGGTGCCTCGAGTAGCAATTTGATGTGCACAAATTCATCCCAATACATCTCAGACACTTCCTTTTAGAGGTACAACAAGAACAGGTTGCACTTAAATAAAGCTTGAAATTTAGTTTGATAAAGCAAGAATGGGATGCGCTTTTCTCCAAGACTTCTACGCTCCTTTGTCTGCTCTCACACTTCATCGCTTTCTCACTATCAAGTTTTCTTTATATCATTACATATGCATTGAAATGCAATAAAAATTCACTCTTTACACTACAGTAACATGGATCTATACCAATAAACTAAATGCCACACACTAACAATTATCTTCACAAGCCTCTCATCAGGGTCTGATACCAATGATAGGACACAATTTCCTTGTACCATGGTAGAATATATTAAAATAAGACATAATTATACATGTTTGACATCCTGTTGTTTAGAAAATGATTCCTATCTACTACCTATTCTCACTCAACCTATCTATAGGTGTTTTAACACCCTCCCTAAGATAGACTAACAAAGTAACCTACGTGGGTGTCACAACTAATCACCCAACAAGCTAAAGTTAATTTAGACTAACCTAAATTAATACATCAAACTATAATGTACTAACCTAGAAATATCCAGCATAATCCTCTTTTTTGTTAATAGTTTTTTTACCCTTAGCGAAAAAATTATAACTATTGTTAATTAATTAAACAACTGATTGTTAAATTTTTTTTGGTTAAGGATGAAAAAATAATTAACAAAAAAGGGTGCGATTCCCACACATCAAGAGACATGTAACAAATACTAGTGCATGAACAGCTAATTTAAAAAAACCTAAAACCATGCTCACAAAATATTTTACTTTTTAGTCCCAGAAAAGCATCATTTCCAAAAAGAAAATATTTTTGCATCATCAAGCATTTATCATGCAAGATTTTCTACCCATTCTACTTTCACTCCACAAGTCAAGCTTTTCTAAAAAAGCTGCCTTTCTAAAAGGTAAACTATACTAATCCCATCAAAGCCTATATTCTGAACGACATGCATGCTTTTTGCATGATCTTTCTTTCTCCATGCATGTTTATCTACTAAAAAGTGTGCATACATAAAAAGATGTATGCATGATTTTCACATGAATCCCACCATAGTCTAGATCCCAAAAAGAACATGCATGTTTTTTTGGCATGATCTTGCTTTCTCCATGTATGTTTAGCAACTAACTTATTCGCTTTGCAGAATGTCACGAAAAAAATCAAAAGCCCAAACTTTCTTAACTGAGAGAGTAAATGTTAGCCTTATCCATTCTCCCTTTATTATCCATTCAAATAATATTCTTCGGAATCTCAAAGTGTTGCTTTTCATCCATATCCTTCCTGCCACCTTCCCAAGCTTCATTATTACAAGTAATAACATAATCGGTGAGCCAATCTGCTGCCTTATTATTAGACTTGTAAATATGTTAAAAGATGATTTGCCTGAAATTCACTTTGAGATGCTGTACTTCTTCCATGATGCTCTGCATTCTCTAGGTTTTCATGGTGCCTGAATTGGCTCCATTAATAAGAATTTTAGTCTCCTACTGTTGAGTGATTAATGTTATTTTGCATGGCTGCAGTGAGACCGAGCACTAGGCCTACTCCTTTTGCCATATTATTAGAGCTAATGACAGTATACAAGGCTACAAAAGGAATGACTTGCCCAATATGGTTCCTGATGATTTGGTTTAAAAGCACCATTAAAATTCAGTTTGAACCAGTCCACTAAGAGCTTAACCCATCCTCCTCGATCTTTCTCTTTTTTATTTTTCCCTGTCATTGTATCAAAAGCCACTGTAATATGAGGCCATCTCCTCAAAATCATCAACTTTCCTGAGGTTGGCTTCTTTATTTTTGCTATTCCTATTTTTCGAGGAGACTTATTTGATACTTATCCCAATACCTTACCAAACCTTTGAGGCCTCAACTTTCTTATTGCGAAAAATCATTGAATTTATTTCCAGCTAGAGTTTCCAATAGATCATTGCAGGGTCAAAATGTCAAATGTCTCTTATAATATTCAAAGATATTGGACTGGTCTAGTGATTCATTTGCATCTCCATCTCTCTGCCCAATTGTAATTAAAGCTCTCTATGAAGTGTTCCCAAAATCTTACAGAAAATGAGCAATTCAGGAGATGATTATACCCTTCTTCCTCCTTTTCATAAAGCAGGAATCTACTCGGGCCTACAAAACCTTTCATCTTAAGATGTTCTGCCATAAGAACTCTACCTTAAATAACCAACCAAAGGAACATATTTGCTTTGGGCCAAGCCCTTGATTTCCAAATTTTATTCCAATCAAATTTGGGTCTAACGATATGGCCCCCTTGAGACAAGTAGGTGTACCCTTTGGCCGCTGTGTAGTCTCATGTGCCCTTGTGGTCCCGTCCCCAAGGATCTTCCTCCTTTGTGATAGGAATCCTACAGCTGGACAGAAGCCCATTCATCTTGTGAGCAGACTCCTCATCAACCTCATGGAGTTATCTTTTCTCCATTTTTAAGTAATAAAACCCTTATGCAAGCCTTCAAACCAATACTTATTGACCTTACATTCCCAATTCCAAGTAGCGTGTTCTTTGGGGTTCGAGACATTCAAATTTTGACCAAGCAATTTGCTTTGGATCCAAAGCTTCATTCCAAAAATCCAATTTGGCACTTGCTTTAAAGATCCTGAAGAGATTCCTACTGATAATGTCCTTCGCCTCAAGCATGTTGTCCCAGATCGCCAGGCCTTTTTGGGTGGTTTTCATCCTAAAAAAACTTCAAAATCCTTTGTCATGTTCTTTGTAAGCTACTCTCCAAACCATTGTTTTCTAGAAGGGCTTTATTAACCCACTCCAAATTTTGAAGGCCAACACCTTTGTCCTCTTTAGGGGTCCAAACCTTGTCCCATGCCACCAAGAGAACTTTTCATTTTGTGAACCTTCCCAAAAAAAAATTCTCAAAATGGAATTGATTTTATTTAAGACTTCTTTAGGACCCTGAAGAGTAGACATTCCGTGATTAGGTACCAGTTCGAGCACTACTTTGATCATTACAGTTCTACCTACTGCCGACAACCATTTACCTTTC
Organism: Torreya grandis; assembly: GCA_037957365.1. Classification (NCBI taxonomy): domain Eukaryota; kingdom Viridiplantae; phylum Streptophyta; class Pinopsida; order Cupressales; family Taxaceae; genus Torreya; species Torreya grandis. Next base: position 1,593,222 of record JARHVA010000309.1, read on the forward strand.
CACAACAAAAGCTTGGATTTGAATTTATCGATAAGATAATTCCATATATGTTTCTTAGGTGTTCCTATGAACATACAAATGCCTAGATAGTTATTTGACAAATATGCTTTTGCTATGCCCATATCTTGCTACAAAAAAGAATTCTGCTTTGTTTGCAATTGAGAAAGAACATTTTGGATTTTCCCTTAATAACCTTTTGCCCTGAAGCTTTTTGATAGAGTTCCAAAGCATCTTTGACTTCCATTATTTCCTAAAGATGAGGGGAGGTAAACTACATGGTGTTATCCACGAATTGTTGATGTGTATGCCTTTCTACACCCGTAAATGCTTGAAGACACTTAATCCTTTGTCTATTCCTCAGATTTTTTATATATCAGCCCAGAGCTTCTGCCATAATGATGAAAAGATAGGGAGATATGGGATCCCCTTGTGTCAAGCCTCTTGTGCTACTAAAAAAACCCTTCGGGGCACCATTGATTAGTACCGCGAATTTGGTGGTCTCATGGCAGTTTCTAACCCAATTTCATCGTTCTTCATCAAAACCAAATTTCCTCATTCTTTTATTCATGAATTCCTAGTTGACTTTGTCATAAGCTTTCTTAATATCCAATTTTATCAATAGCCCTTTCCTTTTGCCAATTTTTAGAGAATGGATGAGTTCATGAACCATGACACTACCATTCGGGATTTGTCTACCTTCAACAAACCCTCCTTGCTCTTCTGAGATGATCGGTGGCAGCAACTTCTTTAACCTATTAGCTGTGACTTTGGAGATCACTTTACAAACTATGTTGCAAAGCAATATAGTCTTTAGTTTTCCTAGCTTCTTTCTTTTTAGGGATGAGAGCCAAAAAGCTAGTGTTCGTGTTTTTGAGGATTGACTAAGAACTCTTCAATTTCTCCACTACTCCGTGAAACTCAAAACCCATTATCTCCCAAAAGTGTTGAAAACACATAACCGAAACTCGTCCAGGCCCAAAGCCCTTTCACCTACCATTCCAAAGAGCATTGATTTAACTTCTTCCAAAGCAATTGATCTTAGGAGATCCTCATTTTGCGATTCCGAGATCAAACTAGGGGTGTTGTTGAGAAAAATATTCTACGCCTCTCTTCGATCCATCTCTTTCTCCAAAAGAGATAATTCAAAGTGTCTTGTCAAAGTCTTAGAAAACTTCTTAGGGTCTTCCACAATATCACCATTTTGATTTTCAACTTTCACAATGAAATTAGCTTGCCTTCCAGTTTTTGTTGTCATATGGAAATTTTTCGAGTTTATATCTCCCTCCTTGATCCATTTGTCCCTCGATTTTTGTATCCAAAAAAGATCTTTTAGATCTCCTCCAACTACTCATCCAATCCTTGCTCCTCTTCCAATGAATCCAAGAGACCTTTTGCCTCTATTTTGTGTTGAATTAAATTCATCGCTACTTCCAAATCCTTCTTTTGCCTGAAAATATTCTGAAAGACTTCCTAATTCCAAAACCTATTTCTACCTTTGAGATCTTTGAGCTTCTTAGTGAAAAGGAACATTTTAGTCCCATACCTAAAATGTTTTCAAAAAGAAGCGTAATGCGCAAGGGAAGATGGAGAGGTATAAGGCTCGTCTAGTGGAAAAAGTATTCTCTTGGGTTGATGGAATTGACTTTGGTGAGACCTTTTCTCCTATTGCAAAACTAACTTCGATTAGGTTTCTTTTAGCTATAGTTGTTGCATTCGATACAGAGATAGAATAGATGGATGTCAAGACAACATTCTTGGATGGGGAGCTTGAATTAGACATCTACATGTATCAGCCTGGTGGCTTCAAAGTGAAGGGGACAGAAGACTTGGTCCACAGACTAAAGAAGTCCTTGTATGGCTTGAAGCAATCACCCAGAATGTGGAACCATAAGTTCGATAGCTATGTGGTTGGACTTGGGCACGTGCAAAATAATGTTGATCCTTGTGTCTTCTACAAGGAAGAGGGTGATCTCTTTCTCATCATTTTCCTCTATGTGGATGACATATTGCTGAAATGACATGGGCATGATCACACAGGGGAAGTCTCAAATGTCTGCACAATTCAACATGTAAGATCTCAGTGTTGCGAGATTTATATTGGGCATGGAAATCAAACGGGATCATGTGAATAGGAAACTCTGATTGGACCAAAGGAAGTACATTGAGATGGTACCAGAAAGGTTCAGGATGTAAGACAACAAACCGGTGCACACCCCTTTCCTAGTTGGTCAGAGGCTATCAACTGCACAATGTCCAAAGACTCGAGAGGAGTTAGAGGACATGTCTCGAGTTCCATGTGCGACTGCAGTGGGAAACCTGATGTACGCAATGGTCTCTACAAGACCTAACATTGCACAAGTAGGGGGAGTAGTCAGCAGATTATTGTCCAATCCGGACAAGGAGCATTCGACATTGGTGAAGAGGATCCTCAGATATCTATGAGGAACATTTGATCATGCTATATGCTATCAGGTTACATCTAATGGAAGGACCTTGAGTCTACATGGATTTTCATATTCTAATTGTGATGGAGATCTTAATTGTCATAGGTCTACCAATGCTTATGCCTCAACTTGTTTGGTGGAGCTATAAGTTGGATGAGCAAACGACAGGCTACTATAGCCATATCTACCACTGCAGCTAAATACATGGCAACTACTCATGCAAGCAAGGAAACAATGTGACTCCAAAGGTTGTGTTCTACTGTTGGGTTCAAGCAGGAAGTGGTAAAGAGAAGTTGTGATAGTCAAAACACAACATTTATGGCAAAGAACCCTAATTATCAATCTTGGGCAAAGCACATTCACATGCGATATCATTTTGTGAGAGAAATGGTGGTGGAAAAGAGAAAGATACCTGTAAAGAAAGTGGACACAAATGAAAACATTGTGGTTTATTGACCAAGGCAGTGAGTACCAAGTTCTCTTGATGCAAGGAGATAGGCATGGCTGCCCAAAGCTATTAAAGGATGAATATGTGCTCCCTTATGCAAAGTGTTCAACAAGTGGGAGATTGTTGGGAAATGTTTCAACTTTGCATGCATTTTCACAATAATGCACAAACTAGTTGTTGCAAAAGGTTTTGCGAAAGTAGTTAGTTGCAATGATTTTGTGCAAGTTGGGATGGTTGCACAATCTTGCGTGGAGACTGCCTTTGATAGTTGTGCAAGACTGTCAGCGTGCAAGAATGTTGGTAGAAAAAAAGAAAGAAAGAAAAAAATCATATTAATGTCCACAAGTGACCAAAAGTAGGTCAATGGAACTAAAGGATACAACCATTAGCAATAGAAAGTTCTAGGAAGAGAGAATCCTAGAAGTGAACCAAAGAAAAAAAGTACAATCACAAAATAAAGCAATGTGCCACTAACACAAGTGGCAAAGAAACCAATACAAATAGCAATGAGGGGCGAACAAAAGACCCAAGAGCATGTGCCAATAAATATATTATGTTCAATTTCAGTGCTCTTTGGGAGATTGTGAACTAGTGCTCAATGGTTGAGTTGCAAGAAAGTGTTGCAAGGTGTTGTGCAACATGTAGAGCAATGAAACACTATCTAAAGGTGTTTTAAACACTTGTTTAATTGTATTAGTCAGCGTGAAGATATGTTGGCAATGTCTTGGTGGCGCTCTGACAAGGCACAATAGTTGGTGCATGCATATTCTTCTACAATAAAAACGTTGAAAATGAAGTGTTTGTTATAGTACATTGTGCTTCTAAGGAAGATGCAGATCAGAATTACACAGGATATGTGTAACAAAGGTTTTTGAATGTTGAATACACACAGTCAAGTGTGTGCATTGTAATATACAGTAAAGTGTTGTATGTATTTTACAGAACCTTGTGACTTGGCCATAGCATTTTAAGACATCCAATTTGTGTTATAATTCAAGGTGGTTGTGTTGGGTTTCATACTCGTAAGGGTTTTCCCATTTGAAATTCCTTGTGTCAGTGTGTGTTTGTCATGATCTTTTTCTATATTAGGTTCGCACTGGCAAAACTCTCCTTTGTGATTGTTTGTCGAGAACGAAGCTATTCCCAACATCATTTGGTATATTGTCTCTGATTATTGGGAGATTAAACCCTCTCAAAGTGGTCTTCTCTTATTTGGTAAGTTGTGCTTTCCCATTATCATTGTTATTGGAGTGGTGCTAATTCATTATTTATTCATTTTTAGTCATTGTTATTAAGATAATTTGAATTAACATTTATTGATTGCCAGTCTAAAAGGTTCACACCAATTTGGTATCAAACTCGGTTCAATTCTTGAAAAAGCAAGCAAATCCAAATGGAATTTTCTTGCAACATAACTATCAATTTTTTGCAAAATGCATCTTTAAATAAAACATTGAGTGTTCCAAAAACTAGTCATTATAGAAATTTTTATAAGTATTAAAGTATATTATTACAAGAAATTGACCTTCTGAAACTAATATTTTTTGTTCAAAATTTGTTATTTTTCTTGTAGGAGGAATTTGTTTCTACTAAGTTCCAAACTGAGTTGCACAAGTACCATCAAAAAGAAAAATGTGAGCGCTTTTGGAATGCTCAATATGAGGAAAATATGGCCACTGAAAATTGACCTTGCGAAATCGCTCTTTTTTATGAGAAATAGGCTTTTTTCAATATGGCCACTGAAAATTGACCTTGGGAAATCGCTCTTTTTTATGAGAAATCGCTCTTTTTTATGAGAAATAGGCTTACTTTCATGGAAAAATTGGTCATTCAATGGAGATATTCCCCACCGCTGACCCCCTCGCCAACTATCTAGAAAAGAAGATACGATTGAAATTTATGGACACCTTAGAGATGAGGCTTATGATTGGCAAAGAAAAGTTGTTGATGGTAGATTCTAGTTGACTTCAGAAGTAGCAGAAAAATTGTATGCAGCTAGATGGTAAGTGAATAATATTGGTAATCTTGATACAAAACACAAATCAGTATTCAACTTTTAGATAGACAATTGGTGAAGTAATGAATAGACATTGAGTCGAGGAAGCAACTACATAAATAGAAACTATAAAGGGACAAGAACTGCCACTAATTGATATAACTATAAAAATACATACTCCATGAGCGAAAAATTATGGAACTGCAAATTATCCAAAGTCAAAAACAATATGTATCATTTATTGGATGGATGAATCAAGCACGGTGACAATTAAGTGAAACATTGAGAACATCTTATAACTTGATTTCATCAAATGCTTTAGGTCAAAGTGTAATGTACCCAAATGGGACAAATCAACAAAATAGAGGTTTTCCAACAAACCCTTATGTAAACTGAAATTTATGATTTCAAAACCAGCAAACCCTGGCTGTAGAAAAATACTCCAAATACTATGCAACGTTGTAATTAAATACCTTGTAGCCCTAGCAATTAATAGCTCCTTCAATCCTTGAAAATGTATGGCTGCAAATGAAGGTTTCAACCTCCCAACCCTAGCATCAACCTTAAACATTATACCTGAAAATTAAATGACTTTCACCTTACTCAAACATGCTCAAACACTTGTTAATTATTGGCAAAGTTTATATAAAATATCACAGCAACAATTCATTCATTAATTAGGGCACCAAACATATTATTCACCTTCCTAATGAAGTTGCCCTTGTACAGAAATTTACAGCAAAAATAATATATAAATTTATGCCATCAATGGCCTCAAAAGGGCTGCCAAAGACTGAAAATTATCAGAAATATATATGAATATTATTCAGAAATATATTTGCCACAAATGGCACAATTTATTCACTCCAAGATTTATTATTGGCTAAACGCAGCTGAAACTTCATAAATTCATCTCTCCCGAAATACTGGGAGTTACAATGCCCATGATAGCTCAAAATGACCATAAAAATGGCAGCGATCAAGCAAAAAAGAAACAAAATTTTCCCTCCATGGGAAGTCCACCAAAAGCTGTCCCATAATTCTCAAAACTCTAGTTCACTGCAATTTCTCCTCAAAAATCCTAGGTGTTGCCCAAGGAATAATTATTACCTTGAAGATGATGCTCAATTGCTCCACAAACCAATGAAGAACAATGCAAACTCTTGAATAGAGGATGCCCTAGTTAGTCCAAGGGTTTTCGTCCTTGTTCCAACATCTATTGAAGGGTTTTCGTCCTTGTTCCAACATCTATTGAACTACAACATGCTCAGCAAAGTGTTACATGCTCAAGCTCCAAATCAATTATTCAACTACAACATGCCCTCCTCAAATGAATCACCTTCCCCTTAAATACTCACTCCCCAAGTGGATCGTCCAAATTGGAGGGAAAGGACCATGAAATATAGGGTCAATTTGCTTTTAAAATCACTTAAGGGCTGAATAAGCCCATGACCCTTAAAAGACCCCAGCTTAAGTGAAAAGCAAATACTTTTTATTACTTTATTTTATTTAAGTATTTAGAAATACTTTTTATTTTAGTAATAATACTATTCTCATTTCAAAAAAAGGGGACATTACACAAAGCATTTTGAACAGAGGGGGATATGTTCTGTACCAAGTATGATGATAAGAATGTGGCACACATGGTAATAATATTCAATTATTATAAAAATTCAGCTAAAGGCATTGAAGTGACTGCACAACAAAATAAATTTATAAGGAGTTATCAAATGAGATAAGAATCATCATTATATCAAAGAGCTTATAATTGGCTGGTATACCATTCGAGAAATTTTCTTTAGAGACTTGGAAATTAGACCCTCTCAAAGTTCCCCAAGACCTCACTCCAATACCCCTTGCAATTGTCTTCAATCTCTATAGATCATCACTTAAACAGCACACAAAATGGATACACCAACACGAAAGCAACACAATATTATTGCCAAACCACTTTGAAGGTTGCAACCCCACAAATCCTATTTCAAAATAGACAACATAATCACCCTCCCCTCCCCATGTATCCTACCACTAGTTGTTGGAATATTGCCATTGATGTCAAAGGCAAAGTGAAGGGCAAGCTACAGACTCGCTCAGAGCTTCGGACTAGCTCAGTAGCTCCGTACTCGCCCAGAGCTCTAGACTTACCCAGTCAGCAACTACGGACTCGCCCAGTGTGAAGAGCAACGATTGAAAAATGAAGAGCGGCGTAGAAATGGAGTTAAATTCATTTGTATTAAATGATGGCCGACCACCTTTGGAGAGCTTGTATCCCTTGGGAGAAATCACATCCTTTTGAAGAGGCATAAGGAAGGTATAAATGTATAGAGAAGTTGGAGAGAAAGTATGGGATGGAAGTTGAAGTGTGAGATATGTGAAGAGAAGGAAGAAAGTGTGTGGAGAACAAAGAACAAAAAGATATATCATACAAACAAATGCAGATTTAAAGAGAAGAAATAATTCTTTCTATTATATACAAGGAGAAGAAGAGGAAGAAGAGAGATAAAAGGGAAAAGAGCGAAACTTGATTGTGCCATCATTTGTTGACAAAGCAACAGTGAGAAGGTGAAAATTGTTTAAGTGAGGTCGGTGCCTTAAAACAGAGAGATCAGTGTCTCTTGCTAAGTTGGTGCTTAGCAATGGGGATTGGTGTCTTCAGTAGGTTGGTGCCTACAAAATGCTTAGCAGTGGAGATTGGTGTCTCCAGTAGGTCGGTGCCTACAAATTGCTTAGCAGTGGGGATTGATGTCTCCAAATAGGTTGATGCCTACAGAACTTTTGTAAAAAGAATTATTTATCTTCTAACTCGATTTGGACAATAGATCCAAGCAGCTTTTCAAGTGTGGTTTTTCCCCACCAAGGGTTTTCCACATTCATTCTATGTTGTGCATTTACTTGTTCTTATGTGAATGGTTTCTTTATGAAAGTTAGTTAGTAAGAAAGTAAATTATTATTACATACTGATTCACCACCCCTCTCAGTGTGGTGTGCTCAACAATTGGTATCAGAGTCGGTGCCTTCAGGGATAGTCTAACCGCTGGAAGGTAGATTTCGAGAGCACACATGGCAATAGAAACAAGAAGTAATCGGCAGATGAAGACAACCTTGTGAGTAAAGGCAAAGAAGAAATGGATTTAGAAGAAGAATATGACGAAAATGAAGGAGAAGTGGATCTTGAAGGAGAACTCATTTGTGCCTTAAGCGAAATCAAGTAGCTTAAGAAAATAAATTTGAAGCAAAAATTGCAGCTGTAAAAATATGAAAAGCAGGATTGTCATTCAAGAGCAAGAATGTCACAAAATGTTGAGGAATCAAAAAAGACTATCATCAACCTTAAAATTCAACTAGAGGAGGCAAAAAGGATAGAAAAAGAGGTGAGAATCCAATTGAAGACAAAAGAAGAAAATTGTGAGAGGCTAAAGTCCAAAATTGTTTCCTTGAGGAAGGAACTAGAGAAAATGACGGCTAAGCTAAACAGGTGTTTGAAGTTTGAGAAGAGTGCCGAGATTTTGGATGGTATTATAAATGGACAGAGGTCACCATTTATAAAGACTAGTCTTGGATATAAGGAAAATCAGATGGCAAATAAAGAAGACTCCAATGAGGCACCAAAGAAGTCAAATGAAGAAAAACCAAAGAGTTATGTTGAAGCCTTAAAATGCCCTATCAAAAGTCCTATCAACAAGAAGAAAGAAAATGACATTCCTCAGAAAACCAAAATTCTTCACAAAGACAAGGATAAAAATACATTCAGAAGATCATTTCCTCCAAGGTAGGCACATTTTTATAGTTATTGATATTTTTGTAATCATTTTGGTCATAAAGTTAGAGATTGTAGGGCACATGCAAGAAATGATTTTGTATGGAACAATAACAAAAGTTCTTATGGATCTCCAAATAGAAACTACAATCCATTTGCTCCTTTAGTAGGTTACAATGTCAGATGCTATAAGTGCAACTTTGGACATACGGTACACTACTATAGAAGTGGTTTTGTGGAACCTCTTAGATAAAACAAGAAGGTGGATACCCTTGGCAAGCAAAAGGAAGAACCTATAAAAGTTTGGAAGAGGAAGCAGGAGCAAGAAAAGGAGAGAACTATGCTTGTGCGAACTGCATTTCATGCACAAGAGGTATCACTAAGCTCATAAGAAGCACCAATTCAGGGGGAGCTAATCATTGCATTATCTTATATTTTATTTATATACTTTCAGGATATTTGAGAGTGGTTTCGAACCTATAGGAGCTATAATGCAAATTCTAGGTTTTAGAGGATCCTATCATATTTCAGACTTAGTCAGATTCTAGGGTTTCAGGATTTCAGACTTAGCCATATTTCAGGGTTTCAAAATTTCAAGGAGACGTCATAGAAGGGATGAAGGCTACATGAAGGGATGTAGGTATGATAGAATAGTATGAGAACATCTCTCACAAAGTGCCACAAGTCGATCCCACCCCATTCAATGTGCATAGATTACTAGACTTTCTCAGTCTCCCTTAGTTTTCCACAGAGAAGGGAAGAGAAAAATACAGATTCTTGTAATTTGTACTTGTAGATTCTTGTATAAGTATCATTGTATCAATTTTAATCCATGCATAGGGAATGGGATGGGGTCAACTTGTGACACTTTGCGAGAGATGTTCTCATACTATTCTATCATACCTACATCCCTTCATGCAGCCTTCATCCCTCTTATGATGTCTCCTTGTAATTTTGAAACACTGAAATATGGCTAAGTTTGAAACCCTAAAACCCTAGAATCTGACTAAGTCTGAAATATGATAGGATCCTCCAAAACCTAGAATTTGCATTATAACTACTAGAGGTCTAAAACCACTCTCAAACATCCTAAAAGTATAAAAATAAAATATAACTTAAAGTATAAGTTTACATTTAGATAGGGACGTCTAGTTTCAAGGAAACACTCTCAAACACCCTGAAATTATATAAATACAATCTACCTTAAAGTATAAGTTTATGTTTAGATAGTGACGTCTAGTTTCAAACTAGACGTCCCTATCTAAACATAAACTTATACTTTAAGTTATATTTTATTTATATATTTTCAGGATGTTTGAGAGTGGTTTCGAACCTCTGGTAGCTATAATGCAAATTCTAGGTTTTGGAGGATCCTATCATATTTCAAACTTAGTTAGATTCTAGGGTTTCAGAGTTAGCCATATTTCAGTGTTTCAAAATGTCGAGACATCATAGGAGGGATGAAGGTTGCATGAAGGGATGTAGGTATGATAGAATAGTATGAGAACATCTCTCACAAAGTGCCACAAGTCGACCCCACCCCATTCCTTATGCATAGATTAAAAGTAGACGTCCCTATCTAAATGTAAAATTATACTTAAATGTTTATTTTATTTATATACTGTCTGGTTATCTAAATGTAACCGGCAAATACTCGCCAATTAAAAAAAAATTGCGGTTTTTCAATTTTTGCAAATTCGAGTGGCGGTTATTCCCCTGGTGGTTTTCTTGGCAAGTAACCGACCAACCAGCGGTTACTCACCAGTTATGCCATCCATTAATTTTAAATTGTGTTTTTTCAATGGATAAAATAATGATAAAAGAATTAAATGTTGTACTGAATATGGTAGTATGGATTATTCTAATGGAATGCATTAAACCAATAGAGCTTGAACAATGTTGAGTGATTTTAAAGTTGATCTCACCTTTAACTAGCCTTAGGTAACACTCTTGTAATTTAGTGAATCCAATAGGAGTACTCTTGAAGAAATTAAGAAAGCCTTACCTTGATTGAGGTAAATTAGGGGGAATGTTTAACCCTAATTCACCCCAATCAATGTATAAGGTTGTGTTTTTTTTCAAGCATTGACTTTTCCTTACCATACTCCATGAGACAAACTAGAACCCTTGGAGCAATCTAATACAAGTTGTTTGACTCGAATCATGGACCTAGCTCGTTTCCACGTATCTATGCTCGTTGTCTTGCAGTCATGCAACATGATGCATGTTGTTGTTAAGGTATGTTGTCTAACACTGAATTAAGTGAGTTGTGTTATAACGGCTCAAACAAGATCATCCAGGTTCATGAGCAATCTTGCATCAACCAAAATGTTAGTTTAAGAATTTGTTTAAGTGTTGTGTTGTGTTATGTAAGGTTCTTTACTGCACATATGTTTTGTTGTAAGTTTGTGAAGTATTCTTTGTTATGTTGATCCTCTTGGTGTTGTTTTGCGCTATGCTTTGAGTACCTTGTTTAGTGTAGTTTTGTGTTGCATGTGTGCACACCTGTGTTTGTAATGATTCATGTATCTTTTGATTCACAATTGTCTCAAATGACTGTCTAATTGAATTTGATAAGTCTAATGTGAATCTCTGTGAGAACATTATCTTACCATGTAACAGTGCAGAGATGTTATGGATGTTTCTATCAGTTTGTGACACTTCTTGAAGTAAGGTATTTGATCGAGATGATTCTTCACCGCAAAGTAAGATGAGTAGGAGAGATTTCTTAAGGTCTCATTTGATCGTCAATAAGGAAGCTATGCGTCAAGTTTTAGGTCATGTGAAGAAATAGCGGTAAAGTACTATGTCATCCCTAAACAGACGTAAGAGTCATCGTACAAAGGTTTTCATGATCATTGTTGGCTTTAATGCCTTGCAATGTTGTGCGATTTTCTATGTATTTGTGATGTGTTATGGAAGGATCCGTTGTTGATTGTTGGGCAATTGATTCCAAAAGTCATGGAAATCAATAAAGACTCATTTAATAATGTTTGTGACCTATATTGGGACGCGTTGAGATGTGACGTGTTATTGTTCCTTGGAGTTGTAAAGACATTCAAAGTTTGAAAAGCACTAAAGTGTGTTAATGTTGTTAATGGGGTAAAAGCACTTAATGTAAAGAGGTGGGTCTTGCATCTATATAAGTATGCCCCTACACCTATGCTAGAGGGAGTTGCAAAGTTCAAGTGGGGATTAGATCTGAGAGTTTATTTTGCAAAAATTGTGAGTTCGCATAGCAGAGATCTATGAATCTGATGTTGTAAACATAGTTTGCATACTTGGTGAATGCTCGTCAAGTGGACAAATACTGCAGGAAATTGTGAAGAGCAAATACTCATCGATTCAACTCGCACGAATTTTTTTAAATAATCACGAGTATTTACACAGTAATCATGATTACTCGCGAGTATTGTGTAAATACTCCCCAAAAACGCCTCCAAAAGGTCAAAGATGCATCCAGAACACTCCAAAAATGTAGTAAAAACACAAAAAAATGTCCTTTTTTTATTGTCGACTATTGTTGAGTATTGGCGAGCATTTGCCGAGTAAATTTTTTGGGGGTTGGATGAGTACTCGCCAAGTATGGGTATGCAAACTATGGTTGTAACGCATCTCATTGTAAGATATCGATATCATTGAGTTATTGTGCTATTGTATTTCCTTTTAGTTGAAATAAAATAAATATCTAAATTGTTGTTGCATTTCATTGCAAATTTCGTTGAGTATGAGGGTCTAAGGCATTTCTTAATTGAGATCCCTAACTACAACTGCCTCAATGGCACCCCTAATTTAATATGCATGCACTCAGTGTTGGTTAGTACGTGAGCAATGTTATATATATCCTTGATTATTCAAAAAATATATGGTTTAAATTTTTTAGGACATGATAGCGACCCGAGTTTGACCTTGACAGTGGGAGAATTTCTCCAACAAGGGATACACGTCAATGGTCATCAACAGGGAATCCTGGTGGCCTATGGATTACACCTAGTTACGAGAGGAATCGCCCCAACCCTACAAATAGTAAAATCCAAATAGTTAAATATGATAGTGGAATGAATGCTCAACAAAGGTTATGCCACTTTGTTTAAAACAAGCTTGTAACTTTTGGAACAACATTATATAGGCAATAATCAACGGCCAAGAGATCCCAACAGTCTCACTTATATGTATCCAACAAAAGGGCTTATCCTACACAATAGGATTCGATGTTAAAGTAACTAATTACTTGACACACACATGATATCGTCAATTACGATGACTAGACATGTGCAAGTAGCTAAAGACTTAAAACATATACAAGACTTTGGAAAAAATTAAATATTCTTAATTAGAGTGGTGGAAATATAAAAATACAAAAACTGTGCACTATTATTCAAGGTCATAACACTCTACCAATGTTTAAAGCCCTCAGAAGAGATCTTAGTTCTTATAGCGACAGACTTCTGTTGGTTGCAAAAAGGCTATTTTTTACAATTGTGATAGTCGCATTCCCCACCTCTTCATATTTTTTCAATTTTGGCACAATTGATGTTTAAAACTACTGATGAAAGCCCAAACGGGCATGCCGCTTGTCAAAAAGTGATGAAGATTGCAATTCTTTTTTTCTTTGGGCAGACCTTTGTATGTTGTCAAACTGTGTCAAACAATGTCAAGGAAGGTTGTTTGACTGGTGCATAGATGGTGCATGGGCAGTGGATGGTATATAGTGTTTCTTGATTGAATCCATAGCCCATAGATGAATGTGTGCTTTGTATTTAAGGGCGTAGCATTTGGTGCTTTTAAGCCACCTTTGCTTCAATGTTTCTAAGGTTTTCTTTGACAAGATCATATTGAACTTTTGGTTAAAATCCACCCATGGATCACTATAGGCAGGTTCACATGGTGACAAGGTAACCATAACTTTTTGTCCCCTTTCATTTAGAGCGTTAATATTAATTTTTAGTGCTTTACACTCACATGAATGTGCATAGCCATATTAGTAAACTCATTGGAGTGACAGAGACGTAATTAGGGGTCAAAACCCAAAGAATGCACTCTCCTATTGTCTTTGTCATAGGGATTACATGCAGTCATAGGAGTTGCCAAAAGACGCTATGAAAAGGGCTTTAAGGTGTATTTTTTACTCTTTGTTTTTGTGTGAATAAAAAGGGTGTCTTAAATTGTCGGATAAAGCTGGAATTGGACAAAATTTTACAAGCAGATTCTACGCAGTATAAACATTTTCTACACAGTATAAACATTTTCTATGCAGTATAAGCATCTGTTTGGAAGTGACAAAAGTGATGGCAAGAAATAAAAGATATTTTCACTTTTCCATACTTCATCATAACTTTTTCAATGACTACATTTTGTGCGAAGTGGAAATTTTCATTTTTGGTACATAATTGGTTAATCATTTTGGGCCCCTACCTAGATTTGCAAACTGATAAATAGTGTGAAGTGAAATTGTCTTTTTTGGGGAGAATTTTTTTTGTTATTTCTATGCCTAGATAGAAAAATACTAATGTTACTCGTGGACACATCCCCAATTTTGGGAAATGTACCCTCACATCCTTCCCAGCTTAGAGGACAAAGATATGCGGACACAACGAAAAAGTTCCAAACCATCCACAAAACACCAAGGACAATGCAGGGATGTCCTCGTTATATACCTTGTCAAGAAGGGGCGTCCCAGATATGACCCTTATTGCTTCAGAGACAAAGGGATGCCAATTTCAGATGCTAATTCAGCATTTTGCAATGTATTGAGCAATGACTGATACATCTCTTTGTATAATAAAGGACCTACATGTCAGACACTAATTCAGCATTTTGCAATGTATTGAGCAATGACTGGGAAATCTCTTTGCATAATGGATGACCTGCAATTTGCTTATAATGAACATGTATGCCAAGTATAGGTTTTCTACGAGTTAGCATGTGTTATTTTCACTGAAGCCTTTTGCTAAATTTGATGACTCAAGCCCAAGCAACAAAATATGCAACAAATAGGAGAAATCACATAGGACAGGTGATTCCCCTCCACATTTAAGAGAGGCGGATTCTCTCATATGAGAGTATTTTGGGTTTTTTGTTCTTTTAACATGAAAGTATAAAAGGACAAAATTTTGGAAAGGGAAGGGAAAATGGATGATGGAAGAACCTTTAAAGAAATAAATGTGGATGACGAATCTAGGAAACCCAGAGAATGGTAAAAGAGTGAATATTTTCTCCCCTTTGATCAATCTGCAAATGGAAATGGGTAGATAATGTATATGTGCTGGAAGCAGGTGAAACCCCAGAAAATTCAAAGGCTTCCTACCAAAACTGCTTACACATAGGTAATCCAAAGCCAACCATTCCAAATCTAGCAGCCCAAAGTCTATCAAAATCCAAAAGAACTGCATGCAGTTGGAAATGATTACAGAAATACAATCTACTTTCTCTAAAAAAACAATAAAATTGATTTTGGTGAGGAAAGATCAATTAAATTCACCATAAAATAATATTGTTTCCTACATAATATATGCACATTCCATTCACATAATGAAGATCATACAAATTTGCTGAAAAGAACACAAAAGTTGCAGGCCCTCGAAATTGGCAGAGAAGAACCATTTTTCATTAAATATTCACGTGTTCTATACATTGCTTAATGGTGATCAGGTAGTTAAAACAACTACCATAAACCCTTGACTTAACCTAAAACCACAACTTAACCCCTTTCAAGTTGCAGCCAACTCCTTTCATACCCAACACACTCTAATTATTATTTGCATGCTTTTATTTTATTAATTCAACAATTACTTAATTCGATAATCCACTTGATACACATGACATACTCAGTTGCACCTTCAATTACAATGTATCAATATAATTTGAAGTTGGGTGCCCCTTCAATTGCATGACACACTAATACTTGTAAAATGTAATAAATTAATCCCATAAAGAATTAATTAAAAATAACTTATGCAAATATTTATCTACCTTGACATAAGACCCACATTACCTTATCCATTGGGCCATAGAGTCATTATGAACACATGACATGACTTCTTGACCATAGGACACAACATTCAAAATGGTGCAACCATACTACATGATCCCAATTACATTTAAATTTTTAATTCATATTTGTGTTCATTCTTGAAAACATGACATGTATGATGACTGGATCAATCTTCGACAATGGAGTGTCTTGATAATCCCAAACACTTGAAAAGTCCTTGAAACTACGAATGGTATCGATGACGTAATGAGAGACCTCAGTCCTTGAAACTACAAATGGTGTCGATGATGTAATGAGAAACCTCAGTGTGTTCAAACATATTCGGCATGTAAGTTGGAGTCAAAAATCCATATTTTGCTCTTCCCATTGGAAAAGTTCAGAACACTCATGATTGTCGTCAAGCTCTATCAAGGAGGCAAAGTTTTTCTGTTGAATTTCTTTGACCTCTTGAATTGGCTAAGGAGCCAATTGTGAAAAATAATTGCAAATAATTTACTTTCCATTTGAGAAAGTATCAACAAAATATGCATCACAACAGGGAGTTGTCATGTATCTTCATTACTGAAATCTTCTCAACACGAGGTGCAGATTCGTCTGGAAATGTATCATCTTTCTGCATAATCTTTTCAGCAATTTCTTCTTATTCCAATTTTTCAATTGAAGTCCTCCTCCATCCCGTATGGGTCCATCAAAGGGAGTTCACATTTAAGTTGCCTTTTTGCATCATCTTTCCCCAAAAGGATTTCAATTTCTGGAAGGGAATGATCTTCAAAAAGCACATGTTCAACCTCTTTGAGAGTAGGCTTTCAAGAAAACTCTAGAACATATCGAGGGGATAGAACATGTCACTCCATCTTCATTTATGGTACAACAAGGGTCTTCATACAGATCAAGAGGAGTTGTATTACTTGCATCCCCACATGAGCAAGTATCAGATTCTTCTTGATTGTCTACAGAGGGTGCTTGGAGGAATTGACTTGGGATGCAAATCTTCAAGTACCTCAACTTGCAGAACATCTTCTTGTTGTTGCTTTTACACTTCTAGCTTGTCAACTTTCTATTGCATTGCTTCTGTAAGTTGCAGGTTCAAGTGTGACTTGGCGAGTGTTGCAATTCTTGCAGCATATTATTTGCATAATGCCATTATTTCCTCATCATTCTATGTGATAAACACTTGAAGGGAGCAAACGAATAGGAGGGGGTTTGAGCTTCTCTTCAATACATGAGTTGTCCACTGTGTCAGCATCAAAAGAAGTGAAGACAACATTATTTGAAACACACTTGTCCACTTTTTTCTAGTGTAGTTTCTTTTGTGCTTCCAGAGAGTCAAATTTCTCCAGTAATGCCTCTGAAAGAACAAAAAATGAGGTCAAAAGGCGGGTCCAGACACAACTTCTTCACTACTGTCATTCTATCAGTTAGTTCTTTTCGCAATATTTTGGCTTAATTACCACCAGAAGAAAGAATTTCTTTGACGAAAGGCAAAAAGATGGAAAAGAACCCAACCTTTTCTTTTACCCATGCACCATTTTCTGATGTTTGTTCTTGCAGAAGCTTCTTTTATAACCTCCACTTTTCTTCTCCTTTTTGCCACCAGCTAGCTAAAATGTTATGAGTCAAACTAAATTCTGAATTTTTTAAACATTTTTGAAATGAAAAATTTGCACAATAAATTGAAGTATTGTTTTTCATAGCTCAGAATAAAATCTATTTTACGGCAGAATAAAGATACTGGCCTGATTACAACTAATAACAAAACAGCGAAAGTTTGCAAATGAGCCACTCCCAATTTTGAATACAACCAATCTTCGATTAAGTGCAAAATTGCATAATTTCACTCCAAATAATCATGTCCTTATTACAATATATCTTGCCATATTTATAAGCAAGATATATTTTAATAAGGACATGATTATTATTTGGAAAAAAATCTTCTCTAAAAATAACAAATCTTTGCTTCATCACCAAGAAATCTAAAAATAACTGACCACTGCTTCATCACAAAGCAATCTTAAAATAACTAATCTTTGCTTAACGACAGAGCAGTCTAAAAAATCCTATAATAAAACTATCTATAGCCTTTTCATGGCTTTATTTGTTCTAATAAACTATACCTTATTTCTTAATAATGCAACTAAATAAACTAGAATAAATTCTATCTTTATAATTTATTTGCATGGATATTCACACCAATATCCTTTATTCTTTTTTTTTTATTTTTTTTCTTTTCGTTTTTCTTTTTAATCTTCTCAAAAGATGTGTCCAGCTTATTACAAATCCGCCTAACCTGAATTCATTGGTCCCCAATCAAGTAAACAATGAAGGGTGTAGAAGTATGTTAGATCCCTCCCACAAAGCATCCTCTACAGGAACATCTTTCAATTAAACCAAGTTCCTTAACCTTCTATCTCTGGTAGCTCAGATGCCCTCAGGGATTAGAATCAACTTCCCTTCCTCATCAAGGGAAGGCAATGTTTGTGAAACTGTCAAATTTTGACCAATTGCTTTTTTTAGATTGTAAAAATGGAAGGTGTTATGTACCTTGGTACTGGCAGGCAACTGTATCTTAAAAGCTATGGCTCCAACTCGCTCACGAATAGAGAAAGTACCATAATACCAAGGAGAGAATTTCTCTAATGCCTTCTTCTTAAGAGTGGTCTGTCTATAAGGCTGAAATCGAAGGGAAACTTGATCTCCAACAATAAACCCCCTTTCCAAGCAATGTTTATCTTCCTGTGATTTCATCCTATCCTGAGCTGTTTTAAGATTAAATTTTAAAACTTGTAAGATTTGTTGAATCTCCATACTGAAATCTTGAACTGCTACTGCTTTGGTGTCCCGAATACTCCAGTTTAACAATAAAGGTGGATTATACCCAAACAAAACCTTCAAGGGATTTATACTTGTTGACATCTGATGGGTGATATTATATCAATTTTCTGCTAGGTGCAACCACCGAAGCTATGTTTCCTATAAATCTCCCACGTAGCTCCGCAAATAACCCTCCAAGATCTTTATTCACAAATTCTGTTTTCCCATCAGTTTGAGGGTGGTAGCTACTGCTAGAAGATAAAGTGGTCCAAGTTCCTTCCAAAATTTGCGAGGGGTTTTGGATTCCTATCACTAATAATTGTTTTGGGAAGCCCATGCATTTTTATATATGTTTTCCATAAACATCACTACAAATTTGATGAGCTTTATAAGTGTTATCAATAGGACTGAAGTGAGCATACTTGATTAATCGATCAACAACCACTAGGATGCAATCTTTCTCACTTGAATTAGGGAGACCCGTGATGAAGTCCATACTGATAGAATCCCATTTCTCATTGGGAATGGATAATGGTTGAAGCAGAACTGGATTTTTAACCATTTACACCTTATTTCTTTGGCATTGCTCGCACGCTGCTACAAAGTTGCAGACATCTGTAATGTCCCCATTTTTCAAGTGATCATCTGGTGGAAGTATCTAGCCTATTTTATTCCCATAGGCTAAATTAGGAGTTATAAGGGAATAATATTAAATTAATTATTTATAAAATTATCTAAATAAATTAAATCATAAAGGTAACTTTATTTTAATTAATTTAATTAAAGTGACTTAAATAAAAGAATAAAATATTATAAAGTCACTTTATTAAATATTTTTAAAGTGACTTAAGTGAAAAATAAAATAATATTATCAGGTCACTTTATTAAATAAAGTATTCTTCTAAAAGTTGGAGTTAGTTACAAATTGGCTTCTTCTAGAAGATTCAATTGAGCCTTTAAAAAGAGTGGAGTGCAAGTCATTTGGGCATATACTTTGGATTTGATCACTTTGATATTTCTCCATCTTTAGCTGAGGATTTCAGTTGCAACATAATTTGAGGACAAAAACCCTTGGATTTTGTACGTTGGACGAAAACCCAACACTACATGAGAGGTGGATTCATTTCAGAATTCATCATTGGGCTTATTGGTGCATTTTGCTACATTTTTGGAGCTTCAACCAGCTAGAGTTTGCAAATTTATTGCAGGTTGAAGATTATATATTGCAAATTTGGATTTATTGAACCATATTTTGATAATATTTGAGACGGGGTTTCTACACTGCTGTACAGAATTTTTACTTGCTAGCCGCTAGGGTTTCAGACCCTATTTTGAAGGCATATTGCAGATTTTGTGCCCTAGACATTTTATTTAATTTTTCTAGCTTGGGCGACTTGTTTGGGACATCATTTGGAGCATTTTGGTGATGGTTTCAAATTTTTGGTGAAGTCCATGATTTTATATGAATTTTTATGTATTTGGATGCCTAGGGTTGGAGGATAAATTCTGATTTTTAGTTTCAGACTTCATCTTTCTCAGATCAGAAATTAAGGGTTTGGAGGTTATATTATGCATGTTTGAAGGTCAAGGATTTCATCATTTTCTACCTTGACCTGGTCGCCAACTTTTGAAGGGGTTTGGACTGCATTATTGGTTGCCATCATTTTCAGTTTACAATCAGATTCAAAATCAGACCTAAGCAGAGGAGTTTGTTCTCCCAGTCTATTCAAGTCTGAATTGACCTCTTCTTACAGCTAATATGAGGTGTCTTCAATATCGGGTATGTGTGTTATGTAAATCGGACTTCATTTGGCTCATTCTATGTAAATTTTGAGTACCTTTTCAGTCTGAAACGTTTATATCAGACCTATTTACTGATCAAATAAGGTGCCATACTCTTTGGGTTTATGTTGCCTACTTTATGCAAACATTTAACTTTCATTTCTATGCAATTATACTTGGATTGCCATTGAAACAAACAAGCAAACACAAACCAAGTCAAACAAATCAGATTGCATGCAAAGTGTTTGACAAAATGTCCAACAACACAAACTAAAAAATTCAGCGCAGATTGGGTAAGGGTTATTACAGTGGTATCAGAGCAGAATTTCTGTCAGCCTATGAGAAAGTTGACATTGTTGTGATATTAAATGAGTGCCAGTAGTATTAGTAAAAGAGAACTGAGATATAATCAAAGAGGAAAAAAAAAAAATTCAGTCACTAGAGATCGAAGAAGACATAATGGGTGATAAAGGTGAGAGACCAGCTCCTACAGATAAGATGAACTACATACGGGAAATAATCGAACGAAGTCAAAAGGACATGGAAAAGACCATTGGATCTATTGAGACGGCTCTGAAGCAATCCATGGCAGGGATAGCTCAAGCTATCCAACAGATAAGTATGGGCAAAAGAAAAAAAAAAAGAGGAAAGCACATCTAATTACACTAAGGCATCGAGGGTTCCTCTTCCATAAACTTTTCATGCTACTTTCTTACAGAGGGATGAAGAAATTCTTAATGAAGTGGAGCAAATGCAGCGGCCTACAGGTAATGATTATCTCTCTTTGCATGCAAAATATGATGAGTTTCTGTGTAAGGTACAACAATCCCTTTCTTTCAAAGATTTATGTGACTTGGAAAGGAGAAATCCTAGGGATAGAAAAACTACACGTGAGGTTTGCAAAAATCTTCATGAGGAGTTTGAGAAACACGTTGATTTAATACATGAGGATAAAAGGATAGAATATTGTAATGATTCTAATGTGGCCCCATTATCCTTACAAGAAGAAACACACGAGGCATCTACAAATGAGGTGAATATGAGTCCCTTTGACATAGAGCATGTTGGTTTAGAGCTTAACATTGATAAACCATATGAAGGTATGGATTCTATTGGTGCTCACAATGCTGTCCCACCATTCATGTTTGACGATTGCAAAGCATCTACAAATGAGATGGCTGATTCTAATGATGACAAACTTTCTATACAAAAATACAAATCAGAAAAGTTGGCACATAGCAGCCAAGGGCACTTTGATGACTCGAAACAAAGGCCTTTAGTATTGGAAGATTTGGAAGATCAATTTATGGTAAAGGAAAAGTAGTGGAAGTATTATCAAGGATGGATAATACTCATAAACACATTGAAGACCTCATTTGGACAGCCCAAATTGAGGAGAGGCATAAAGGAATGATAAGAGGAATTGCTCATACACACTTGCATAATATCAAAGAAGCAATGGAATTAATAAAAGATGACTACTTGCAATTGCTTAGAGATAGAGACATGGCTGTTAAGTTGGTGGAAGACAAAGATAGGGAGATGGTTAATCTTTGCCTTCAATTGAGTATGGCTCACTACTCAATGCACAAAACAGAAAATCAGTTATGTGTTGCAACCACCCTTAAAGAGCAAGAAAACAATGCAAGAGGTATGGAATTCGAACAAATGGGTGAAGAACTTCATAAGGATGGATTTGTGGGTTGTGAAGATCAAATCGCTTGTGAAAGAACAAGGTGCAGACATGAAGAAGATGCTACATTTGGTGAGTTGCCAAGACTTGAAGAAACACATAACATTCAAGTAACCGCCAAAGAAGGGAATAAAGAATCACCTTGCAGCCTTGGGACAGTTGTAGAAAATCAATTTTTTGGGCCAGCATTTGATGAAGAGCATCTACCTTGGGTTGAGAGTCAAAGCACTCCAAAGGTGTTTGATAAAAGTTCTGATTTTCAGTATTTGAACAGTAGCTTCCTACTTCCATTTGAGTGTGAAATGACAAGTCAAAATTACATGCAATCTGATTTTGAATATCAGAGCATACAAGATGAAGATCCTTTTGAGATATTACCACCTCTTATCACATGGGAGGGACACGAGGCAAGACAACATTTGGTGGTGTTTGAGAATTCCAAAGATGGCATAAAAGAGGGTAATAACAGTCCTAAAATTCTATTTGGGGACAGCAGCACCTTGTCTCATCATTCTCATGAGATAGCAACCCCTACTCATGAAGAAGTTAGTGATATTGTATCTCCTATTGATGGCATCCAAAATCCAAGTGTTAAACATGAAGCTTTTAATGAAGATGTTAACCATAAGAGTACTGAATTTGTGTACTTTGGCATAGAAAAAGTAAAGCAGTCTGAAAAAATGAATGAGGAGTGGATACAAAGAGCCAAGGAGGCTAAGTTGATGGCTGCCCATGCAAAACATCACCTTCAACAAGTCAAAGAACAAGTCAACCGCATAGATCTAGCAAGACAAGAAAAGGAAGCTTACCTTAGAAGCCTTTTCCTTCAAAAGGAAGATGTTATGGAGGTTGAACATGCCATGAATAAGCCTCTTATGACTACCAAGCATAAAGAACCATCAAATTTATATGAATCAGATAATTCACATTGTTCACATGATTGTGGTGATGAGGTTGATGAGACACGTCATTTGGAGGGCTTAATGAAGACTCCAAACATGAAGGAACAAGATAATAGTATGCCAACATGTTTGGAACCAGTTAGTAATGATATGAACACATGGATAGATGAAGTAAATTCTAAATCAGATTTGAGTAAAGATCAAACCATTCTTGGAGAGCATTGGTTTTTTGTTAATCCATTATTGATTGATGGCTGTCCTATATTGCTGGGCATAGAATTTTCTTAATATACATGCACGATATCAGCTACTTGGACAGATTGGAGCAGTTGGGATTATTACACTATTGTTGGAGATGAGCATGGTGATGATCTCCTATCAGTCTATATTATGGATGGCACTTTTTGCATCATTATCAATGACATTGGCAGTTTGTATGTTGTTGTTCTGATTTATAACAGCAATATATCAGGGTTGGATACATTCTTCCAAGCACTTGTGTTTGACATCTATCACAACACCATGATACTATCCAATGTTAGGACTTTCAGCATTGATGGTACATTGTTTGACATCTACATCTTCATGATTTGTTTGAATGGTTACAACATGGTTTGGGATCCAAGTGGTAGTATGATTAGCGGGATGCTTCCCCAGTTGTTGCAGAATGACAGTTATATTAAAGTAGCACAGCGGATGAACGATACAGTATTTCAGAGATTAATATGGGATCTTGATCCAAAACTCAAAAGCTTTGGTTGAAAGATAATTCAAGAAACAAGAACACAATTCAAATAATGTTATCTCTGAGAAGAGATGTTTTATTGATCAAATTTGCAGACCCAAACATATGCCTATCTCTGAGAAGAGATGTATGATTTTCATTTCGGGTTACATCTTCATTTATACATGTTTTGAAGGTGTGAGGAGGATGTGGAAGGTCACCAATCTCGAGGGAGATTAAGTGGTTCGACTTCCACGATTTACAACAATACAGAATTCGAAGAATTACTATTTTTAGAAACTTATTATTTTTAGACTATACTACTAAAATTGAAATTTGAGGCACTTCCATTGGGTTTTCAGGGGTCAAAATCCATCTAGCGGAGCTCCATGCCATCTCACCGCATTCTCCTCATTCTTAGCTTTCCAACGGTTCAAACGGCGAGTCAATTGGAGCTACGATGCAAAAATTATGGCTCTCGAAAGTTTCGTCATCAATTGGGGTGGACCCGTCACCTGAATTGTTGCCTAAATTGTTGCCCGGATCATTCCTCCCTCTTTGAAAAGCAATGATCCCCATTGCATCAAGATTTGTCATCGAGTGTGGCAGTTGTACTTCGATTTGATTCCCGATGCATACTTGGAATGGACTGTGATTTATGAAACTGTGTAGAGCCCGATTCTTCACCGTTTCTATCTGACCATCAGTCTGTGGATGGAAGGCCGTAAACTTCTTTAGCTTGGTATCTATTTGCTTCTGTTGTTGTATTGTTTATGTAGTCAGGGTTGCAACATCGACCCTTTTGGATTCTTATGGCTTGACCACCATGAGAACAAATTTCTTGACACTAATCAAAGAGACAAATGTAGAAGGTGGTACCTCTGGTACCCTGTAGCGCCGTGTTCCAAGAGTGAGAGTGATCCTTCGAGTTCTTGATTCATAGATGCCATGTCGATCATACATGAATCGCTGACCAAAGAGCACATCACAAACATCTAGATTGACCACATCACATAAGACCTCATCTTGGAAAGGTTTTATTGCATATGAGAGAAGACAATGGTGGGTGACATGGAGGTTTCTCTCTGGACTCAACCATCCAATACTGTATGACTTTGGGTAAGGCTTCATGGACAGATTTAGGCTTTTCACAACATTAGCAGATATTAAATTCTTTTGACTTCCACTATCAAGAATGAAATGCAAAGGCTTACCTTTCACCCATAGCGTAGAGTGAAACAACATTTCCTTGTCGTCTAGCCTCTCCTCGTAGGTGTGTGATGAAGCACCAATGGCTTCGGGCTCAGCATCTACAATTTCTTCTTCAACCTCTTCAACTGCAGGGTCTGTATAAGGCAAAGCAGTAGATGTTGAGGATTGTAACTCAGAAAGCAAGGACTTGATGGCTCGACATTCTTCTTTGGAGTGAGTTCCAGATTTATGATAATCACACTACTTTCCAGTCTTTCCTTCCTTTTGCTTCCAATTTTGGCCTCGTGTTTGACCTTCTTTATCACTTTTTCATTTTGAAGGCTGACTCTTCATATTCATTCTTCCATGCTTCTGCTCAATCTTCACTGCAAACTTGTACGCCTCACCGATGGTTTCCAAATTGAAGAGTTTCATTTCTCCCCGTATGTACCATTGTAGTCCGCCACGATATTTGAGAACTTTGTGTTTCTCACTTTCTTGGATGCCCAATCTCGCAGATAGATAATGAAAAATGTCAATGTAATCTTGAACAGACTGTTCCTTACCTTGGCGAAGTTGTTGCCACTCTATATACAGATCGTCATATGCTCCAATGGGTTAGTATTCTTCATTTATAGCTTCTATGAAATCATCCCAGGTAGGTTCCTCCTCAAGGCCAATATCATCTGCACTTAATCTCTTTTTGTACACTTCTCACCAATTTTTGACAAGCAATGATGCTTTCAAAAGAGCAAAGGTGATATTCTCTTTATCGATGAATTTATTTACAGAAAAATAAGATGACAATTGATCCAACCAATTTTCTACTGCATCAGCATTGATTTTGCCTTCAAATGTAGAGATATCAAAATTCCCCTGAACCTTGAAGGGTGTTGGGGCATTGAAAGGACATGGGGGTGTAGATGAGGAGCCAG
Source organism: Torreya grandis (assembly GCA_037957365.1). Taxonomy (NCBI): domain Eukaryota; kingdom Viridiplantae; phylum Streptophyta; class Pinopsida; order Cupressales; family Taxaceae; genus Torreya; species Torreya grandis. The sequence continues at coordinate 1,618,899 of JARHVA010000309.1, forward strand.
AATTTCTCATCGAGATTTGTTGGAGAATTTGAGCGAATTGTTGTAGCATCTGCGCTTACTGCTGTTGGAGGGCTTTATTCACCATTTCTTTGAAAGGATCGGATGTCTCGGTGTTGTCCGCCATTTGAAGTCATTTGGAGTGAATAGGCAGATATGCTGTTGGTTCTATTTTCCACCCAAGCTTCTTATAATCTGACCTCGTCCTCGGAATCATACACTCTAAAGACAAACCGCTCTTATACCATTGATCCAAAACTCAAAAGCTTTGGTTGAAAGATAATTCAAGAAATAAGAACAACACAATTCAAATAATGTTATCTCTGAGAAGAGATGTTTTATTGATCAAATTTGCAAACCCAAACATATGTCTATCTCTGAGAAAAGATGTATGATTTTCATTTCGGGTTACATCTTCATTTATACATGTTTTGCAGGTGTGAGGAGGATGTGGAAGGTCACCAATCTCAAGGGAGATTAAGTGGTTCGACTTCCACAATTTACAACAATACAGAATTCGAGGAATTACCATTTTTAGAAACTTACTATTTTTAGACTATACTACTAAATATGAAATTTGGGGCACTTCCATTGGGTTTTCAGGGTTCAAATTCTATCGAACGGAGCTCAATGCCATCTCACCGCATTCTCCTCATTCTTAGCTTTCCAACGGTTCAAACGGCGAGTCAATTGGAGCTACGGTGCAAAAATTATGGCTCCCGAAAGTTTCGTCATCAATTGAGGTGGACCCGTCCCCTGAATTGTTGCCCGGATCAAATCTTGGTATTCAACTTTGGCATGCACGTGCGGATTGCTTGAGGGCAAGCAATCTCCGAGAAGAAGGACTATAATGTCCCCATTTTTCGATTGATCTTCTGGTGGAGGTATCTAGCCTATTTTATTTCCATAGGCTAAATTATGAGTTATAAGAATATAATATTAAATTAATTATTTCGAAAGTTATCTAAATAAATTAAATCATAAAGGTAACTTTATTTTAATTAATTTAATTAAAGTGACTTAAATAAAAGAATCAAATATTATAAAATCACTTTATTAAATATTTTTAAAGTGACTTAAGTGAAAAATAAAATAATATTATAAGGTCACTTTATTAAATAAAGTATTCTTCTAAAAGTTGGAGTTAGTTACAAATTGGCTTCTTCTAGAAGATTCAATTGAGCCTTTAAAAGGAGTGGAGTGCAAATCATTTGGGCATATACTTTGGATTTGATCACTTTAATATTTCTCCATCTTTAGCTGAGGATTTCAGTTGCAACATAATTTGAGGACGAAAACCCTTGGATTTTGTACGTTGAACGAAAACCCAACACTACATGAGAGGTGGATTCATTTCAGAATTCATCATTGAGCTTATTGGTGCATTTTGCTACATTTTTGGAGCTTCAACCAGCTAGGGTTTGCAGATTTATTGCAGGTTGAAGATTATATATTGCAGATTTGGATTTATTGAGCCATATTTTGATGATATTTGGGACGGCTAAGGTTTCAACACTGCTGGACAGAATTTTTACTTGCTGGCCACTAGGGTTTCAGACCCTATTTTGAAGGGATATTGCAGATTTTGTGCCCTAGACATTTCATTTAATTTTTCTAGCTTGGGTGACCTGTTTGGGACATCATTTGAAGCATTTTGGTGATGGTTTCAAATTTTTGGTGAAGTCCATGATTTTATATGAATTTTTATATATTTGGATGCCTAGGGTTGGAGGATAAATTCTGATTTTTAGTTTCAGACTTCATCTTTCTCAGATCAGAAATTTATTTAAGGGTTTGGAGGTTATATTATGCATGTTTGATGGTCAAGGGTTTCATCATTTCCTACCTTGACCTAGTCGCCAACTTTTGAAGGGGTTTGGACTGCATTATTGGTTGCCATCATTTTCAGTTTACAATCAGATTCAAAATCAGACCTGAGCAGAGGAGTTTGCAGCCTTCTCCCAGTCTATTCAAGTCTGAATTGACCTCTTCTTCCAGCTAATATGAGGTGTCTTCAATATCGGGTATGTGTGTTATGTAAATCGGACTTCATTTGGCTCATTCTATGTAAATTTTGAGTACCTTTTCAGTCTGAAACGTTTATATCGGACCCGCAATAATTGTAATCAGACCTATTTACTTATCAAATAAGGTGCCATACTCTTTGGGTTTGTGTTGTCTAATTTATGCAAACATTTGTCTTTCATTTCTATGCAATTATACTTGGATTGCCATTGAAACAAACAAGCAAACACAAACCAACTCAAACAAATCAGATTGCATGCAATGTGTTTGACAAAATGTCAAACAACGCAAACTGAAAAATTCAGGGCAGATTGGGTAAGGGTTATTACAACATCATTCTTCAACCCTTTCCATTTGAAGGTGTGCCTAAATTTTGTTTAAGTTTTGAAGAACCCAACATGTCCAGCTGATGGAGAAAAATGACCTTCAGTCATCACCTTCATTTTAAATTTGATCTGGAGCTCAAAATCACACTCTTTCTTGGTGATAAAGGTGCTCATTGTAGAGCAAATACCTACTGTCCTTGTCCCCTAGCTGCCTGCTGATCCTCCAGGCTCCAACAATGCTGTCAATTCATCATCCTTGGCATATTTTGCCTCAATATCCTGTTGCCAATTTGGAACGGCTGCTAAAATAGAATGCATTCCAGTAATTCTGGATAAAGCGTCAGCGACTACATTTTTGTTACCTTTGCAACATTGAATATCAAAATCATACGCTTGCAACTTTCCCACCCACTTAGGTTGGCCCTCGTTGAGATCAATTTGTGATAGAAAGTACTTCAGACTATTACGATCAGTCTTAACAATGAATATGCCACAAAGTAAAACTTGTTTGCACTTATCCAATGCATGCAATACTGCTAGCATGTCCTTTCAATAAAAAGATAACAACTTCTTATTGTCATTTAGTTTGCAGCTCTCAAAGGCCATAGGTCTGCCCTGTTGCATCAAAACTGCTCCAAGTCTCAATCCAGACACATCAAATTCAACAATGAATGGCAAAGAGAAATCTGAAATTGCCAAGGTAGAACAAGTGCAAATAATTTCCTTGAAGTTTATGATAGCTTTGGTAGCTGGATTTGACCCTTCGTATTTATCTTTCTTAGTCAAATCTGTAAGTGGAGCAGCCAAGCGAGAAAACTCCTTGATAAAACATCGAGAATAATGGCATAATCCTAGGAACCCTCTCATATGAGTAAGTGTATTTGGTTCTGGCCATTCCATAACTGCCTGAATCTTGGATTCATCTACTTTGACTCCATCCCCAGAGATAATAAGTCTCAAATATAGTAGTTCAGGTGCAGAAAAAATGCAGTTCTTTTGCAAATAAACTGTTAATCTTCATGCCATTCAGAACAATCTCAAGTTGGGAAAAGTGCTCTTGCAGATTCTTGCTATAAACCAAGATATCATCAAAAATACTAAAACAGACTTCCAGAGGTAAGGATGAAATGCCTTATTCGTGGTAGCCTGGAACGGTGCTGGTGCATTTGTGAGACCAAAAGACATGACAAAAAAATTCAGCATCCATGGTGTGTCTTAAATGCTGTTTTGTGTGTATCTTTAGGTCTCATCCTAATCTTACAGTAGCCAGATCTCCGGTCAATTTTAGAGAAGATAGTCACTCCATGCAACTCATCAATCAACCTGTCCACTCTAGGAATAGGAAATCAGTTCTTGATAGTCTTCTTATTTACGGCATGCTAATCAATACATATGCGAAAAGAACCATCCTTCTCCTAACAAATATCATTGGTGCAGAAAATGGGCTTTTGCTTGGAACAATATGCTCCATATTAAGTAGTTTCTACAGCACCTTTTCAATTTCATCCTTCAACAATTTTGGGATGTCGATATGGGGTAATCATTATGGGTTTTGTGCCCTTTTCCAGCTCTACGACATGATCTTGACCCCAATCAGGTGGAAGAACCTTACGATGGTCACCAGACACCACTTGATACTGCTGTAATATCTGTTGTACTGGTTGGATATATGCTGCTTTTTCTAAATTTGCTAGACTCTAGAGTATGCAAGCCCTTTAAATTGTTATAACTGATTATATAACTTGGGTTGCTTTACCTGGTCTGCTTTTGCATTTTATTGGCTAATGCGATGAAGCATTTAGGTTGCTGAAACTCTCTAATTTCATGTTCTTTATCTTCTTACATGAATTTCAAGTACAACTCTTTAAGTTCTTGGGGATTTCACCAAGTCCATGAACCCATTGTATGCCTAATATCACATCAACACCATCCAAAGGTAACCTATAAAAACTAGATCTCACTGAATAAGATCCCATCCTGAAGTCACGCCCACAACATAATCCTTACAATTCATATTAGTCTCACCTGCAAGGCTAACCTTAAAATGAGGACACGCATACGTATGTAAACCAAGTGTTGGATCAATTTTAGAATCGATGAAGTTATGTGTGCTAGCTGCCAATCTCCCTTTAATCTATCTTTCTACTCTCAAGGTTGGGTGCGAAGTTACTCTTCTGATATCAGTCAAAGATGCAATGGGCTGACTAGTTGGCTCTCTTGATGATGTATCCTTTAGAGGTGGCATACCCACATCAATCTGACCTTGTTCATTCCCGCTGCTACCCAACTCATCCAACATTTCAACGAGCTGAATTTGTCCCTTCGTCATGCACATATGCCCTGGAGCCCACTTCTTGCATGAGAAACAACAACCTTGCTTCCTTAAATATTCCTTAGTTACTTTATTAGCATTCATTTCAGCATTAGGTGGCTATTGATAGTCAGTGTTGTTCTATTTGAGCTAGACTGGCTCCTAGGAAGTGTATAATTTATTCATATCTTACAATTGACGATTAAGAAACATCTAACACGTTCCTTTTGCAGTTTAAAATAATTGGATCTGTTTTTTCCTCTATGTAATGAAATAATTCAAGATTATTCCACTTACTCTTAGAATTTCTAGTTTATATGGCTTTGTAAATTCCAAATTGGATATTGCCACTGAATCGTAGCTGTTGAATTTTTCATTTGCTGAGCTATTCTACATTGATAACAAAGAAGTGAAGATTTATGAAGCACTTAACTTTGTAGTAGTGCCAATTTTGTCAAAACAACTGAATTTCAAAAAAACAAAAATATAAGAAATGATTTCTCAGATTTTGTACACGTCTTACCAAATACCAAAAGTAAGTTCAGAGATGTGAGAATTCAATACATGTCCTATTAACATTAGTTAGATTAATTGATCTATATTAGGATGATGAAGAATAAGTATAAAATAGTTGTTTGTATTTAATAAATCTCATCAAATAGAACAACCGGAGTGCCAATTTTGTATAAAATGACTCAATTTTCAGAAAAACAAAAATATAAGAAATGATTTCTCAGATATTGTACACGTCTTACCAAGTACGAAAAATAAGTTCAGATGTGAGAGAATTCAATACATATCCTAATAAAATTAGTTAGAATAATTGATCTATATTAGTATGTTGAAGAATAAGTATAAAATAGTTGTTTGTATTGCATAAATCTCATCTAAAGGAACAACAGGAGAGCTCTCTTATAATGACGATGAATGTATGTAATTTTATCATTGCTATATTTTTTCTTGTTTGTGTACTTCTTTAATTGTTGCCTTTCTAAATTTTATCCTTTTGTTGCAGGAAGCTAATTTTTGTTGATCTTTTCTCTGTTTAGCAGCTCGAGTGCTTTTTGATGCTACACTTTATGACCATTGCTTTTTTAAATGAGATAGAAGACTTGTTGTCAAAGTGTAAGCTTCTTTAAATTGATACTTTTTTCCGTTAGATCTTTTTTTAAGAATTTTTTTTTAATCGGAAAAAAAAAAACATTTTTAAGTAAAATTACTCACTAATTACATAGGATTACTTCATAGCCACCATCAATCTACATATTTTCCTCGTTAGGACGCTAACAAAATTAAACATGAAAAGATCCACATATCCTCAAAGGGAAGTCTATCAGCCTGCCTTTGCCTTCCCAAAATACCTAAGATTAAATCATAGTTACCCGGGGACGTGTCCCCTTTGTTTTTCCCCCATCCCAGACATTCACGATGTTTCAGGGGTAGGTGGATGGGGAGGAAGCGTCCCTCTCTCATCCTGCTGTAGATAGGGAAAATGGGGGGCATCCTCTTGACATCCCCTAATTTTGGGATGCTCCCCTGTCCACCACCCTGCAAGGGAATGTCCTGCAGTCCCAAATATCTGATGACATCTCAGGGACGTCAAGACATCCCTTGACCATCCCAGGAGCATGCTGGAAGTTTTGCATTAAATGTGTTGTTCTTTACTTTCACTTTTAAAATATAACATTAATGTTGACCATGCTGGAAGTTTTGTGGTTAAGGCTGCAAATTTTATCCGAATTCGACAGTAAAAGGTGGAGTGGCCAAGAATTTTTAGGAACGATGGACATCTTTCCTCGTGGTTGATGTGCTTTCATCATTTCTTTCTAATAGCAAATTCCAATTGTAATTTTGTTCAATATTCAATTGTATGAAACCAAAAGCTACAGGTCCTTAACCACGAGTACTGTTACTTTTATTTTATCTGTAAAATTTGACAAGAGCTTTACAGTAGGATGCTCTTGCACCAAGATGGCATCTGCAACATGTTTGCAGATAAACAACCTTCAGCAAAATATCAATCCAAAAACAAATATAAAAAAAGTATGGTATATGAACAGAAGGTGCTGGCTGATTTGGAACATAATCGCAAGAGAGTTGAATCCGTTACAAAATCAGCTGCCCAGTTTGTATAATGTTTTTTTATTAGAAAAAGACCTCTTGGGCTTGAAGGCTGGACGTGAGGAGCCTTGTCGTTACTCCAACTTTAAACTTAAGTGGCAAAAAAAATGCATTTATATATAATATGGTCATATTTGAGCATTGTCTCTGAAGCATGGTCCTTCAGATGCTACATTTTATCAGAATATGTTATAGATTTTTGCATTTTGAGTCTCATTGTTGAAGTTTGAACTGTTGAAACTTGCAGTGTTGATGATGGATTGTCATTGTAACTTCAATGAATCAGCACTTTGTAATCAATTGTAATCGTTAACATTAATGACTCATAAGCAATGTGACAATATCGTTCAATGTTCGATCATGGATGTATAAATGTTGTTATTTTATTTTAATTTCAGCTTCTTTCAATTTGTTTTAGTTTATAATGTTATTTGATTTTCAAATATTATTTTTAAATGTATTTTAAACAGCCATCCCCTCGTTGTCCCCAAAATCTGGAAATTTTTTTGCCATTACCAAAAACATGTCCCGCCATTCCCAGAACTTATGTAACACTGATACAAAGTCTCAAGGAATAAGGACCATTCCTTTAGGATGCTAGTAGATATCCAGAGCCAACTAGCAACCTTGAAGGATCTTCAAAGATTCAAGGGATTTAAGGCCAGCATAGAGAAAGTGTGAAACAAGCATCTCTTATCTGTTAAGAGCAGAAGAAGCACTATACAATGATTATGGTCCTGGACACCAGAATTGACAAGGAAATGAAAATCCAGAAGGCTTGACTACACAAATAGCAGCAACTTCCTCATGTCCTGATCCTTAATCATGCAAATGCATTCACTTCTACGTGTCCCTCATATCCCACTGTCAAAACCAAGTTTTCTTTGGATGTTTATGCAGGAATTATTTGCAAATTCTGTTCTGTATGCATGCAGTATTCTCCTTTTCAGTCATTTATATGCTTGCAGCTACCAGTCAGTAACACTGTTTAATTTATACCGAAGATCATATAGATGCCTAGATAATGGAAGGTTGGCAGATAACGACAAAGTATACCACACCAGCAGTTTATAAAATATATAGTTTCATACAGTTGTTTTAATTTCTGTTAAGAAAGTACATCATTTTACCAATGCCATGTGATAAATACCAATCAAATTTACCAAGTCTTTAATATGATACTTGGATGAAGAAAAACTACAATGGATGAACACATGCAATTATACACAGAAAAAATCTCTCTCACAGTAAGGGGTATTTTGTAGCGCAAATTTGGATGAAAAGATTGCAGTGACGAAGAAAAAGAAAAGCAAAAATGAAATTCAAACAAATAAAGACAAAGGATGAGGTTAAGAGGATGTACCATATATTCTGCTCGGGAAAGAGGCTTAAGAAGTGTATTATAAGCCTTGATTACTTGAGCTGATTGCTGGGCCGAATACTCCTGTTCTTGCTGGTGCCCAATACAATAAGACAACAGACCAAGGCATTATGTTAGTGCCCAGAGATAATTGCAACTTGACCACTAGGAATGTCAAGCACATCATACACAGCATCCCAATAAAGTGGACATTGCATTTTCAAGCTCAATACAGAAAAATAAAAAGATAATAAATAATACCCTGGTAGCCATGTTCATTAAAAAAAGAAAAATAAAAACGAAATACAAGATAAGAAAACAATTTTTTGGGGAAAAAATTTGTGAATGATTTTTAAAATCGACATTTTGGATGACAACAACTGATCCATCATCATTTGTTCCTGATGATGGATACCTTTCTGTGATACAACACATCAATTTTTAAAATAATACAGAGGTTTTTCCCCAATTGTTTCCTCGTCATCATGGTCTGTGGCATAGTCACAAGGTTCGGATTCGAGTTCGAGTTCGACAAGGATAAAATTCGATTCAAGTTCGCCAATAGATAAAGTTCAAAAAAAAATTTGCCATTAAGTTCGACTTATAGAAAAACATAAAAAATATTTTAAAAAAAAGTCAAAAAGAGATCCAATAAAAATTAAAAATAATTGTAAATAAATAAATAAAATAAAAAATAAAATTAATTTAATAAATGAAATAAAAATAAACATAAAAATTTCAAACTTGAATTACATTAAAAGATATCAAAATATTCATAGTTTAGAGCCTAAGCTCAAAATTGATATAGAACTTAAGTTTCAAACATTTGCAACATCAAACCCAACTTCAAAATCAAAACTAGCACTAGCACTAGCACCATCAATGAATCCTCCATCCAGCTCATCAACACTATCTATATTTTTCTCAACTCCTTCAAAGGATGGTTCTCCAAGATGAAGATTGTCATCTTCTTTTGCAAGATTGTGCTCAAGCAATCTTAAATTGCTATGAACAAACACAAGATCTGACAACTTTTTGGCCCCTAGTCAGTTTCTCTTATTAGTATGGATCAAATCATGCGTACTCCAATTTCTTTCGCATGCAGAAGCAATGGCACATTGACTGTGGACACGCACGGCAAGCTTTTGTAACTCTGGAGTAGAAGAACCATACGTCTGCCGCCATAAATGGGGATCCATGCTAACAATGTCTTCTTGTGCCGCTTTAAACCACTCAACTACTCTCCCCCAGTGTTGAAACCACTCGCGAGCACAATCTCATTTACTGACACTTTCTCTCACAAGGGCTCATCGGTGCATTGAATCTCACAGAGTGCATGCCTTAAGGGGTGCACTGGGAATGGGGTGGGATCGGCTTGTGGCACTTTGCGAGAGATATTCTCATACTATTCTATCACGCATACATCCCTTCATGCAGCCTTCATACCTCCTATGATGTCTCCTTGAAATCTTGAAACCCTGAAATATGGCTAAGTTTGAAACCCTGAAACCCTGGAATCTGACTAACTCTGAAATATGATAGGATCCTCCAAAACCTAGAATTTGCATTATAGCCCCTAGCGGTCCGAAACCCCTCTCAAACACCCTGAAAGTATATAAATAAAATATAACTTAAAGTATAATGTTTATTTTATTTGTATAGTGTTGGGTCCGAACATGAAATTCGCCGAACAGGCCGAACTTAAGCGAATTTTTAGTGAAGGGCATTAAGTTCGCCGAATTCCGAATTTTTAGGTAAAAATTCGGCGAACCTTGTGACTATGGTCTGTGGAAGCCTTTAATCTACAATCCAAGATGTTAAACAAAAAAGGGAAATACAACACTCTGGAAACCTTAAAGCTAAAATCCAAGATGTTCATAAAAAAGAAATACAACTCTTTTCAAGCAAACATTTTAAAGCGTATAAAACTTTTTTCATATAGAATTTTAGTTTTAAGGTTGATTAAGGTTAGAGAGGAGTAGATCAAAGTAGACCAATCTCCCAAAAAGAAAACAAAAATAAGAAAATGTGATTTTTTTTTTAAAAATCGACGGTTTTTGTTACTATGGATAGTTCTGAGGTGATCATGAATTGCACAAAACCATCAGAACAAATATCAACAATCAATTATTAACCACTGAAGTTCCAAGCCAAATAGAGCCTACTGTGAAAATAAAATTGTAAAAACAACAACATGCCTAACCTTGGACTTGCATTGAAATAAATCAGGATGCAGTTTCTTCTGCCAGTCTTTGTACTTCTTTTCCAAATCCTTGGCATCAACGTCGTATCCTGGCTCTCTGCGAGGTACCCACCCATTACCACATTATCACTTGTATATCTGCTTGCAATCAACATTTCTCAGTAGAAATCCTATCAAGACTTCTTCAACCTTTGGCTTAGTTGGATACATGATCGTTTAGGGCTTTACATAATTTTTTACAAAACGCTATATTGTTTGGGTATTGAAAAACAAAAGGTTCTATTCATTTATCATGAGTTTTAGAGCCTGGAAAATTACAGGTTGAATATCTGGAAGTGATCAACTGAAGAATCGAGAGGCTGAACGCTCTTGCATGATGGGCATGCTAGAAATGGACCATCGGGTGCTTCTGTGCCACATGCCCAGCATTTTATGGCGGCGTTTGGAGCAGTTGCCGTGGAAGAAAAGCTACCATAGCTGTTTAAATGGAAAAATGGAACTGTATGATAGCTGGGTATGCAATTTTCTTTGGAAATTTTGTAAAGAGAGCTACTAAAATGGATTAAATAAGATCGGGGTTGAAACCCAGTTCGAGAATTAAATGGGAGGGCACCGGATGCATGTTCGGAAGAAGAAATTGTCCCAACGAGGCTCAGGAGCCTCCGTTTCACCGTCATGATTTGGAGTGTCGAAATGAATTTGTTTTGTTATCGAATTGGGATTGTATAGTATAATATCAAATAGTCCAATTTACATGGGATTATGGAAAAAAAAGGTTTATAGAGGAGCAGAAATTAGATGAAACTCTTTGACGGTAGTTAATGATTAGTTTGTATCATTTTTAAGTGTGAGATTGGTAAGGGGATAATGGATAAAGAGTAAGAAATCAAAATATGTTTGTTTTGCAATAAAAGGATAGTAAAGATAGAATGACACTCATCATAAAATATGTAGTGTATAGTGATATTTGTATCAAGTACAATGATAATTTGAAGGTAGACAGTCTAACTGACTTGTTCTAGGAGGTAAGATTAGACAAAACAATAAGTTTTTTAATAGAAAATTTAATATCAAGAAGGGATTGGAAATTTTACAAAATTGATAAGACAACCCTTATATCAAACGGATGTGTTAACGCAAAACAACTTTGTTACAACACTTGGTCCTATAGACTGCTTGGCCTCATGGACATTATTGAAATTTTTCATTCATTCATTCATTTCCATTGCACTTCAAATTTCAATAAGACACCCATGACTTAGTTAGAAATAATGGATAAGGAAGGAAATTCAAGGAGATTGGAGGTAGTGATATTTGCTGCAAAATATAAACAAATGTGTTGATTTGAGGGATTAGAAAACCACCATAGTTTTGTTTAGACTATTTGTAGTGCCTCTATGGATGTTAAGTTTTGGTTAGGGTTATGTTGGATCTAAAATAAAGACAAATAGAGAACTCAAAAACACCTAATCATGAGCAACTTCAATATAAAAACATTGATCCCATGCAAGATACCCCTAACAAAAACATGTACTTTTCCAATGGAAGTTGTAGTTATATTCACTAAGTTATATAAATAAAATATAGAGTGTGGAAGAGGATAGGTGGTCAAAAGTAGCAATGGGAGAAGAGTTAAATTTTTTTAAAAAGGGCATGATGAAATGTGATAAATTATTGATGAAAAGGTGGGGTATCAATTTACAAGGATGCTTGTAATCAAGCAATTAAACCCATGTGAGAGAAAAGTTTGAATTAAGTATATGCACAAATAAATTCAAGTGGAAAAATAAATACTACGTGACCAAGTTTAACCCATTTATGGATATGACCAAAAAAACATAAATAGAATGATTTCAAATGCATAGAAAGAGTTTTCGTCTCCATGTTATCAAAGCATATCATAGCCAAAAAGGGGTTCCTCGTTCAATTATTCTAGTCGAGTTCAGGGTATGTCCTCTCTTTACCTCATTAAATTTTTCACATTATCACTATGTTGCATAAGATACAATGCATGGCAGATTCTTACCCCTATTTTGGCACTTCAATCTTCTATGCAACTTGCCTTGAACAAAAATGCAAATATTGTTAGTATGCTAGAGTTATGGCTCTCCCCCAAAAGTTGGATATTGATATAGAAAGACTAATTTCTTTTAAGTTTTTTATTAATGTTTGTCACCTCACTGAGCAAGAAGTAAACAAAGGTATGTATAAAGAGACCAATAAATATTATTTATAAATCGTATGGATTGATCCAAAAGAGATTTTAACAACAAACATTTTTCATTATTTCAAATTTTATTTACAATTCCATGATGATCGAACTCAAGTTCTTGAGTATACAAATAAGATATTGTGAAGTATACGAAGAAGATGTTGTGATCCTGCTTAAGGATCCATTTAGCTTAGTTTCAAGTTTACTCTCATCAATGCTGGATAAAATCAAACCACAACCTCCCACATGATCGGCGTATATGTAAATTATGTTTTATTGAGCTTGAAAGTGAATAATTTTTTATATTTAAACTATCCTATCTACAATGAGATCTATGAAAGATACCATTGTCTTTATAGATGTTCTCATTGATTTTTTAGGACCTTCATTTAGAATGAGGGCCAAATATTTTTAGTGTTGTATATGTATGTGGCACTTTGACTTCAACCAAGAACACTCAAATTGAATTCCTCACACGTCAATAATTCTAATACTATCAATTCATGCTTCCAAACAATGGGCTACCAGAACTACAAGAGAAAATATATCAAGAAAACATGGTCCAGATTCATAAGGCAATGCATATTTCGTTGATTTTGTACATATTTCCTTTAAAAACTATTGTAGACACCTAAAATTTTTATGGGCATAATTTTAGTTGTCAAATTACAATGTTTTAGAGCATTTGTGCACTTCTAACTTATTGGTTCGTATTTGGATCTTGTTGGCCCATTTGTTGAGCTTTTGATCTTTTGAGTATTTGGTTTTTGTCTCATCTCTCTCTTCCCATGTCTTTCTTTTGTGAAGTTTTGTGCTTTGCCCAAAACTATACAATGTACAGTTCTAAGTGCCTAGACCTGTGGCTTGTACAATTATGGGATTTTTGGTGTTTTATTTGATGTTGGGTGCACCCTTTTTGTGTGGTCCTGATTTGTTCAGATTTTTTTCAATTAGGTGTCATCTTATATGCCAATTTGGTCCAAATTTAAACTTAAAATGTCTATAAATATATGTGTTAACTATTGCATATTAATGAAAGAAATTGAATGTGAACACCACTAATGATAAGTTGATTGAAAACAAGAGTCAATATTTTATTGAAAGAGAAAAATTGAGTGTTTAGAGTAACAAAATAAATTGATTGTGAACATTGTTGATGATAAGTGAATTGAAAGCAAGAGTCAATATTTTATTGAAAGAGAAAAATTGAGTGTTTAGAGTGTAATTTGACTTGTGATTAAAGTCTTCATTTGCATTGTGCCTCTTGTACATGCTAGTGTAAAATGTCATATAGGATTAAGGCTCGCATCTACAAATTGTTAGTTGAAGTGCATTGAATGTTATCTTCCAAACTTTTCTAGAATGATAATAATTGAGGGATAACACAGGCCCATCATTGAATCCCATATTTTTTATTGATCTTTAATGAGTTGTTGGGATTGCAAGAAAGGAGATCACTTTCCCAAAGGTATGTGCAAAATTCAGGAAAATTTGAGTGATGTTTATAGATTTCCAAAGTAGGAGAACGGGATTGTGCAATAAGTTTTCAAAAATGTAAAGATGCCCAAAATCGTACACTGACAATTTTGAGCCCCAAAGGTTTTAGTAGTCTAGGAAATTTTTATGTTCATCCTAAGCTTTTGGGGTTTTATTCGTCTTACTATCTCGCCCTGTTTTCTAGTGCATGTTTATTTCAATTGTCTTTGAATTTGAAAAAAATGGATATTCTTCTAAAACCCTCTCTTTTCACTTTTATAATTATTATAGAATATTCATTTATGCGATTAAATATGCTTTTTCTATTTTATTTGGTTAAAAAAACATATATGATTGCAAAGTAATGTAGGTGAATAAAGTGCATTTTGATGTAAACAAGTTTTCATATACTACATTTTGGTGAAGCCATGCTCTCTTATGCCCCATTGGATTATATATTGTTTATATTATGGTGGATTTGATTTTTTTAGGGTTTACTAAACCCTTGACATGTTGTACTCTTATATTAGGGTTAGTGCTAGCATGTTTCTAATGTGGCCTTTTATTAGGGTTTAGTTTGATTCATGTTAGATCTCTTTATCTCTAATTATTTTGTGCTTGTTCCAAACCCTTGTGTGATGCCTTAGCTTCATGTATGAAATATTGATATCAAATGTGCTTAGTAGATTGCTTATTGGTTTAAATTACCCTTTTGATTTCAAACTTACACAACTAATATGGATTTTAGAAATGTGATTGTAAATATTGTACAATATTTGAAACACAATGATGTGCAAAATATGTGTGATGGTGAAGATGATTATAAATATGGGGTTAAAATAGAATAAAAATATAGTGTTGAACCTGTTGATTATATTAATAAGTAGATACGGCAAACCCAGCTGACATTTCTAAAATTATGAATATGTCGAAAGAAATTGTTTGCCAAAATTTTCCTTTTCGTGATGTTTCAAAAGTTCCTCCTAATCTTACTCATTTTTATCCTACCATACCTTCTCCACAAAATGTTATATTTCCCAATGTTTAAAATATTTGTGTTGCTTGTCCTCCTTCTCAAACCTTAGCTCACTAATCAAACCTATTAACTTTTTTCCACTATTCCTCCAATCCAACCATCCAAGTCATCTCATTTTCCTTTTAATGTTGCTAACACTTTTTTAATTTCTTATGTTCCCAATCCACCCAAACATTTGAAATTACCACTATGATGCAAACTTTACATGATGTTAAATAAGAAGTCAAATTCATTTCTCAATAGTCTCATAGGCTAAGTGATAAGGTCTCTTCTCGTGTCATAAACCTTCTAGCTTGTGATGTGTTTTAATTTCCATTTTATATTAGTTTTGTTCTGCCTAAATTTGTGTTGTTTAATGAAAAAAGATACCCTTCTCATAAAATTAAAATATGTTATGTATCTTGTTTATATTTTACATACAATGATAAATTATTGCTTAAGTTATTTTCAAGAAGTTTGAAAGGTTATGTCTTGGTTGGTTTCATGCTTTAACACATGGATCCATGCATTTTTTTACATCACTGATGCATAATTTCTTAGCACAATTTTCAATCAACATTGGTCCAAAATTTACATTTGCACAATTAACCTAAATTGTCCAAGAATATCATGAAACACTTAATATGTGCTTAATAGGTTCAATATATTGATTATTATGATGACTTATCAACCATCTAAAAGTGAGGTCTAAAGCATTTTTATCAATATTTTACCATCAATTATCAACTACAAAGTAGATTTTGACACTTATCAGTCTTGCAACAAACTTTGTCATATAATTAGAAACTTTGAGATCAAACTTTGAGAGGCTAATATGCTTAAGTATGAGATAAATGCTCCAGTTCATCAAAAATTCATAGTAGACCAATTTTTATGGCCAAGAGAGATGGCCACAAGTAAAGAGAGTCCTAAAATTGTCTTGAAAAGTTACTTCAATATAACATGATTATTTTATCACTACCAAGGGAAATTGATAGTTCAATACCATTATTTAAGTAATTTGATGCAACACTTATTTTGATTTTCATGGACTTCAAGGGCATGTTGCAAATAGATGTATTACTTTGTGACACAAAAATCAATATTTCATTGATAATAGTCCAATTCAAGTGGCTAATACACATAAACTCAAGTGTAAAAACTAAAACATCTATTCATAAGGATGAATCAATTGATATTAACAAAGTCCATGTGATAGACAAACCCAAATACAACATTGTGTTTATAAACTATAAACAAAATTCACTTGATAGCTTTATTGGAGTTGTTGACTCAATCAAGAATAAATAAATATCTATTCAAATTATTTTCATCAAAGAATATACACCACATAATATTTAAAATATGAGAACAATCTGTCTACAAACATTTACATAAGGGAAAATAAAATATAACATGATTGTTGATAACGACTCAAAATTGAATCTGTGTAGCAATTGTTAATTTATATCATTGGCCTTAATTTGAATGATTTGTCTATACTTCCACACTAATTTTAGGTCATAATGGTAATGTAAACTAACCCCCAGTTTGTATTATTTTACCTCTTCAAGTGGGACCAAAGACATTTCAAACTCTAGTTCATGTTGTCCCTACTATTGAATTGAACAATTCTTTACTTGGATGACCATGGATACATTAAATGCAATAAAAAACATATACAATACAAAAATATTTAAAATTTTGGACATCAAGATCAAGTAGTTATAATCAGACGAGATATAATTTATTCAAATAAACTAACCAAAGATGAAGTGATATTTATCAAAATAGTACTTGAACCATTATAATATGTTGTCAACACCTAAATTTGGTATTAGACACTTGGCAACATCAAATTTTGCATATTTTGACATACCTAGACTTTGTGCACACCTTTGAATCTTGTGCACACTTTCCCTTAGTCATCTACCAACCTATTATCTTAGATAACATGATTCACTAGCTACATATATTTAGCATCACCCTAGTATGTGCAATAATCTTCAATAATCCTAAGCAGATTGTTGCCATATCTTAGACCACTCTTTTTCCCTATCAAGATAATACTAATGATAGTCAGATAATTGTGGTTTATCATAGGTGGTTGTCTCCATCAATAGTCTCTATGAACACTCAATGACTAATTTTCAAATGAAATGTCTCCATTAGGTCAGCCTAGACACATTTCATGGGATGGTCATAACAATAAATATCAAAGTCATCTAAAAGTACAAATCAAGCATAAGGTCATACTCACCTGGTCATTTTCTCACTACTTGACATTTACATCAAGAAATCAATTAACACTCTAAAAAAGCATGCACATCTAAAAAATCCTCAAAGGAGTAGCCAGAGAGCCAAGTTTGAACACATTGCATATTTTCAAGTGTTTAAATCTTAACATTGCATTTCATTCTAGCATGATCATGATGGTGCACACATACCTAGGTAGAAGAAATACATGTGATTTAATCCCTTTTCAAAGTATTGGAATGTAATAAACGCTCAATCACTCAGTGAGGAGTGGTTGGGGTTATCCAACCCATCTTTCTAACCCATTTTCAAGATCCATCTTATGTCAAAAGTGAAATTAGGGTTTCAAAGTAAATAAAATAAAATAAAAATCAATGCACAAGAGTAAGGGCAAGAAAATATGCAAAAATCATCTATCAGTGCAAACATAATGATCTAAGGTGGTAAAACCGAACACAATCAATAGGGATAGTTGTTGATGGGTCATTTAGCACACTAACTTAGGTGGGATGATGAACCACCCAACCTCTCTTGAAAGGAGGTTTGAATATCTTCTGAAGGTCTATATCTGCCATGTCATGGCATACTGGACAACCCAGTTGGTCAATGCGAGACTATTTCAATTTAAGGGGCCTATTGGTTTTAAATTTAAACATTGTTTTAGCTTTAAACAAATGAGATGGAAATGTAAGTTTTCTTGTTTGTAGATGCAAGTTTCAAGTGTATTTCAAAAAACAACACAAACATGCAAATTTAGATTTGTCTAAAGAGATAAATCAACATTTTCATTTTTAAACAACGAAAACATGGCTGATTTTTTAATGTTTCATTCCATTGCATTACAAATTTTCAACAATACATTAACATAATAACAATGAAAGATATTTTCAATCAGGATAATCATGCATGCACAGATTGCATTCAGATTTAGTTGGAACCCTAACTAACTGATTTAATAAAAAAGAGCCAAAGAAAGGGAAGGAGGGTAAAGAAAGAGCTTAATATAATGAAGATGAATATGAAACTTTTGATCAAATGAATCCCATAAATCGGTCTCCCACCTGATCAGCTAATTCACAATGATAATGGAGACAATGCAAGCGTCTGAGGACAACTCAACTATGAAGAGAAAGACCTCAACCAACATGTACATGCATAGATCATGAATAAAAAACTTCACAATGTTATATTAATCAAAATATTTATTTTGATTAAAAAGTTTGGATCCAAAAAACCCATCTAGTTACAATTTTTCTGGCATAACAATAAAGCTTAGTAAAAGAGAAGAATTACACTATGAAAGTGATAAAATGCATAATGGAAATGTCTAGTTCACAATGTCTTATTGTGATTCCAAAATGAACCAACACTTCAAATGGCTTTGGGCTAGATATTTATAAAAGTTGGCTTAATAGAGGGAAATAATTTTTCCTCCAAAAGCCTCTTCCATTTCCCCCTCCAATTATCCAAGCTCTCTTTTCACTTTAGATGCTTTCTCACCTTCAAAAACAAATGAATCTAGTTACTTTTTGTGCAACAGGAAAAAGAGCTTTTAATTCCTTTAAACATGCACTTTATATAAAGATAGGGAACTTGGCCACGAGAAAGATGACAACTTTTTATTAGTGCATGTTCCCTATAAATTACCAGTACCATGATCACCAAACTCCTGATGCTACAATTGACTCATAAAACAGAGCTACAATTCAAAACTTATGAGCAAAAAAGTCTCCATATATCATTTAATTTGAGTTAGGTTTTTTTTTCAAATTTGAATTAATATTGATTTTTATTTAAAAAATTATAAAAAATATATATTAATTAAATTAAATTAATTAAAAAATATTTTTATATAATTTAATTAAAATAAATTTAATTTAATAAAAAATAAATTTAAAAAAACTTAATTTAATTAAATAAAATAAAATTAATATTATATTAAAAACAAAAAAAAGTCGATGAAGGGGGGAAGCAATGAGGCTCCCCCTTTCCCTAGTCAGAGGTAAAACCCTGACTAACTAAGGAATTAGAGGCCATGGAGACTTAGACATGGTCAACCTTTCAGGGCCGACCACAATACACTTTTGCCTTTTTGAAAACCATCATCCATGCCCTTTGTTAATCCATAAAAATGCCATGACTAATATTGAGTGAAAATTTAAAAGCCTTGTAGACTTCAATGAGATTTTTATCTCGATTACATAAAAACATTTTTTTGTAATAGCTCACATATCTATTCAATTTTTTTTATTTGATTAGGTCTACAACAATTTTAAAAAGACTCCTTGACCTAATTGGGAAAAATATTCCAATTAACATGGAATATGACATTTTTGAAATTAAAAGACCTAATTGGGTTTTGTAAGTTCAATTAGAATTACGAGCAAACATGGACTTATAGTAGACCAAATCAGGGTTTTAGACAATATTTTTTAAAGGTAAATTAAGGTATCAAAGGTCTATTTTTTGACTAAGTGTTTTAAATAAAACTTTCTCATATAGACTTGGTATTTGTAATGGAGGGTGTTTGGACCTAGTTCAACATGAAAAATGAGACATGCTTGTAAAGTGACTTGGGAGTGATGATCGAGAAGCTTTCCCAACTAGCAAAACAAGGTAGAAGACCTACTAGAGTTTGTTTTCACGCTATGTTCTATATGTGAAAATTCATCACATGAACACAATTTTCATAACATGGTAACTTTAGAAAACTGATTTCACACCAACAACCCCTGACTTAATTACAGGCCTAATAGGAAGGTTTATCAAACAATCAAATGGATATCAAAGACTTACGAGAGTCTATTTTCATGCTAAGTGATGCATTTGAAAATTAATCACACATATTCACTTGACACAACAAGACAAGATACATGAACCAACTCGACATGCAAACTAATGGAGGTTAAACTAATGACTAAATAAGATAGAACCAACTGACTTGCAAACACAAACAAGACCGACACCAAAAGCAAAAAGATGGATAACCTGATTCCAAAGGAATGAGGGCATGTTTTGCAAGCAACAACAAATGATGACTCTATTAGAAAATACTCACGAGTATTTTAGAATAAAGGAAACATGTTTATGAACCCAAAATCTTTGGCTAAGATAGTGTGTGGAAAATAAATGAAATCAAGAAAGTAAAATAAGGGAAGGGTTATAAGATGAAATTTGATATTCTCATTGACCTAGTATGTGCAAATGAGTTCATTATTGCTTCAAGGAACTTGCAAGGGCTAGTTACTACATTCATGATAATTGAGCTAGTGAATTCTACCTTGAGATGATTGGTTGGACATTACTCTACTACCAATAAGGCATCCATAGCCCCGATGGAGATGTATCTAATCCCACTCGAGGCCTTGCTCTACTGCCAACCAAATGTCCATAGCCCCGATAGAGGTTGCCTGAATCACCTAGAAATTTAATTTTTCAAAAAATTGCTTTTATTTTTATTTTTTTATTATTTTTAACTTCTCAATTATGGGTATGCCAATGCCAATGAAACTCTATCTCTATCTCCATCTCTCGACTGTGGGGATTGGATCTATATAAAAGGGATCTAGTCTTTAGTCGTAGAATTTAGCTTATAGAGTTAAACATAATAACCATAAGAGTTGATGACAAGCGATGAAGTTTGAAAAGGAGTGGGCCTAAACTTTGCAATCTACCTCATCTATCTGCATCCACCCATGGTGAAGGCTCTATACCCATCTATATTATATAGATATATGTGTATCTATGTATGGAATAAATTATAGACAAAAAAACTATATATAGATGAGGGGCACCAAAAAAACTATATAAATAGGACGGGTCTATTCAGGCTAGGCCTCAGACTATCAGAATAACTCCATATCTAAATATGGGGCGGCCCCTTGAAACCTATGACCTAACAAGTTTGGGGCCCGATGATATATATGGGCAGGCATAATTTTTTTATCTAAGTAGACCCAAAAATCCTTAAAGTGTCTATTTTCATGCATGGTTTTGAGAGAATAGTTTTAGAGACTGAATAATTTACCCAAACTCATCTAAACATGAACAAATATAGAACACACAGATAACCCAAGCTTTCAAAACCAAAGTCATAAATATAATATTATGTCATAAACTATTAAGAATACTTAAGCACTAGAATATCACTTTTGTTACTTACCTATACATTGTTCTTCCTTATTTATATGACCAATGAGGTACCCATAGGTTATAAACAAACGTGACCAAACCAAAAAGGGGAAAATGATGAGGTTGAACCAATCACGAAAAAGCAAGAAAAAGTAATGAAAATAAGAAACAAGAGCAAAATGTAAAAATAAACTATGTATAGGACCTTACCAAACCAACTCATACCTAGAAGTAGTGCTTGAGAAACTATTGGCTATTTTAGCCCACATATAAATCTCTTGCATGGTTTGATGAAGCAGTGGATCAAAGGCTCAGAAATGGATCCAACATTTACAGATAGAGAGGATCCAAGTAGGTTTTCAAGGATCCAACAACAGTGTTCAAGGATAAGCCTACAAGCCAAAAAACTAAGTGCAAAATCTTTTATTCATCTAAGTCTTTACTTGTTCATTCTTTTAGACTTTGTGGGGACTAAGTGTTTCTTTTCTCTCGGGCCTTTTATTGAGCTAAGTTTCAGGTTTCTTTTGAGAAAATTGTTCGCACAATTTTCCTAAAGGAATATTTCTTTTGGCTAATTGTTCATAGCTCTCGGGGATTTTGTTTCCCACTAAGTGTTGGAATTCTTTCAAACAATTTGTCTAAAAGAAAAGTTTTGAAGACTTATTTTTTCAGGAAAGTGTCCATTTCAAATTTTTTGAATGGTACTTTTCCAGCAAAGTGTCCTTTCCAAATGGTCTACTTCCAAAATCCGAAGGACGCTTTTCAAGGTTTTGAAGGGCACTTTTGAAGTGAATGGACCTTAGCACTTTTCTCAAAGGGTACATTTCTCATGAAAATGGTCTAATTAAAGGTTTTTGATGGGTACTTGTCTTTCGATAAGTGGCCCAAAGCAAGGTTTTTGTGGGGTACTTTTCTTTTGAGAAGTGGCCCAAAGCAGGGTTTTCGAAGACCATTTTCAAAGAGGCTGAAGGATTCTTTTTAAATATCTAAAGGAATTGTTCAAGGCAAAAGGTCAAAAAAAATTCTTTTGGGAGGGAGTCCGAATGAATTCTTTCAAGGCAAAAGTGTCGAAGCAATAAGCCACAGACAAATTATCTGAAAGAAAATGAATGAATTCTTTCGAGAGAATTGTCTACAGAAATTAAGTTTTGAATGAAAAGCCTGAATAAAAGTCAAATAAATTCATTTAAGCAAAAAAGTCTAAATAAATTCTTTCGAAGGAATAAGCCAGAGAAAATGCAGAAATAAATTATTTCAAAAAAAAGGCCGAAACAAAAGCCCGAAAGAATTATTGCCCAAAACAAAGAAAACTCCAAAGGGAATGGCCCAAAAGGTTAATTCTTTCAGGAGAATTATCTACCAAAAAGTAGTCTAAAGAAGTGGCCAGAAACAAAAATCCAAATGAATTGATGATGGGCCCACAAACGTTAAAATCTGAACCCCTGCAAGTAGCCATTGGCATTTAAAAAGATCAAAAGAAGCTACGCAATCTATAGATTTGTATCGACATAAATGGATATAGGAAAACCAATGTCCTTAGATTAGTTTTCCATCTATAGAAAATATTTGGCCTTGGTTTCAAAGTAGGAGTTGGTGTATGTAATTAATGGAGAGGCCATCGTCCTTCGACATGGCCATCATCTCTGACAAACAACTGCTCAACTCAGAGGTAGCATGGCTCAATCCAAATTCAAAGTTATGGGGATTTTTGTACTTATACGTGCAAGACAAGTGAAGGATGGCATGGAAGTGAAATATGAATATCAAGTGATTAGAAAAGGTAACTCGAGCATTAAATATGTTCTTAGACTTTTCCTTTTTTAGTGGATCATGGCATCATCATCCTCAATAAGTTATTATCTTCTAGTGTGTTTCTCAACCAATGAGAGGGCTTGAAGACTATTGGAGCTAATGTTGGTTAATTTTTTGAAGAAAGTTTAGTTCTAATGAACCCAAATGTGGGTGATAATTCATGGAGGGTAGTTGGATCTCATTTATTGAATTATGTTTGCTTGCCTCTTCTCCTTTCTCTTCCCGTTTTTTCCTATATCTCTATTTTCTCTCCCATTAAAAAAAAAGATATCCTCATTTGACAAGGAGAAACCCTGTCAAAATTTGTAAGAAAGACCTTTTGAAGTAATAAAGATCAATTTTTACCTATCTCTTGCCTCAAAATTATGCTTAGCAAGCTTGTGCATGATGGCCTTGTGAACAAGTGTTCTTCCATGTCCATTGTCCTTCTTTCTTGCCTATTTTTAGGTGTTTTTAAGTTAGTTGCAGGTCTAAACTTGAGCTCTTTCTACCATTAATCGATTCTTGGTGTGAATTTTTAAATTCCTCTTTGTTTCATATATTGTTGGTGAGCCTAGTTTATGAAACACTTGTGCAAATTAACTAGTTTGTGAGGTTTTGTGAGAAAGAATTATGTTATGATAAATTAGTGTTTATTTCATGCTTATGTGAGTGTTAATCAATTTGGTGTATCACCCATTTAGCTCTCTTAGTTACCCTATACCCCCTCTCTACCTCTTTTCCAAGTAGAAATATTAGTTTAGGTGATCTACCAAGAGGAAGTACCTTCTCTAGAGGTTCAACCTCACTATAGGATACCCACAACCTGAGGTTGCTCCAATATTGTAGCTGGGAGTGAGAAAGCCTAAAAAACTCTCTCACAAGGGTGTAATTCTATGCTACCACAAGAACTATCTATTGACTGGCAAGGGGACATCCTCACTAGTAATACACCTAAGACGAAATGCATTCTCATTCATGATTTCATAAATTTGGTAGGGACGCAACCATAAGGCATCAAACTTGATGTGTTTTCCCCTTTTCTCTATCTTAATGAAGGACTAGATCAGAGATATGAAAATCTTTTACTTTCACTCATTTTTCAAACCACCATTTGAGTAATCCTTGGTTTTGCTAAAGTGCAAGAGGGTTGCATTGTGCTTTTATTCAAGTTGTATCATATTCAGGAGTAGAACAAAAAAATTATCATCAATTTCTAGGTAATATATCATGCACTATAAGGTAGAGATTCTCATATTTTAGGGAAAGATATGATCTTGGTCGTATATGAGATAATAAGGGGACATCCCTAGGGATGATTTATTTCTAGTCTTATCAGACCATAAAGAAACTTTCAACATGTTATACCCATCCATAAGGTTCTTGTCTAAGATTTTCTTAATCACATATAAAAAATTCTTATTCATTGATTCAGTTACCCCATTACCTTGAAAATAATTATTATATGAGAATTTGAGGATTATTTTATTGTCATATGCCCATTCAATGAACTAAAATGAGGAGAAGGTAGGATCATCATCACATACCACAGTAAACAACATCTCAAACATGTTGATGATGTGCTCCTTGAAAAACCTGGTCATAACATCAATTGTATAATATTTGAGTGCTCACGCTTCAATCCAAAGGCTATAATAGCCAGTTGTCATCATAATGATCTTGTGTCTAGTGGATGAATTGGAATTGATAGATCTAACTAAGTATAACCCTCATCTTTAAAAATATCAAACCTCAATAACCAACTACACTGGTATAGAAGGGCTATGCTCTCTGTGTGCACTAACTTGATAGGTATGGCAACTTATAACATGAGAGTGAACATCCTTGAAGACATGTGGCTAGTAGTAATCAACCTGAAGAATCTAGTGGGCTATAACACTCCTTAAACCATGTCGAATTCCATATTTTCTATAAAAATCCATGAGTACTTCAGCTGCTTCAGTGTTATTTAGGCATCTCAAATAAATACGTTCATGTTTTTTTTTTGTATAAAATTCTTGATTTGATCTTGAAGTTGCTACTCTTCAAGTGTAACACTCTTTTTTGAGTGGAAATGAAATAGCTCAAGCATTCATTGTTCAATAGGGAATAAACTACATCTTGATACCAATCACCTTTAGTGATGGCTTGCACTATATACTACTAACAATTTATCTGATGATCAACTTCACCCATTGCTTTACTTAGTCCTTGCCCTCTCACAATCTTCATTGGTTGGATCTCTAAATCAAATTCATGCAGAATGATCATCCACTTGCATCTTAATTCACCTAACCCATTTTGTATTAGCATAGCTTTTATGACAAGGTCAGGTACAATGGCAAACACTTTACCATGTAGGATATAATGCATGAACTTCTTAATTACTTTGATCAATGCAAAATCATTTTGATAAATTGCTGAATATCTAATTTAAAATTTTCTTAGTAAAGATCTTGTCAAAGACATCAGTCTCTCATCTCCAACTTATTTTCTTTGAGTTAGGATGACAACACTTGAGTGTTTGGAGGTGAATGAGTAAATGTAGAAGGGATGCATGTTATAATGACTTATTAGCATTGGAGTATTCGTAATACATTTATTTATTTCAATAAAAGTCATTTGTGCTTCAATATTCCACTCAATATTAACATCCTTATTAACATATTGTTCAATGATTTAACTATTTTAGTAAAACTTGAGATGAATTTATAAATGAAATTGATCTTATTAAAGAATGATTTCAGCTCCTTTCTATAGTTAGGAAATGAAATTTTTAGGGGCCTAATTAGTAGGATATTGATCGTGTGATTGTTGATTTTGGGATCTTGGATTGTGTGGTTGGTTGGATTTTTTGATAGAGATAGGAAAAGTGTTTATATGGCTTAGGAACTTGATTAGTGTGAGAAGGTTGGTGGTTGATTGGTAGATTAAGTTGTTTATTGGATTTTTGATTGAATATGTTTCTCGATAGAGGTAGGATAAGTTTGGGTTTGGATGGCTTAGGGCCTGGTTGGTAGTGGATTGTTCCAGTTCAGGGGCTAGTTTGTATTGTTGTGGCTTAGGAGCTAGATTGATAGGGTTTGATTTTTCATTGTGCATTTGTTGGTGAGGATATGGGTTGGATTATTGTGTAGGGAATTGATTGTATGATTTATAAGGCTCAGGACCCTGATGGGTATGATATTTATGATGGGGAAGTTGATTATTATTGGGGAGTTTGATTGGTTTATAAGGGTAGTGTTATCATTATCATGTGTGTGTGTGTGTGTGTGTGTGTGTGTGTGTGTGTGTGTGTGTGTGTGTGTGTGTGTGTGTGTGTGTGTGAGAGAGAGAGAGAGAGAGAGAGAGAGAGAGAGAGAGAGAGAGAGAGAGAGAGAGAGAGAGAGAGAGAGAGAGAGAGAGAGAGAGAGAGAGAGAGAGAGAGAGAGAGAGAGAGAGAGAGAGATCATCTTGGCTTTCAAATTGGAAATGATCTATATAAAAAAGGTCTTTGTATCAATATGGGGACTCATTGTAAATTTTTGCCTAGTGATAGGTGCCATAATGTAAGTGTTGTTTTTATCCAAGCTTTGTAAAACAACGTTTGATTGGTGTGATTTTTAAAACAAGTTTGTAAATGCAAGTTTGGTTTTTAAAATAAGTTTGGATTTGGTTTTAATAACTCAATTAATGGTTTATAACAAGGGGACAAACAAAACACACAAATAAGATAACCTAATCTAGTCAAGTAGGTATCTAATCAAGTAATGACCCACTGACATTATCCTAAAATTTGATAGAGATGTGGTGGGTGATATTAGGGAATTTTTTTTCCTAGAACCACTATTTGATTACAGTTGAAGGTTCTTATGCTAGGCTTTATAGGTTTATCTGAGGAATGCCCCTTATATACCTTGCAGTACATTAAACATCAATCCCATGTCAGGGGTTGTCTAAACCCTAGGTATTGGTGGTTAAATCCGCCTCATGTTGTTGGTGGGTTAACTAGGCTTAGGCAATGAAGATAATTAATCCTTGAATTTGAATAGCCCACTGGTACATGAGCTTTGGCCTACTACTTGGTGATGAAATCCAAGGTCGATAGAGCCCCTAGAAATAAAAATAAAGAAGATAATTTCTTAGATTACTTTTCAATGTAAAGAAAGAACATACATGGACAAGGCTTGGGATACAAAAATTACTAGGGTTATTTCTAATTCTCCAAATCACCTTGAAATGTAAGAGAAGAGCATATGCAAACCTCTAGTGATACACACAAAATACATAAATGGTAATGTAAATAAAGCAAAACTGGAATTCAAAAATGTTAGCAAAAAGATGTTTTAATTTTCAAACTTTGGCCCACAATGCTGAAAAAAATTGTCAGTAGTTTATATAACATATTTGACAAGTGAAGAACTATAGGTTAATTAAACAATAAGCGTAAAAAATAATAAAAACAACAAAAAATAGATATAAAGATGAATTCACTAAGACACATAATGAATTCACTACTAATTAGATCAAAATCTTTGTTTCTTAGAAAGCACATAAAATATAAGATAATACCTAATGAATTTACTAGTTCACATAACATTTTCATTGAAGTTTAGTACAAAATCAATGTTACTCAGTATGAAATTGTTGTTAGCTATAAAATAAAAAGCATAAGGAAATAGAGAATGATACCTAAATAAAATCGTTGATTTTTAGCATAAATTTACTGAAACATAGAAAAATTTTGTTGTTAGCAGAAAATCTTGAAAAATAGGAAAAACACAAGAAATAGAAAGTGATAGCTGAAATAATTTCACTAATAGTCAACATGAAATCACCTTTTCAT
Source organism: Torreya grandis (assembly GCA_037957365.1). NCBI lineage: Eukaryota > Viridiplantae > Streptophyta > Pinopsida > Cupressales > Taxaceae > Torreya > Torreya grandis. The sequence continues at coordinate 1,646,948 of JARHVA010000309.1, forward strand.
AGTATGATTTTTCCAAAATATAGAATAATTTCATTATTTATCATACTTGCATGAACAAAACTTGCAAATAGAAGGTAACTGTTAGATAGGATGAATTTGTCAATTAACAATTTGAATTTGACGTTGTCAGAAATGAATTCATTATTTCTTAGTATGAATTCGTTGAAACTCAAAAGATGATTATATCTAATTAAAATTGTTTGGAACTAGTTAGATTTTTCCTACAGTAACTAATAACTTCTTATAAAACCATGCCAAAACATTTTAGACAACTAAAACATATGAAACACACTTCAAAAATTAATGAAAATATGTTATAAAAGATTCAGTAACATGTTCCATTCAGCGTGACAGAAATGTGAATGATAGAATTCAAAATTCAATCTAGGAAATATGAATAAAAATTAACTCTTATTCTAAAACCCTACATAAACCTCTATTAGAACTTGAAAGAGAAAAATACAATAGATACCTTCACTTCCAAATAATGAAATCCACTTTCATTTGTTACCTCATATTTGCTCTTGATTGTTTGGTATGTGGTTGCTTAAATGCAATTCCTATGCAAGATATTTCAACAGTGTGATGATAGTTTTATTGATAGTTTTGATCTCAAATGGATGGATGAAAATAATTTCGATAACTTGACAATGAATGATAAGTTTGATATAAATTCATATGATTATGATGATAAGTCTAATGATAACTTAGATGATTATTTTGACGGAGGAAGGGATGTCAATTTATAGATGTTTTAGAGGGAAAATGGTTGATTGGATTTAATCTAGATTTATTTATTATTTTTGAATTTGGATGGTGGATATTGAGTCTGCAGGTCAAATGCATTGAATGAATTGGTTAAGAATTTATGAGTTGGTTGGAATAAGTGATCAAATGGACATTGAATGAGTTTAAAAGTTTGTTGGAATGTGCAAGAATGTTTTAATGAGATTTGAATAAATTAGTTAATGGTTAAATGAGGAGATTAGAAGGATTAATTGAAGTTAAATGGGTAAATTAATGAGTTGGATAATAGGCTTTATTTTATTATTTATTTGATATTATGTGTACATGGATTAATTAGTGATTAATTAATTAATTAAATTGGGGTGATGTTACAATAATCTAGATTAATGAATGAATTAGCTACAACAAGTGATGAATGATGAATGTTAATGTTAGAAGATTAGTGACAACACTAAAGTGGTGAATTTTAGGTGTCTACACTCTTCAATAACTTAAGCGATTAAATTTGTTACACTGGCATCCTAGGGAGGTTGGGAGCTGAGAATGTTTGTATTTAATTATTTAAAAACCAATAACATAAAATAAAAAATAAAACTGGTTTAAAAAAATAAAAAACATATAAATACAAATAAATTCAAACCAAAAAACAAAAAAATGTAGTGAGGGAAATAAAAACTAAATAAGAGTAAAAACAAATGGGGTATATTGAACTGTTGTTATCCATATTGCATAGATAAAATACAAACTTTTTACATTTAATGTTTTAAAGATTACTTCTTTTCTCATTGTTTTTACTATACAACTTTATCATATCATATTTATTAACAATGAAATTGTAAAAATAAAATATCATTAAAAATATTACCATGTCATAATAAATAAATAAATAAATAAATAATCACGATGATAAAATTTTAAAAATAAATTATTCTAAAAAATGCCATCATATAATAATTAATAAATAAATAATATATAGATAATCATAATATATATATATATATATATAATTATAACAATTAAATTGTAAAAAGAAATTATCATAAAAATAATTACCATATCATAATAAATAAATACATAATATACAGATAATCATATAGGTAATATATATATATTTTATCGTATCATATTTATAAATAATCATAACAATGAAATTATAAAAATAATTAATTTATAGGTAATATTATCACATCATAATAAACAAGGGTGCTAGCACCAAGCCCCTATGGGAGTAAGAAAGATAATATAAATGTGAATGCATATGAATTTTATGTTGGAAACTTATGAATTAATTTGAAACTAATTTTTAAATAAAAAATCAATATTTGTGTAAATAATTACATTGAACCATTTGATGAGGTCTAAAGTTAGTGAGAAGCCTGCTTGAACTAGAATAGTCTTTACCAAATAGAGTGGATCTTAAATAAATCCATTAATGAAATTCTTTGTGGCATTCATATTGTAATGCCCTTGAGATAACATGTTGGAATAGACCAATGCGGCCAAAGAGATTATAGAAGTGCTCTTACTCGTGCTTCGGTCAAAGGAGAGAAAGTTATTGCTATTTATAGTTAGTAGAGTGACTTATATTATTAATGCTTTGGTTAAAAAAAAGAATGTTATTGTTATCTACAATTAACAGAGTGGCTTCTATTGTGCCAACTCTAAAACTAATATTGTCTTAGAAAGAACTAATAATAAACAAATTCATTTTCATTTATGCCATAACATGCATATCTCCAATAAATCAAAATGATGGCAGCGGTTATCAATAGTAAAGTAAATCTTTGCCAAATAGAGAAGATCTTAAATCAATCCATTAGTGAAATTATTTGTGGTATTAATATTGAAATGCCCTTGAGATAACGTGTTGTGACAGACCTACGTGGCCAAAGAGAATGTAGAAGTGCTATTACTAGTGCTTTGGTCAAAAGAAAGAAAGTCATTGCTATTTACAGTTAGCAGAGTGACTTATATTATTAATGCTTTGGTAAAAAAAAAGAATGTTATTGCTATCCATAATTACTGGAGTGGCTTCTATTATACCAAATCTAAAACTAATATTATCCTGAAAAGAACTAATAATAAACAAACTCATTTTCATTTATACCATAACATTCTTATCTCCAGTAAATGAAAATGATGGCAATGGTCATCAGTAGTAAAGTAAATATAGTAAAATAGTAAAACCATGATTGAAGGTAACATCTCAAAATTTTTGAGTTAACAGCTAGTGCTACAACTATAATGAATAAAGTAAATTACCATGAAAATAAACTAGAAATTCCACTGAATAACACCAATCAAGAAGCAGTCGACAAATAAAGTATTTCAATCTACCAACATACATTCAAACATATCCAACTATGAACACACATTCTAATATATCAAAAGACAAACTTTGCATGATAAATATTAAATCCTTACAATGGCCATTACCCCTTGGATAATTGAACCATATCTAGTTATTCTAGAAGAGTTTTAGTAAATAAAATGGATTTCAAATACATAAAGATATTTTCCATCTAGGTGCAGATATGAAAGTCATATTACCATTAAAAGAATTCTCAAATGTAGACAAAATTGTGTGGGGCTCAACAAATTGTCAATCTTCGAACACATTTTTCAAATTGTTTCTCAGACAACAAACTTTATGAAATGGATACATCAACAGACTTAAAGGCTCTTTTGGATTGCCTATTTACTAAAGGTTCATGACATCCCAAAAGTTGACTCCATAAAATGTCCAATATATCATAAATAGGTTAGATTATGTATAAAATAAGAAAAGGGTATTACTGTTAGAAAATTGTATGAAAAACTTGCCAAACATAAAAACCTTAGCATTTATTCCATCACTAACAATCTGGTTCCTATCCTTACACCTAAATAAATCAATGCAAGAATACTTGATGAACCACCTGTATAGACATTTTTACACAAACATTATTTAAACTTTTACATGACATTGGATTTCTGCCATAAAGAATTGATAACTTAAAGATGATGGTTGCAGAGAATGTCTCACGACTTCCTATCATAATTTGAATTGATTAAGACTATGTTTAAATAGAACAACAATTTTAATAACATTTCATGTTAATTTTAAAGTAAATGAGAGATCTACTAAAATTTGGAAAGAAAAAGTTGATTATTATCATATGGGTCATAAAGAGATCGGATGAAAATCCATTAACTGGTCTGTATTACACTACAACTTATTGTCAATTTTCAAAACACAACACTTTTTCATTGGTTTTACATCTAGCTATACTATCTATTATCATGTTGATCATTACCTTAGGTCTTATTATCAACTATCAAGTCATTAACTACAATTTTTTTATAATCAAACCACTTGATTAATATAACTAAAAGTCTTTCGAGATTGGATACATTTAGCTGTTTAATTACAAAAACTAGTTATTAAAGAGGAGTAAATGTGTATTTGGAGCAGGGCTCTCCTAAGTGAGTAAATAGGTCTGAAAATCAATGTAAGTTATAATCTCATACAAAGATACTCACTTAATTTTAGAAAATCCTCATAATCTCCTAGCTTAAACCACCATCACTACTCTTTATAACCTTATAAATCCAAGTCAAAAAAGCCTCATAAATGCAAGCCTAAAATAATTAAGGGATTAAAGTGAAGTAAATTGTTTGCATTAATATTAGCTTTACTCATTTTTTCCAAAAAGGAAGGAGGTTATAATTTTTTGTTATCTCAAGTCATATAAGCCCAAATCTAATATAGCTTAAATAAAAGTGTAAAATAACAGTAAAGGCCATGTACTAAAGCATGATGCCACCAAATTATTGGTATTCATCTGTAAGCCACACCATTTCAATCGAAGAACTCCAACTGCTCCATGACTATTGCCAAATTTAGCATATTTTTTAAAGCTCTCAGAGGTCTATAGTTTGAATTTGATCATGCCAAAAAAATGGTTTACAAAGTCAACACAAAAATAACTAAATAGATAACAATATGTAAAACAATTTAACTTCAAATTTGGCCTAAAATGGGAAAATGAAAAAAAAAAAATTTGATTAAAGGTTGTCAAGATCTAGAAAAGAAGACAAAGACCCTAGAAACTTTCTTTCAATGTGTTACTATTTTTTTTTTTGATGTGAGTTACAATCAAGTAAATTTTTGAAGCTTGAGTGCAAATAAATGTATTAGTCTTCAGGTAGAGTACAATACCTCTATTCTTCATAGATAATTAACATTATTACACTGGGAATTGTCACAAACCTGGTTTCCATCTTTTAGGGCATGAGGTTGCTTGCTCTAGGAATCACCATTTTTTTTAATCAAGCACTCCTCGCATCTTGTTAGGGCAAGACTAAACATTATATTTGAACCACCATTCTTGGTCAAAAATTAAGAAATCCTTTAACCAATCCTATGAAAATTAGGAGTTATGGTCTATTTTCCAAGAAGAAAATGTTGCATCAAATTGTAAACATATTGCTATTTTTCTAATAATTGAAATATATAGTTTTTGAAATAACAAAGAAAGGATACAAATTACACAAAACATGTATTTTTAAAAGTTTGAAAAATAGATCTTATTATGTTCTCCATAGCTTCAATGTATTATTTAACTATATTTCCAACATTATTTTCCAAGTCGGTAGTTAGCCTATGACAGATCCATAACCTTGACCTGGATGTAATTATATAGGACATTAGAACCTATGTTTTAATCGTCATGAAGTATCAAGAAAACTTGTACATAAAATCCATACTTGCCTGAATGTTTTGAAATAAAACTCAAGGCATTATGAATAAAGTTACCCAAGTTTTTAATCAGTTTTTCTTATAGGTCTGCCCATGTAAAGAGTGTTCCTAATGCCTAGAGTTTGAAAAATAATAGTTAGAAAGCTAATCATAATAGATCCTATATTCCTAACTAAAAGGTAATGTTTGGTGTAGGTGGGCGAGCAATTGATATGAAAACTTGTAACTTTAAGAGTAATGTCATCTCCAAATTTCTCTAAAGCTTACCTTAGGTCTATTTGCCAACAAATAATACTTCCATGTCTTGACAGGAATATTAGTGCTCTTGGCATCATTATGAAACACACGCATCCGATTACTTTTGGAATTTTTTTCTAAGAGAATAAATTAGTAATTAAAATATGGGGTAAAATAATAATTGGCCTTCGATCATGAATGCCAAAGTAGAACTTTGAAAACATATGTAATCAAGATCTATTATAAATAAATCCATTGCCTAAAGAGTCTTTACAAAGAACAAATACAAGAGAAGAAAGAAACAATAGGGACATTACTAAGAACTAAAACTGAGGTGGAAAATTATGTCATCTCAGTTAGTCAATCTTGTGTCTTTGATTGACTTATTATAATGTCCAGTCTTGAAAATGTCTCTGCCAATAAAAAGCAAGGCCATGAGAATCAAAATCAATGAACATTGTATCATGCTTGGCTTATTCAATCTATTGCAAAAAAACAAGACTAATGGATTAAAGATGCAAACACAAGTAGTTAACTTCAACAAGAGGATTGAATTTAGCTTTAGACATGAATATCATAAATAGTATCCTCAATACATAAACAATTTCCAAGTGAATAAAAACACTTAGGAAGGAAAACAAGAACACAAAGAAAAGAGTATGTAAAATGCAAATACATATCAAATATAAACTAAATCAAGTAAAAGATAAACTTTAACTTAAAATCCATGAGAGATGATTGAGCAATGAAACTGACCAAGATACTATATTCATTTTTCTAGGCACATTTTATACCTACTGACAAGGCTAGATGCAACCCTATTGTGTTGACAAATGATCTACATTGGAAAAATGACTGGATCAACACTTGACAAATACAATTGCACACACACACACACACATATAAAGAAATAATGTGTATGTACATATATATAAGTGCTTTGCTTGTAAATTTATTTGAAAATGAGTAGTGCTTATTTCTTTTCAAATTCATATTACTGGCATGGATAATTCAAAAAATTGAATGCGAGTATAAGATCAGTCCTTTGGAAGGAAATTGTAAATTGTGTTAAATTACACATTCTTGATTCTAATTCAAGAAAACAAAAGGCCCAAATTTTCATGATTCAATTGGGAAAAGAGAGTTCCAAACAATACACATGCATATGACAAACAATAATAAATTCTATAAACATTTAGATGTTTATGTTTATGTATGGAAATTAAAATCTATCTATAACACTATGCATATGCACTCACTAAATAACAAGAAGCTTCTACAAACTTCCAATTGTCTATAACCCACCAACATGTTCCTTGAAGAATTAATCCATCATTCAATGTGATTTCATTAAACCAAACAACCCACATTGCATGAAAAAATACAACATTAAAATCCTCATTGTAAAAACCTAATAGAGTGGTTAATGCCCATCCTAAAATGAATCAAGACGGGAAATAACCCCCAACAAAATCTCACTAATCACCTTGCACAAAATAACTTTTAATATCTTTCTATTAGAAAACTTGCTACTCTACTTTATAAAAGCCTAATATTTTCTTATTGGTATACTAATCAATGTCATCTAATTGGCAAACAATTTAAAAACTAATTCCAACCTAAAGCAATTAATTAATTTGGCATTCAATGCAATTTCATCAAACCAAACAACGCACATCACATGAACAAATACAATAAATTAAAATCCTCATTGCAAATACCTGATAGAAAAGTTAATGCTCAGCCTCGATCAAAGCGAGGTGGGTAATAACATACCAAAAAACTCAGCCAATCACCTTGCACAAAATAACCTTTTTTGTTTTTCTGTTAAAAACACACTACTCTACTTTGTAAAAGCCTAATATTTTCTTATCCATGTCATCTGATTGGCTAAAAGTTTGAAAACTAATTCCAAGTTAAAGCCAAGTGGTTCCAAAAGTCTTTCTTTGACATATAGATTGATTGGAAGTCAAAGGGCAGGGAAATGCAATAGTTTCTAAATTATCCATGTCAATAGTTTGAAAATGATTTTGCAGGATAAATGTTTCATAATAATGGCTTATTGCCTATGAAATTTTATTTGTCCAGTGCGAATCCATGTTTTTTCCTTGTGCAAGTTATTGACAATGAAACGAGGCAATAATTCAGGTTTTTGAATGCCTCACCTTTGAAATTAAACCTAGGTTCATAGTTGTAGTAAATGATGGTTGTAATGTATGTGAAATTTGTAGTAGAAGCATCCTGCATATCAACAATTTATAAATCAATGCCGAGAATAAAATATGCAAAGAGTAACCATTGTGGCATAGATAGTAATTAACAAGAACAGAAGATGTACATTTTTTTGAGAGCGATGTGGCATGCATGATTAGAATACAGGATGAAAATGTACTCAAATAGATTTTTTTTTCCACCATAGTTATTGGTAGATTCTTTGTTTTCTTCTCCAATAACTTAAATATCTATATACAATAGACCTTAACTGTGAAATAAACTTCCATAAGCAAAACTTATAAAATCTATTTAGTGTTATGCTGAATCTTATTAATTTGTGAATAATTTTTGAGTAATTCTAATAATTAAAGTAGTTAACATGGTCATACCTCATCTATCATGGGTAAAAACTCTTTGGTGGGAAGGAAGGCAAAAACTCCATCACTCTGTGTCAAAAAAACCAAAAAGATCCATAAATTACAACTTTTAGCAAAAGCTCTTTAGTCACATACAAGTATGTGCCAAAACATTTGTTTTGTTGAAAATCTCATTCCATTAATAATAATCAATGCCATATATAGACATATATCTATCTCTAATCATGAGATCATTAAATCAAATGATGATGAACAACCATTGGACATTGGGAGTGAGGCAAACAATGTGCTTTGATTGGAAGTAATATTAAATGCCTTCTACAAAATCACATTATAATTTGATTTCAAACACCATGGCATCAATTAGAAGTAATTAACATCTATTGACTCTTATTATGCTTTGACATTTTGGATAGTAATTAAAATAGTACTATAAATTAATATAAATATTTAGAACATGATGTCAGTAAAAAAAATTAATTATTTATATTCTTTGGCCAAAGAGGACAAGAAAACATGTAAATGACCTTTTTATTGTTGTAAGCCAATAAAACTAAATCATGATCTACATTTAATACCATATGCATATTCTTTATTTTTGTTGTGTTTTTTATGCTATAAGTGATAAGTTTAATCAATCAAATAACTTAGCTTGAAAATAGTTCAACTAACCTTTTTTCATATAAATATAATCATTTGTTTATATTATCATAATTAACCTTATTTCTTCTAAGTGATTGGTCATTCAAACAAGTCATACCAACTGATAGTTTGAGGCACTACATTGAAGAAATGACTATTGTTAGGGCTTTTGAAAAGCCTTGTGAAAAGAATTAAGCTACAAAAAAATAAGATACAAGGGTTAACTATGGGTAATTGTAATGACAAAGGACCAAAATAAAAAACTAAAAACAACATTTAGATGCAAAATCATTAACAGTGAAATTGTAAGTGTATTTTCCACTTGTAGTTGCACATGAATGAAGACATATGCAAGTTAAACATACATGGATTTAGAAGCAATGTTTTTTATATTATTTACTTAATATTTAGAATCATGGATCTATAATCTGAATGACAAAGAGAGAAAATATTTGTATTGCATGGTCTGTTTAGTATAAATGCTGATATTTTCTTTCCTTTTCCAGTGAAACAAAGATACACACATATGTATATGGATATGTGTAAGTTCCTTATCAGTGTAAACAAGTTAAATGGGCAAATATCCTAATGGAGAATTCAATAAAAACTAATTGATCAAATGCCTATGTGAAGAGAAGCATATATTCCCTTGCAATGTAGAGATTAGTCTTTCTATTTTGTGGCTTTTTTGTTAAGCACTTTGATTCTACAACATACTTTCAAGAACTGTAGACACCAGTAAGGCCTCCCAAAGGCATGAAATAGAAAAACTTAGAATAAAAGGAAACATATATCCAACAAAATGTTATTAATTGATTTTCAGGCTTATGTCACTTTGCGAGTGCTAATAAAACAAGACTACAATTTGAACATTGTTGTAAAAAAAACTCTACTTCTTGTACAAAAAAAAGTATAGAAATTTCTTGTACGGCCATTCAAGGTGTATGTAAAAAGACCAAGAGCACTGATTAAGTAAACATTTAGCCTTTGGGAGGTAATTCCTTAGGGAGGTGCACTATGAGATCAAAGAATAGAAAGAAACCTTGTTCCTTTCAATGAAACAGAGAATAAACCGCAAGCTCTATACTTTAACAATACAAAGTATGTCTTAGATAAGAGTCAATATCATGTACGATACATAATCCTTAAAGGTTCTCCTGATCATGCACAATTATAATCTTTGTAAAACATTTATATAAAGATTATCTTTAATGTTTCTTATTTCTAGTATAAACCATATTAATATTCAAAGGTAAATGTTGAGAAAATAAGTGTCAACAAAAACTTCCACTACAAGTAGGGTCAACTATCAAATTCAACTCTTGACTAGAATTATTACATATATATTTGAAAACATTAAACATTTACTAATGGTATATTTCTACCATATAGTAAAATAAAGGGCATTTCTAGTAAATTGAAAGGAATCAAAATAATAAATAACAATCAAAATGAACTACATACTATTACCATGATCATCAAATATTGATATAAGAGTAGAAAGAGCCAATCAACATATGATAAAAACTACTAATCCCAAGCAAATCCTAGGCAAATTTGAAACTGATTCCATTCAATGCAATAATAAATGGAAAATATTAAAGTGGCCAGAAATTTCTTATGTCTCCAGCTAAGAGAGGAGACATTTGCATGATATCCTAACAAAATAGGAATGAAACGGGGATTTGATAATACAACCCAAAAAATGATGGAATGCTTAAACTAGATACAATATCCCATGTAAAAATGGAAAAATATAAGGGTAATTAATACCTACTTTCAATAATCATAGAAGAAAATAACCATGGATACAAAGTACCAATGATACAGAGACTATATCCTTTATACCAATAATAGCATCCAAGAAGATTAATACCTGCGTAGATTTCACAAAATCTAGGCAACACAGATAAAATCTAATAGTCCTATTGATATTTGACTTGCATGCAGGCACCAACACCACCAGGAGTTGAAATCACACCATGGACACGAGCAACACAAAATGCAAATCTATTTGTAAGACTGTGCATATACACTGACTGAATAACAACAAGATTCCACATCAACATAGTAAACAGTTATGCTAAAGCTAGTTTTTTAAAGAGGAATACATCTGTTAAACTAGGTCATTACTATTCCTTACCAAACATTAAAAGAGAATAGAGTATCTTTTCAAGACAAGTCACAAAGAGTTAACACAGAGTATACTAATTTGATGAAGAGTATATCCAACATATGCACTATCAAAGTAGGCATTTTACTAGACTCCATTGACTCAAAGAATTAATACAGTTGTTTGCTAGTGTTAACAACCTTAGGTGATGCAAGAACTTGTTAGACTTGTATAAAAATGAGATAGACCAAGAATTATTCATAACATAAAGTAGGAGGATCTGATATGAGATGATACAATCACTTGCTGAACAAAGCATGTAAGTCTAACATCTAGAAGGAAGTGGGGATAATTGATTCACCATTAAAAGAATTGTATCAAGGAAATTGCTAAGTACATCACCTTGTATCATGAAAATAAAGAGACAGATAGAGACTATTGAAGTACATATATTATTTACATATTTCATTGCTCAAAAGGGCACATGAAGCTATAACAATGTCAAAACTCCTCTTGGATCCCAAAAACTTCTTAGGAACCTAGCTCACAACAAAGTATTCATAATAATATTACTGAAACATTGTCCAACACAAAGCTTTCATCCATAATTATGTTTGTACAAGGTTCAAAGACATTTAAGACAATTTATAGGCCATAACCTTAAAGGTAAACCCTACTTTAAGCTAGATTAAAATGTCAACAACATGGAGTATTAAAAATAGTCATTGCCTTCATAAAACCATTTGAAACATTTTAATATCAAGAGCAGAGGATGAACCAAACATGACAAATAAGAATGATGAAAATCTTACTGTGGAAACTCTTGCAATTAGCATTGAATATCTAGATTAATAAATGGCTTTAAGTTTCAGTAAAAAAAATCATAAGAAACAAAAAGAGAAAGGATGCACTCTCTTGTTGCCAACAAATCTATTTTTTTTAGTTCCTGGTCTAAAGTCTACTGCATATAATTGAGTTTGAAAAGAGCAATGGCAAATGCAAATACACAATCCATTTTATTGAAAAATATGTAATTACCAATTTGTCATGCTTCACTACACATTATGCAACTAACCATTATCATCCATGAAGGACCATAGATGTGAAAAAAACTTATGAAATGAATAATACTTTGAATAAAAAAAATATTTAATGAATTTAGAGTACGTGACACGAATCTAGAAAAAACTTTAGCAATAATAACCAACATTCAATCTTATGAAACTATGATCTCATGTTGTGAAAATAAAGAACATTGATTGTACCAATTACATCCTTTTTTGTCAAAGGAAATAGGATGTATACTGATTTTTGGGGATGGGAGAAGTTTATCAATTATATCTTAATATTTTCTCATTACCACTACAAGTAGATGAAAAATCTGATGATCGTGTCCTATAATATCAAACAAGCCAAATTTCTATCTCTTTGGAATAGTACTGGAATAGAAAAATGTTTGCATAACATATAAGGATGCCATAACAAGCTCATATGCATTGGAAGGCTTTTAAAATTGGCATTAAAAGGAGTATCAAAATGAAACATCATAAGAACTTAACAAATTCCATTTCAAGTACAAAGTGAGAAGACAAGGCACAACATGGATTTGACAAAACCTAATAATCCTATTAATATTTGACTTTCATGTAGGCACTAACATCATTAGGGGTTGAAATCATGCCACGACCAGAAGGTAAAATTCATTTCATTTTTCTTTCTAAAGCATGTTTCTACAGTAAAGACAATGCCATAGCAAATCTATATATAAATATTTTCCATATTGTTTTTCAAAGGTCTTTTCAATAGACATTACAAGGCTTTGTAGTTTCATGTAAAGCTATTTCACCATCAATTCTACAGTATTTGAAAAACAATATGCATTTATGGCCAACATAAGTTGGAAATGCCATTCCTTTAAATATATCATAAATTTAAGGGAAAAAGTTTGTTCATTACAAATCCTCATAATGAAAACCACTAGAGATATGGTTAGAGATGGAGAGAGTTAAATATAGTTAATGAAAAGATGTAGTAATAAAGCATCCAAGAAATATTTCTACATATATGATGATCTTAGATGTCAAAATAATTACTCTAAACTATTAATGACTACTACCAATATTCATAGAATAAAATAACCGTGAATCCAAAGTATCAATGCACAAAGATCCATACCATACAAGTAAATCAATCTCTATACTTCCATGCATCCACAACAAGAACTATTTTGGGCCAGCATACATCTCATACAATAAATTGTGTGTGTATAGATTCCTATGCATATACCAATATATATGTATAGAAATTTATGCCCAATTATTTATATATATAAACAAACATTATATATCAATAATAGCACCAAAGAGGATTCATACACCTTTTTCATATTCCACACTAAAGTTATAGAGGAAAAGAGCAAAATGTGAATCAATGCATAGACGGTCTAATATTGGCATTACTACTACATAAATTGAGCTAAATGAATAACTGCAACATCTAAAAACCATTAGCTAAGTCATTGAGCCCCATACTACTTTCAAGGATGTTAAAAATGTTTTTTATCATTGTATCAATATGCGGGATTTTTTAACTTTGGCACTTATAGTTCCATTTAGCTTTAATCTGGATCCAATCTTAAAACTCTTGGCCAATCAGATGACATGGATCAATGCACCAATAAGAAAATATTAGGCTTTTACAAAGTAAAGTATAAAAAAATTTAACAAAAAACAAAAAAAAGGTTATTTTGTGCAAAGTGATTGGCTGATTTTTTTTTCATGCCATTGTATGCATTAATTTGATCAAGACTGGGCATTAACTTTTCACTCAGTCTATACAATGATGATTTTAATGTTGTATTTATTCACACAATGTGGTTTTCTTGGTTTGATGAGATCGCATTGAATGCTAGATCAATTCTTCACTCTAACTTGATTTGTAATTATTCATTGTCATAGTTACTTTGTATTTGCTACAAATGTTTATAGCCTTACTTTGAAAGAATGAAGAACAATGAAGTCTAAAGATATTCAAACTTGTGTGCTATGAGGAAAGTCAAAAAAGTTACACTTAAATTAGCTTGGTTTTTGTATAGATGGTCTAATATCGACATTGCTACTGCATGGAATGAGCAAGAAGAACAACAACAATATCCAAAAATCACATACTAAGTCATTAAGCCTCACACTGGTTTGGAGGATGTTAAAGGTGTTTTTTATCATTGTATCAGTATGCTATATTTTTTTAACATTGGAATTTATAAATGCATTTAACTTTAATCTGGAATTAGTCTTCAAACTATTGTCTAATAAGATGACAGTGATCAGTGCGCCAATAAGAAAACATTAGTCTTTTACAAATTAGAATAGCAAGTCCTTCAAGCAACATGGCAACGGTTTATAGACAACTAGAAATTTGTAGAAGCTTGTTGCTATTTGGTGGGTGCATATGCACAGTGTTGTAGATAATTTTACATGTTTTGTTGCTTGACCTACTTTGATCAAGGCCAAGTATAAACTTGTCTACTAGGTTTGTATAATGGGGATTTGAATGTTGTATTTTTTCACGCAATGTGAGGTTCTTGGTTTGATGGAACTACATTGAATGCCAAATTAATTCATCAAAAAACTTGGCAACAGGTTATAAAGAGCTAGATTTTTATAGAATGGATTACAAAGAGCTGGATATTTGTAAAAACTTGTTAATGTTTGTTCATAGCATGTGTAAAGTGATGTGTATTGCTGTATGGCATTTTTATAGCCAAATATTATTAATTTTTTCATGTTAATATTGCTCTTTTTAAGGCATGATATATGCATAGGAAGAGTGTGTTTGCACATAATTAAGGAAAAAGCAATAAACATAAATGTGATGACTTTAAATTACTAAAAGCTTGGCATTGGAAACATCTATAATCCAGTAACAATAATAGTAATTTAATTTTGTATTGTCTCTCTAGAGTATGACTTTGTACTTAGAACGTATATACTATACATTTAACCATATATCTTGGTAATTGCAAATACTTTCAATCTAATCACAGTTAGAGATCCATGATTTTAAATCATAAGCAATAAATTAAAATTATAAAGTTTAAATCCTAGTATGTATTATGAATGAAATCTGTAATTGGCCATTTGCAATTACATTTGCCCATAAATAACCCCTATTTTTTTCTTAGGCTAAGTAGCAAGGCAAAGCTTACAAGATTGTAGATGCCTTACCTTGAAAATGAAGCCCAAGGTGATGTGAAACAACAACAAATACTTCTAAAAGGCTTTAGAAAGTGTGTTTTGAATGACCTGCAAAGGAGTAAAAATAGAAATGATTAGCAATTTTATATTTTTTGGGGGTAGTAATTCATAATTTTTTTGAATGATCAACATAGGAATAAATTATGAATCATTGTTATAGTTTTTTTCTCAAAATTTATTGCAAGAATGATATACCAAAAACGAAAGGATGTCAAGACATATATGAAAATGTACAGGTAACACAGAGTTCTATGAAAAATAGGGAAGATAACTTCATGTATGTGAAATACATTAATGTGAGATGACATGAATTATAATCTTATAATAAAAGATCAAAATAAACATAATGATTCTTAGTTATACCTTGTTTCTATAGGGAGCACAAATGGAACCAATGTCATAGTTGAAGTTATGGCCTAATGATAATTAAGTTGATGTGCCAGTATTTAGGCCACGTACTTGTTGAAGTAGTTCCCTATTGTGAATATTCAAATGTTTTGTTTTTTCATATAGTTATTTTATAGGATAATTAATCATAGTCTACAAACAAAATGCAATGTCTCCAATCTAAATATGGCTTTCAAGAAAGCATAAAGAGGAAAGCTAATATTATTGAAGATTATTCCAGTCTAAATGACAAAAATAAAAAACATATATGAATAGAGTTTTTTTTTAAAGATTCATTTTTACTATGGCAAAAGCACATAACTTGTAGAATTTTACAATTTTTGTTACCCTTATATGTATATAATCAAATTTAAATCATCAAGTAGAACTAGATAGCACCATATATCAAATATTCTATGTCATGTGTGTGTGTGTGCACGCACACGTGCGCACGTGTGTGTGTGTGTGTGTGTGTATTTTTATGTATATCCATGACAATAAAAATATAGGGACTAGCATATCAATATGCGTCACTTCAAAATCTTTGCATTTTTACTATCCTACTCGTAACAAAGTTCTAGTTATAAAGACCAAAAAAATACAAAAGAACAAAAAATTTAAGTTTGTTGATGTGAATATGTAACAAGTTTGCAGTGATATTCGTTATAAAATGAATAATAAAATATGTCCCAAAAAAAAAGTTGCGGTCTTTTGAAAAAGCTATGTTGCCATGTCTTCAAAATAGCCCTGCAACCTTAAGCCTAGAAAGAAGGAAAATAAGATAGAAATAAAGTAAACAAAAAAAAAAATATCAGCAAAGGCAAATAATTTTTTTTTGAATGTTTAAAACATATATGCAATCCAAAATCAAAGAAAACTTATAGGCTTTGAAGCATTGTTCATTCTTGTTCAGTAGAAGAAACTATACTATCCATTGTAATTTTGAATGCACCGATTAACTAAAAATTATGTAGCAAAAACATAGTCGTTGAAATATCTTGGATATATTGGTCAAAAGATATTGATATTAGTTTTGGTAGCAATGTCTCTAGAAAAGGTTTTTTTAATGTACATTCAACCTTTCCATCTTTTATATGGACATTGCATACCAATGCATGCACAAAAGAATGACTTGAATTTGGCGAGCATGTTGAACAGGCTAAAAAAGCATCTTGTTGAAGATCTATTGATGTAACAACCCTACTGGGTTTGACATAGAAAGTGTGATATTTTTTTATTTTTATACTTCAACAACATATACTTTAAATAAATCACACCATGAGAATCTAAGCAATGATCATATATAATGCTCTAAGTGTGATAATTGTGAATCACACATACTATATCATACATCATTGATCACTATCATCATAAAAAACACATAATAATGTAAATATATAAAGTAATTACAATTAAATAGCCACAACTGATACATGCCAACAATAATTATTGTCAATGTAAAATAAATAAGTAATTACAACTCTTTTTGATAATGTTTCAATAATGAGTACAATACAATACAATGTACATATAAAAGATGCATGGTTGTCCATATCATAGTTACCGAACTCTAGTATTTATGGCAATCTCAAGTGTCATCTCCAATTAAGTACCATTGTTGGTAGGGAGAACATCATCTTAGTGCTTTTCCACACCAACCACGGACCAACGATCCCTCGTACTAATCCCATCAGGGAATGGTGCGGGGGATCATTGGTCCATGGTTGGTGTGAAAAAGTGCTCAAATGATGCTCTCCTTCCCCACAATAGTATTTACTTGGAGATGACATTTGAGATTTCCACAGATACTAGATTTTAGGAACTATGCTTTGGAGAGCCATGTATCTTTTATAGGTACAATGTATTGTATTGTACTTATTATTAAAATATTATCATGAAAAGTTATAATTATTTATTTATTGTACATTGATAGCAGTGGGGATTAGTGTGGGGGATCATTGGTGTGGAAAAGTGGATGATGCTCTCCCTCCCCATAGTAGTACTTACTTGGAGACAACACTTGAGATTCCTACAAATACTAGACTTTGGGAACGATGTTCTGGGGAGCCATGTATCTTTTATGTGTACATTGTATTATATTGTGCTTATTATTATCATGAAGAGCTGTAATTACTTATTTATTGTACATTGATAATAGTGAATGTAGGCATGTATCAATAGTGTCCAATTAACTGTAATTACTTTCCATAGTTGTATTATGATATGTTTCTTATGATTATAGTGATCAATGATGTATGATGTAGTATGTGTCATTTATAATTATCACACTTAGAGCATTATATATGATAACTACTTAGATTCTTGTGGTGAAATCTATTTAAAGTATATGTTGTTGAAGTATAAAGATTTAAAAAAATTATCGCATTTTCTATGTCAAACCAAGGAGGGTTGTTACAATTGATAAGAATGCATGGTGGTAGGAATTGCATACAGGTTCAAATGGAGCCAAATAAATATATTTTTTCCTTCATCATTTCCATAGCCTATGGACATTACTATTAGTTGTTTTTTTGGCAAACAAAATCAAGAAAACTAAAAAAAAGAAAAGAAAGAGAAAAAATATGATGTTTGCCTCAATGCTTGCTCTAATGATTGATTGCAAATATTTTTTGGTGGTTTCATTAGCAAGTGGCTCTATGAAAGATGCAACATTTGTTTGTAGTGTTTGAAAGATTTTTGGACCTTTACGTATAACAATTTTGAAAAGGTAGATGGGTTGCCATTTTGACATTAGTTGCTCCTATATTGCATGGCAAGGTTATTGATTTTTTTCTCCAATTTGAATCTAAGATCACACAGTTATAGTTAATTTTTATAAATCTCTGATTATAGCCTATCAAAGTAGCAATTTGCAAGGAAGATTATAGGCTTAAAATTGTAGCATTATATTCTATTCCACCATCTTTATCATATAATTTGAACTGAGCATTGTTTTGCTAACAACTTGTTGCCAAGGCCCCAAATGAGCCCACTAAAAATAAATCATTTGAATCTATGACATCAACAATTGTACTGCTAGGTATGAGTTTGCATTTTTTGAAAATAGTAGGAATGTTATGTATGTTTGTTTTTGAATTCAACATGATACAGAAAGCAATGTTTCCTCTGTCATATTTTGATTTTTCCATGATCAGAAAGTCAAAAATTTGAATGTTATTGCCAGGAACTATATGTGTTTCAAATTTTACAATTAGTTTAGTGTTAATGTTCGTTGTTATTGTCATTTGTCCATAGACATATACCAAATCAACATGCAATATCTCAACCTTTATTGATGAATTAGGATTCCTAACATGAGCAAGTGCATATATTGTTAGAATATCTCCTTCAAACACAGTGATTTTTTCCCAGCATAAATATCCATTATTATGCATGGTGAAGTTGTAACTATCTGTTTGCTGAAACTAAAAGGAAGAAAGAAGTTTTTATTTCAATAGCATTTTGAGAAGAACATAAGAAATAAACAAAGGTTTATTTCAAGGCAAGACAAAGAAGCAATGGAAAGGAAAAATAAAGAGCAACAAAAAATGATTTGGGTGTCAATATTTTTGTAATTGTTGTTCAACAAAACTTGTCTTTATTGTACTAAATGAAATGTCTTGTTGTTGTTGACTTGTTTCTTCTTTGATTGAAATATTTTTGCCTAATTTCATGTATTTGTTTGCCTTGGTTTTTTTAGACAATATAGCTTTTATTTCAGATTATCCTATTAATAAGTGTAAGAAATAAATACCATAGCTACACGCATTAGAAATAGGTTAAAAAACAAGAAAAAAAACATTGTTTTAGTAGCAAAGTGACTAAGAATCATAAGCATTATGTTCAATTTTTTATGTTTTTTAGTTTTACCTATATAAGAATGCATTAAACATAGTCCAAAACATGCATATGAGAAAAAGGTTGCGAACAAAAAATATGTTTACTAGGTTGCGATCCAACTATATTGTCTTGTGTTTTGGACCAAACATGATCAATGAGCTTATTTTTAGATCACTTTTTCTTTGTTGTAAGAAATTCATATTGAAAAGGGACAAATGGTTTTCAAGCAATATTGTTGTTTTATTAGAAATAAACATGTCACTGTTAACCTCTCCTAATATATATGTTTCTTCTAATGTGTTTGCATTTGATAATGTTTTTTCAATGATAATGATAACATCCAAGATAGAATAAAATGGGGATGCATACATATTAATAATTAGGGCTTTATGCCCATGTATTATGGCACCTAATTGCTTCTATTTTATTTGCAATGTATTGCAATGGGTTTGCATTCACAACATGATTTTTGACACATATCATTATACCATGGACATCATATGCCATGTTACAAATTGAAATTTTTAAACATGATTAAATGAATTGCTAGATGTGATATATGTTTCTTGCAAGCACAATATATCACATCTCATTAGGACATAGTTATTGACAATGTCTTGTACATGAGGATTAAGGTTATGAGTATTCAAAGAGTATATAACAATAGATGAAAATAATAAATTTGATCAAATGACCATTTTGAATTTGATTCCAATCTTGACATTTCCATAGAAATTTTCTTGTTGACTGTGAAGTTATTTTATGTAAGCAGGCTTAGAAAATATAGTGAATCTATGCTTTTTGTGTGAGAAATATTTATATACACTAAGCCATGCCTTTTATGCTAGATGGATTGAATGCAACACCTTCCATGGTGAGTCCCTGGGACCTGTGTATTATATGTGCACAGGCTAACTTTCCTAGAAATTGGCTTGGTACTATAATTTTTTTCTTTTGAATAGGTGTGCGAGTAGGCCTAGAGGTCTAAAATATTGGTGTCTAGTCTTCATCAATGTGGCTTATTTACAAATGAGCATGCTTTGTCCTTTGTAAATGGTCAGTCTGAGAATCATTTAATTTAATCCAAACAATGTCATGATTATGATTCTTGTCGTATAATTTAAATATGCCATCAAATCCATTGACAAGACCATCTTGCACGTCATAATTTCTAGCAAAAAGTTCAACCAACTTATTAGGTTTTAGTATGATATCTGATAGACATATAACATTAGCATGTCCTTATTTTTCATCGTATGTATCATTTTCCTTGTATATTGCATCATTAACAATTTTTGTGTGTAGAACAAGTGTCAGTATCTTGTTATTGTGTGCTTCAACATCAGCCTTTAGATAAAAAAAGGTATGGGAACATACAATTAGCTGGTGCTAGATGTAAACATTTTTTATTGAGATATATTATATCATCTATTGTGTGTGAACATGTATGCATTCTATTCAAAATTGAGACAAAGGTTTCATCTGTTTGGCACATGGTTTGTTGTAATTGATAAAATTTTACATTTTATTACCAAAAAGAATATGGAATTAGTTCATTGTTAATTTTTGGATGTTCAAAAATCAAATAGTCATTTACGAGCTGAACTTGATATAAGTCTCCACAAAAGATCATGTCAACATTTTTGAAGTACAAAGTTGGAAGTTGCATTATGTCACATAATCGTCTGTCAATGTAATATAACATACTTGCTCCTAAAAGTGAGATTTCATCTATTATCACTATTCATAAATGGTTGTAATGTTTGTACAATACATCCAAGCATTCATCATTTAATGGAATAAATTCCAATTTATTAAATCGTAACAAGAAATTTGAATGCAATGTCACTCCACCTGCATTGCACATAGCTTTTCCTGTGTATGCAAGAATAAGGCCTTTCAACTGGCATGGATCATTATCAATATACTAAGAATAAATATGAATCAACATTTCATATATACATTTTGTTGTGAAAGTCTTTCCTATTTCTGCACCACTCGATAAGAATAAATACAATGGCTTGTTTTTGTTTTTGCATTTTTTACAAGAAATGTCTTTAATAATTACCTATTGTTCTTCATTTAACATATGTCTATGCCTGTAGTAGCTGGCATTTTTAGAGATGTATGAATGTTGGATAAACTCAAATGATTTTTTACTTTGATGACCTAAAACAAAGTTTGCTACTGGAAAGTCCATGTGCAAATCATATTCTTCTTCCATGTCTTTTGGTTTATGTGCACATAAGCTAACTTTGGATGTGTTTATAGTATCAAGCTCTACTTGGTGAGCAACATATTCTATGCTTTGCCAGTAGGGATTTATGTCATAATTGAACTTTAAATCATTTTTTTATAATATTCACATGTGATTTGTATGCCTCTCTCCATGTTTCAAACTCTTGCTTTAAACTATTTTTATTATTTTGGAATGACACATAACAATAGGCATTCACGGCAATAGTTTTCAATATCAAGATGTTTGTTATAATTAACAAAGCATATAACATGAGTTTTTTTTCTTTTCAATGGCTTTCCATTTTTATCATATCTAGAAACAAATTCATCTAAACAAATTCATCTAAGCAAATATCATTGATGGTTGTAGGACACACAGTGTAATAGTCTATAAGAGATTGACATCTTATATTTTTAGAATCATCTAGCTCATGTCTAAGAAGAATTAAAGGTTTTAAGATAAATGTTCAATTATCAAGACTAGATGTATTTACAAAAGTACATGTCCTTGAACAATGGTTCAATGGCAAAGATAACACCTGATGATCGTGATGCATGAACATCACCTACCACTTATACACATGATCTATTTTACAAGTTTTGAGTCCTTAGTAGGTTATTAAGGTCATGATAAGTCTATAGGAGTCAGTATAATATTGTATAACTTTGTCAAATTTGAATTTGGATCTGTTAGGCATTTTCTTGCCTAAATGGCCAATTCAAATATTTGAAATAGTTTGTATTGTTTCTCCAATTTTGTGGTTTAGTGAAAGGTCAAGATATTATGAACTTGTATCTTGGAGTATTAAATAATGTTTTAGGTTGTTTTGCATTTGTTAGGAGATCAAGGTAGTTAAAAGACCTTCCTTAATGTACAAGGGAGGAACTTATGGTAGCTAGGAAAATTTTATATTAAAAGAAGTTTGTAAGTGTCTTTTGAAATGATTCATTGAAGGTAGGATTAATTCAAGAAAGTAAACATGAATGGGGGGTTTGGATTCAAAAGATACAATGTCATAAACCCCAATAAAATGAATATATAGTTCTTTGTTAGAATATAATGTTGTTGTAGATCTGTGTTCTTAGTATGAGCAAAAATAAAGAATGTGCAGACAGAGCATACTAAAATATCATTAACAAAGACAAGGTTTTGAGTTTTTTGAGATATTGGTAAGTTGGATTCATTACATGTTTGAAGTCTTTATTGTTGTATGGAATGATTTTTACATATTTAGGTGAGTAATCTAACACAGGCCTACATACCCTATGTGCTTTCAAATTGTGTTGTGAATGCTGAGTGAGGAGAAGATTATGCGTCGAGTAAGCATTTGATGGTACTGAGTTCATGAATAGTAACAAACTAAAAAGGAATCTATATTAATTTCAAGACAAATGCATGGTTGTTAGTCTACTGCTTGTAACCCTATTTTGATTATGTTTCAATGCTCCAAGGGAAGTCTATGTATGGATATTACACAAGAAATATTGAGAGGTAAGTTGTTATCTATATTTGTTGTTGGTAAACCTTGTTACATGTTAATTGTTGATTCAAAGTGGTGCACATGTTTTGATGCATGTCTCATGAAATAGTATCAATACACAATCCTACAGTCTCTTGAGAAACCTCACACTATCAAACTGTGAGTAAAGAGAAATGAGAAAAAAATGAGATTTAAAAAGAGCCTTGTGTTTGGAGAAGTTGTATCATTTTGTATAAGATTTGAGAAGCCTTCACCAAAGTTTAGATACCTCAAATAAGCCTATAAACCCTTTTTGCCTCCTTTAGACGTGTAAAAGTCAGTTGAACTTATACAATCAATACAAAGTTCATTTCAAAACATGAGAATAAAAAGATACATAAATATTCAAGTGAAACCAATGATTAGGAAAGGTTACTAGAGGTGACACAGACCTTAAAGAATCTTCACAGTTTTATGAAAGTGATTAAAACATTCAAATGAGAATTTTAAACCTTCTTGGGCTCCTCACATACTGTCATACCCTATTCTAGGGTTTCTATACAAAATTTGGATTTGTGGAAGCTTTACCTGGTGAAAAATGCCAAAATTTTGATATTTTTTATAGACCAATGTGGGGTAATATATTTTGTAGGCTTCAGGTGGGTCACATACTTATCCATATGTTTATAATCAACTGCATGAGAAGAGAGTGTAACTAGATATAATAGGTCTAAATAGTGGCATAAAAAGACTAAACAAAGTAATCAAACAACAAAGTGAAGCTAGGACACTTTGTAGATATAAATAAAGGCATAAAGGGTATTTAAAACAAACTAAAATTTTTAAATAAGAAGAGGTACATGTCTGTGTCATGTATTGAAGTCATAAAAAAGGCTACTAAGAAAACCCTGTGGGACTGTAGAAACCAATGAGTGACTAAAGGGATGCTTTGAGAAGTTTGGTGAATGGAATGAGTTTAGTGAGACTATCATGAGCATGGTAAAGCACAATCATTGAGTGCTCCTTTAGTGAAAAGTAGTGGATGTTGTAACAAATCTAGGATATGCTAGTAGGGATAAGGTGTTTGAATTTGTTTCTATGCATTAAGAAAGTCAAAGTCATTGAAGCATGTTTCCAACCATGTTTGAAATACAAGTAAAAATTTGTTAAAGGATGAATATCACTAATACAAGATAGAGTGATTGAAGGAAGTTCAAAGAGTTTGGAAACCAAGGAAGGACAAACAGATAACCAAGAGTTTAGAGCTAGGTGGTAGTTAAGCAGAGGTAAGTATTGGTAAAAGTTTTCTTGTTTTCATCAGCTGATAACGTATTGTATGATTACCTCTACATCATGTGGTATTAGAATGGGAAGATTTTGTGTCCATGTATGTTTTGAAGTTTGACATTGTTGGTTACTTGTACATACAGTTGTGGTTGAGTAGATGTTGAAGATTGTTTGAATGTTGTTATGAGATGCAAACGGAGAATGTAAGAATGGAATGAAGAGGCTGCAAGTGTATAAGAGTGAGAGGCAAAGATATAAGTGAAAGAAAGAGTGTGTAACAAAGCCCTTAGCCAAAATGGTTTTAAGAGAAAGAGAATCACCATTTAAAAGCTCAAGAGAGGAGCTCATAGGTGAGCTTGAGAAATAGATAAGAGTCCTAGAGGTAAGACAAGAGAAGAGAAGTCCTAGGTGAGGACAAGAAGATATATTGACTTCAAGAGAGAGATTCAAGTGAGATAGACCAAGTGAATGGTCCAGAGGACAAGATGGAAGGCTTATCAAGAACAGAAGAGATAGTGAGAATGATGAAGGGCTTGATGTGTGAAAAATGTCATAAGAAGAAGATAGACAAGAAGAGTATGGAAGCAAAGTAAAACTAGATAGAGAGAAAGAAAGAAATGAGATGAAGAAGGTGATGAAAAGACTAGAGAAGATCTTGGAAGAGTTGAGACCAAGATTCAGTGTATGCATAAAGAAGAAGGTGAGATGACCTCTCAAATAGTTGATGGAAAGGAGAAGAAGACAAGTGATGATGATGAAAGCAAGGTAGTCTAGAGAAAGATGCAAGGAGGCAAAAAAGCCTCACAAGATTATGAATAATGATTTATTTGAATTTTTGTATATAGGTGAAGAGTAATGGAAGTATGAACAACATACTAGTGATGGTGAAGAACAAATTGATTGGACATCAACGTTTGGAGATTCAATCATATGCTATCCTGAAGAGGGTGACCCATTGGAGGATGAAGAAGAAGAGAGAGAATATGCAACAACACCATGCCTCATGATGAGTCATAATGAATAAGGTTTTAGTCAAGAAAGAATGGAGGAGTGCCAAAAAGCACAAGGTAATAGTTTTCATGTTGTGTTTGATGAGTATTTTGATTTGAATATTGTTGAAGATGCATTGTATGAGAGCATAATGAAACTAATGAATGTGTTAATGGAAAGACAAGAAGGTAAAACAACATATAAAGAAGTGTTGGAAATATATGAGGTGGTAGCAGTAGATGAGGAGGAAACACAAATTGAATTTCTTGAAGATTTTGCATGGCAATAAGTTGAGGTGTCTTGTTTGACACAAATTGAAGATAAAGGTGATGAAGATGAGTATACAACAGAGGAAGGGAAGCTATGCCAATAAATAATGGAAGAATATGATGATATAAGTCTCATAGGAGATAACAGTAGCATCATGGCATCTAAATTTGTATTGAGGGAAATCTTGATCCAAGAGGAAGAAGAGTTGCCAAGTAATAAATAAGGAGAACTCCAAAAGAGCAAACAAGAAGTGGATTTGATTGACATGTTTGTTCCATTTGCAAGTCATTGGAGGTAAAGAAATGAGCAACAACTGCCCATGATTAGATTGAGAATGAAAATCAAGAGAAGAAATAACAAAGGAGGATCCATCATGAACAAGCATCAAGAAGGTCTGCAAGTTTCAATGAGACCTTGGGATCTAGGAGGGGGAGACATTGAACAACAGATGTTACAAAGAACATGATTGTTAAATCATTTATAATTTTCATGGGAAACTTTTTCTTTCTCCTTGATAGTATGATGTAGGATCATCACCTACCACTTGTACACATGATCTATTATGCAAGTTTTGAGTCTTTAGTAGGTATTAAGGTCATGATAAGTCTATAGGAGTCAATATATGATTATATAACGTTATCTAATTTGAATTTGGATCCATTAGGCATTTTCCTACCTAAATAGCCAATTCAAATATTTGAAATAGTTTGTATTGTATCTCCAATTTTGTGGTGTGGTGAAAGGTCAAGATATTATGACCTTGTGTCTTAGAGTCTTTAAGAATGTTTTAGGTTATTTTTCACTTCTTAGGAGATCAAGGTAGTTAAAAGTCCTTCCTCAATGTACAAGGGAGGAAGTTAGGGTCGTTAGGACAATTTTGTATTAAAATAAGTTTGTAAGTGTATTTTTAAATGATTCATTGAAGGTAGGATTCATTCAAGAAAGTAAGCATGAATGGGGGGTTTGGATTTGAAAGATACAATGTCATAAACCCCAAGAAAATGAATATATAGTTCCTTGTTGGAAAAGAATGTTGTTGTAGACCTGTGGTCTTAGTATGAGCAAGAATAAATAATGTGCAGACAAAGCATAAGAAAAGAATGTTAACAAATACAAGTTTTTTAGTTTCTTGAGATATTGGTAAGTTGGATTCATTACATGTTTGAAGTCTTTATTTTTGTATGGAATGATTTCACATATATAGGTGACTAATCTAACATAGGCTTGCATACCTTGTGCCCTTTCAAATTGTGTTGTGAACAATGAGTGAGGAGAAGATTCTATGTGGAGTAAGCATTTGATGGTACTGAGTTCATGAATAGTAATAAACTAAAGAGGAATCTATGTTAATTTTAAGACAAATGTATGGTTGTTAGTCTATTGCTTGTAACCCTATTTTGACTATGTTCCAATGCTCCAAGGGAAGTCTTTGTATGGATATTACACAAGAAAGATTGAGAGGTAAGTTGTTATCTATATTTGTTGTTGGTAAACCTTGTTACATGCTCATTGTTGATTCAAAGTGGTGCACATGTTTTGATTCATGTCTCATGAAACAATATCATAACACAATCCTGTAGTCTCTTGAGAAACCTTACATAGTCAAATTGTGAGTAAAGAGAAATGAGAAGAAATGAGATTTAAAAAGAGCCTTATGTTTAGAAGAGTTCTATCTTATTTTTATAAGATGCGAGAAGCCTTCACCAAAGTATGGATACCTCAAAGAAGCCTAGAAACCCTTTCTACCTCCTTGTAGACATGTAAAAGTTAGTTGAACTTATACACTCAATACAAAGTTCATTTCAAAATGTAAGAAAAATAATCTACATGAATATTCAAGTGCAACCAATGATTAGGCAAGGTAACTAGAGGTGAAACGGACCCTAAAGACTCTTCATAGTCTTATGTAAGTGATTAAAACATTAAAATGATAATTTTATACCTTCTCGGGCTCATCATAAACTGTCATGACCTGTTTTAGGGTTTTTATACAAAATTTGGATTTGTGGAAGTTTTACTTGATGAAAAATGCCAAATTTTTGATATTTGTTACAAAGAAATATGGGCTAACAAATTGGTAGGTTTTATGTGGATCACGTACGTATCCGTATGTTTATAATCAATTATGTGAGAAGAGAGTGTAACCAGATCTAATAGGCCTAAACAATGGCCTAAAAGGACTAAACAAAGTGATCAAACAACAAAGTGAAACCAAGAAACTTTGTAGACATAAAGAAAGTCATAAGGGTATTTAAAAAAAACTTTAGTTTTTCAATAAGAAGAGGTACATGTCCATATCATGCATTAAATTCATAAAAAGGGCTACTAAGAAAACCCTGTGGGACTATAGAAACCAGTGCGTGACTAAAGGGATGCTTTGAGAATTTTGATGAATAGAATGAGTTTAGTGAGAGTGTCATGAGCATGGTAAAGCATAATTATTGAGTGCTCATTTAGTTAAAAGTAGTGGATGTTGTAACAAATCTAGGATATGCTAGTAGGGATAAGGTGTTTGAAATTGTTTCCATACATCAAGAAAGCCAGAGTTGTTAAAGCATGTTTCTAACCATGTTTGAAATGAAAGTAAGAAGCTATTGAAGGATGAATAGCAGTAATACAAGACAGAATGATTGAAGGAAGTACAAAGAGTTTGGAAATAAAGGAAGGACAAACAGATAACCAAGAGTTTAGAGCTAGGTAACAGTTAAACAGAGCTAAGTGTTAGTGAATATTTTCTTGTTTTCATCAGTTGATAATGTATTATATGATAACCTCTACATCAGAAGAACCTATTGCACAACATTTGTTGATATTTCAGCATTGCATTTTCTAGTCTATACAACATTTGAACAACATCTATTTTCATTGTTGTGTGATGTTTCCATATCTTCTAAAAATCATGCATGGTTTTTCTAATTTCCTTTTGTCATATATGATATACAATATGTTGCTACAACATAAGTATGTGAAACAAATTATGCATATGTATTTGTTTGCCATAAATATGGCATGTTTCTTATAAATCTATTACTCCATACTTGTGATGGTGTACAGGCAAGAAAAGTGGTGGGTTATTTGATTGTGGCCTATATTGTTGCTATGTACTAGGACTCAAACATATGCATGTCTTGAAAAAAAATATTGAAGTTTTCAAAAACAATGTATTGTTTTATACTTAGCAATAAGTAAATGTCTTTTAGTTTTACAACTAGTTCATATATTTTTGCATATGGTTCAAGTATTATTATTTGTTGCATTGGCATTTGAGGAGAACTGTATCTACAATTTTTATCTTTTTTTTTATATAGCTTTTAATGTGATGATGTATATGAAATTTGATTACATCATCATCTAGTATATTAGTATCATAGGTTATGTATATGTCTATAAAATTTGTAATTATTAAGTTTTTGTCTTTGTCATATATCAATGCGTTATGCACCCACACCAACCAATGATCCTGAGCATTTCCTCTTTGTTGGAATTATGTTATATAGAAATAATCCATGATTTTTCCCAAAAAAAACTCATCATTGCAAAGCATTTATCGTAATACATTGTTTTGATGTCTATAATAATGTGTACATGTAAATAGATCTTTTTTTGCAAGAAACAAAACATCTTCAACTTCATTAGATTTGCCAAATCTAGTATTTTTTTTTAATATTTCAAATGCAATTGTTTAAGCACATTTATCAATGGATGCCAATGATGGTTGACACTTGTAAAGAACAAGAAAAATATTGGTGGTCCTATTTGTCGTATCATGGCAAATGCATTTTTTTCAGACCTTGCATGTAATCAGGTGAGATGCATATATTTTTGAAGTCCACATACCCAATGTCTAATTTCAGTATTCATTCTAAATTTGGATTGTATTTGACATCTTTTGCCAAAAGCTTTATGCCTTTTAGCTGGCATTTTCTATTTCAAACCCACATTGTCTTTCTTACTTGATCTATAATTATTTTTATTGTTTTAAAAAATAAATTTGTCAAATGATATGTAAATTGATGATTGGCATGCAACAGTTCCCATTGTACTATTTTTTTATATGTAAATTATGTGATAAAATCTTCATCATGAGGGTCTCCAAAAAAAAGAGTTAGAAAATTCATTTCCTTAGAGGCCTTGTCTTTGAGAATGCCAAGTGGTTGATTATCTTTTGCTAGTGTTATTGTGATCATCTTGTCTTGCAACATAGTAATAGATCTGGAGTCTATAAAACCATGTACTAGTGTATCAATATAATAAATTTATTCTAAATCATAAGAAATGTTTGCTTCATTATTTATATTGGATCTAGCTCTAATTAAAACATTATTACTACTTGAGATGTGTCCAGTAATAGAGCTCAACAATGCCTCCCATTCTGTATTGATTTGGACATTTTAGGCAATGTAATGTTTTCTTGTGTATAGCTCTTCCAATGTTTTCATAAAAAGTTGTCGTTGAACAACCCCTTGTTGATATGCATTTTTGTATTCCAATCACCTTTTCAGAACCACAATAATTATTGTCCCTTCATATATAGATCTTAATAATGCTTTCTAAATTTTATCAATATTTACTAGCATGTTGATAATTAGACCTTTTGGCTTGATTTAGGGCTTTTTGTAGCCTAATTCTCTTATACGTGCAAATACTATTCTCAATGCAATGAGCCTTTCTTAAATATTTGATAGATTAAGCATAGTCTTTAGCTACTTGATTTGCCTGATGTTTATAGGTGTTGCAAATCTGGGAAGCACTATGCTTTTCAATGACTGGTTGCAACTTGTGCATATTTTTTTTACAAATTACTTTATCACTTGCTATCAAATTTTGCCATTTGTTTGTTTAATCTTGTTTTAAAAGCATTATGCTATGTTTAAAATGTAATTTTTTCCAAATGTAATAAACATGTACAGGGGTATCAATGATTTTTTTGTTAAAAGTATGTACTTGCTTCCTAACAAGGTTCTTGACAAATATATTTTTCATATATTGGCCAACTGCAATTCTTAATGTTTGAAGCAATGTTTTTTTTTTCTTGGTATTATATATGCCTGACTTGTAAAAGCTCAGATTTGTTGTTTATCCTATAGTTGCATCATCAATGATTCATAATGTATATGATTTGTGTTTGTTTTGAAAAAAATAATATTGTGTATGGCATTTATTCCAAAGCAATTGTCATAGATTTTGATAATCTATTGATTGGATGATGACCTCAGATGTATAGTTATTTTTAATAAATATGAAATCCATTGTATAACAAAGTCTCTGCCTTCTATTCCACCATCATCTTAATGTAAATCCAATTTTATTTTATATCCTTGCCAATTTGCAATGGTTGGTATGTTCTTGATAACATTATCCTTTAGATTTATTTCCAAACAAACATATGCATTTACATCTCCTGAAACAAAGGTGTTGCAAAAATATAATGATGCAAGGACCATATGTCAAAAAAAATTCATGTCAATATAGATGGAGTTTTTTTGCCACCCCCCTCTATATATGAATTTTGCTTGAATATGCTATCACTACAACTAGACGTTTCCTCCGATTTTTTTGTTAATTTGTTTAGCTACAATTTTGTAGCATTTGCTTCCCAATGGAGAGAAAACATAGTGCAAGTTGTAGACAAAGATAATTGTCTTGAAGAAGCATGATCATTGTTTAATTTATTATAATGTAATGGTTCATAATGCCCATACACTAGATTTTGATCATGAAAAAGTATGCAATAAGAAGGCAAATGTAAATGTTGATTAAATGCAAATATTTTCTCTTGCTTGTCAGAGACTAGACACAAAAAGAAATGTTGAGCCATTTATAAATCCAATTTATGCAAAAAGTATCACCCCATAAACCATGTTATCCTTTTTTGATGTATGCAACTGATGAGACCTGCATCCATTCAAAATATGCTCAAGTATCATAGACACGATGCAATCTATTTTTTTTTTAGGATCCAATTCTAGTTCCAAGGATCTCAATGAATCTTGATCATTTTTATTTAAGCATCTTTGGAAATATTTTATAATCCCAACACGAAGTTTTGTAGATGTGTATCAAAAATGTAATAAGACTAGAAATGCAAAAAATAAGCAACCACCAACATTGTATTTAAATGAATAAGTTCTAAATAGATTTGATTTAACCAAAGTAATCTCTATATTTTTAGAACCATTTTTGGTAGCTAGTCTATATTCCTCTATAGAAATAAATTGGTTGGCACCATCTACATCTGCCATTTGTTTTACTTTTTTATGCATCGACAACATTCCTCAATGTTCATTGGATCATTGTTCAACATCTACTACGAAAAAGGTTGACCAAGTTAAGAATTCAAGGCAATACATGAAGAATGGAAGATGCTTATTGAACACTAGTTCTCACAATTATAAACACTTGTTGATATGCATGAAGGTATTACAACCAAACTTGAGAACAATTCAACGTCTTAATTATGTCACCAAAGTAGCCAAAGGAGAACATCATCATGCAGTTATGTGTATGGTTATGTGCATATTTTGGACTAGCAAGAGAGGGCTCTTGAAATGATTTATACATATATTATATAAAGTATAAGTGTAAAATAGATTTATGGTCAAGATGATTTATCATAGGCATAGACATGAGAGGATGTGCAAATGGAATGAGGTAGTTTGTTTTGGGCAGGACAATTGTAGTTTTTTTTGCCTAGGCATTAACCTGTGTGTATATGAAAATATACACACATGGAGAAATGCAACTACAAAATAAATGCCATATCACATACCAGTAAAATAAGTACATATAGTTCCTTAAACAAAAAACCAAGTAAATTGATGACAAGCTTTTCAAATCCAAGCATTAAAATTCTTCATGTCAAAATAATTGAAAATAAAGAGAGTAGTTGTATGTTAAGTTTTTTTTTTCTTTTTAAAACTATGAAACTATATT
Organism: Torreya grandis; assembly: GCA_037957365.1. Lineage (NCBI taxonomy): Eukaryota > Viridiplantae > Streptophyta > Pinopsida > Cupressales > Taxaceae > Torreya > Torreya grandis. Next base: position 1,679,677 of record JARHVA010000309.1, read on the forward strand.
TAATATTAATAGCAATTTATTCAGTTTTAGTAAACTTATATAATTTATTAGTTTTGACAATGTTAAGATCTAACCCAAAAATAAAAATAAAAAATTAGTGGAGTTTTTCAACAGATCAATTGTATTGCTATACCAATAACCGAACTCCTTTAACATAATTCTAAAGTTCAAGAGTTATTCATTCTACCAAAATCATTAACCTCAAAATCATTTTAATGAAAACAATGATACATAATGTTGATTTGGATACATTAATACTAGTAGCATATATATCTTTAAAAAATATAATTTTAAAGGTTTATTTTCAATAAAATAAAAATTATATAAAAAACAAAAAAAAATACAAGTAATTCATTTGATAAAGAGCATAGCATTTTGACCCATATTCAAGTATATCAATAAAGTATTATATAATTCATAGTATTTTTCATGACACATTAACATTTCTCAATAATAAATTAAACATGGATTTTATAGATTTTAAATAGCAAGCATATTTATAATGTAAAAGATTATTATCAAACATTTACATGACTCAGTTCCCACAATAGACAAACACGTAGCACAAAGATAAAGACACAGGACAAACACAGAAATGACCACTCCCATCTTTTTGAAAATATACATTAGAAGGATATTAAAACATACATTACAAGGGTGTTAAAAAAAAGCCATAAGAACTTAACAATCTTCATTCCAAGTATAAGGTGATGAGACAAGCTAGACACTTCACTATGGAAAATTCATAGTAGCATAGTAAAAAATAATGATAATGATAACAACACATATATAAATGGCATGAAACAATTGAATACTTAAACAAGGTAAGCTAACATATTAATATCAAGGGTAGAGAATGCACTAAACATTACAAATAAGAATGATGAAAATCCTATTATGGAAATTCTCACAATTGGTATCGAATGTCTAGACTAATAAATGGCTTTAAATTTTAGACAAAATTTTTCCTAACAAAAAAAAAGGGAATGCACTCTCTTGATACTAACAACTCTAGCTTTATCAAGTTCCTGGTCTCAAGTCCACTGCATATAATCAACTTTAAAAATGGTAATGGAAAATACAAATACATAGTCCATTCTATTGAAAAATATGTAATGGCCAATCCGCCATGCTTCATTGCCCATTATGCAACTAGTCATTATCATCCATCAAGAACCATAGATGTGAAAAAACTTATGAAATAGATTATACTTTTAAATTAAAAAAATTCAATGGATTAAGAGTACATGACACAAACCTAGAAAAACTTCATCAAAATAAATAGCATTCAATCTTATGAAACCATGACCTTATGTTGTGAAATAAAGAACAATTAGATAAATACATGCATAGCTAATTAAACTAAGTTAGAACCCTTTTATTAAAAACAACATTTAGTAGATAAAATTGATTACACAACTTATGTATCCAAACTGCTATGAAATATTCAAAAGAACACAATGAGAATTTGCATGTACAAAAATTTAGATGTGACTAATACAATAGATGTGTAAACAGAAACCCTACATAGGACGCATAAATAAGTGTCATGGAAGAACATGATGGATCATGGAAGGTGACATTAAGACCTTGATGATAATGAATGCATTAACTGATGACAGAGAAAAACACATATGAATTTAGAAGCTCAATGATGATGAATTGGACTACAAATTAAATCAAATATTCATCATAACATGTTGAATGATTGCATATAGAATATCATGGCTCAAAAGTCACAAGGATGGATTAGATTATTAAAACACCAACATTCATTTGTAGAATCTCCAACACGATATTTTGACACAATTTTTTGATCTTGGAACTCTTTGGCTTTTTGGAAGCGGAAGGCTTAACTGACAACTGACCAAATCTTGGACCTAGGAGACTTTCAAACACTAAGAAATTTATGATGGAACTCGATCGGTTCATAATCCATGGTAGCTTGACACTTTTCATCAATCAAAGATACAACATAGATATAACCATGAAAGTAGACTTTGGCCAGAAGAGTTCTATTTTCATAGCGAATGAAAAAAAAACTATATTTAGCCAACCCAATTCCCTTATGCATTGATATCACATCAATCGAGCATTTACAATAAAACCAATCTAACATTATAAAAAATTGTAACTGCATTATCATGTTAATTAGTATAAATTATGTTATATATATATGACTAATATATAACTTATTGCCAAACTCAACCAACACCACCAGGAATTAAAATCACACCATGGATACAAGATAAAATTCATTTCATTTTCCTTTTTAAAAGCAATTACTGTAACAAAGACAATCACAGAGTGAATCTAGACATAAATGTTCACCATATTATTTTCCAAAGAGCTTTTCAATAGACATAGTAAGACTTTGCACTTTCATATAATGCTATCTTGCCATCAAATCTATACTATTAAAAAAACATTATCCATATATGGCCAACATAAGCTGAAAATGTCATCAGAACTTTAAGAGTAAAAACTCCATTCATTACAAACACCCATATTGAAAACCACCAGAGATACAGTTAGAGATGGAGAGAGTTCAATATAGTTCATGAAAAGATGTAGTAATAAAGTTCCCAAGAGATATTTCTACATATAAGACCATCTCAGTTTTTAAAAGAATTACTTTCAGCTATAAATGGTTAGTGCCAATATTCATAGAAGATAATAACCATGAATACAAAGTACCAATGAAACAAATATCCATAGCATAAAGGTAAACCAATATTTATACTTTCATGTATGTACATCAATAACTGTTTAGGACCAACATACATCCCATAGAACAAACCATTCTACAAACAAAATTCTGTTAAAAAAGCCATAGAGATAATGAGTTATCAATTTTTAAAGCAAACCACCTATTAATATCTATAATATTTTTTTAGCGTGTCACAATGAAGAAACCCTATTTACTCCAATAATATGATGTTTCAATATACACAAATTCATATGACTACTTTTGATCAGAATATAGAATGGAGATACCAAATCATGGACAATTGATATACACATAACACCACACAATAAGTAAATCAGACTCTATAAAAAGCATCCAACAAAATGAAAAAAAGTTGTACTTGATAAGACCACAAAAAGGGGCACAACAAACTATTTATAACTCTTACTGCCAATCCCAATTTAAAAAGCACCTAAAAAATAAAGCCAACAATATATATTGAGATAACTAAATAAAAAATTGTTTCCACGACCCTTCACCTAAAGCGTCAGCTACATCAGCCATCTCAAAAAAATCAATATAACCCACACTGAAGTTTACATAATATGACCCAAATAGTTTCACCAACAAGTAATAGAGTGTATATAGTTGTATAAAACAAGTAGTAAATAAAAGTCTAATGAATCTAAAAACTGACAAGACAATAAAATTATTAATAGAAAAAACTATGAACTATAACCATAATTGATTTGTATTGATTGTCTTCCTTAATTACAACCCAAAATATGCTTAAATAAGCCTCAACTCAGAATTGGAGTTGACATGCAAAACTTGGAAAAAAAACTAAAATCTAAAAAAAATTTATTGTTGGCAGCTTTTATTTATAGTAAGTTTTGCATGTAAATGTGTGTAACTCTAAAAATTTCCCAAAATATCCTAAATTCCAAAATTAGCTTATTAGATGAATTTCAATTGAAGTTCACGTCTGGTCCTAAAAATATACAATTTTTAAAAATACAAAAATCCTAAAAAAATTAATAAATTATAATTTTAGACCCTTAAACGGTATCGTTCGGCCTCTGAAAAAAATCTAAAATTCCTCTAAGCAAATAGATCTACTTATGGCAGCATCAAACTTTTCGAGATGATCATTTTGAAATTTAGAAGAGCTCAAACAGAGCTACGGGTCAAAAGTTATGGCCTCCGAAAGTTTGGCCAATTTTTCTGCATCAAAGTCACCTTATAGTATTGACTCCCACTTTTGCCTAAATCATAATTTCACATAATCACTCACTTGTTTAATGTATGCAATAAAACAACACAACTATTACAAACGCGAAGTACATAATCAATCATTGACCTGGACAAAAACCACATGAACCAAGAACTAATTTTGATGGCTAGTTAACCTTGCTTAGATTTTTAGATTGTATAAATGCAAGGCATGATTTTGACTAGACCATCATAAACCCTAAAGGATTATAATAAATATAAATATTATCTTTAACATTTCTTGTTTCTATTACGAACCATATTAATAATTAAAGGAAAATAAATGTCCCCAAAAACTTTCACTACAAGCAGAGTCAACTATCAAATTTCATCCTTAACTAGAATTATTACATATATCTTTGAAAACACCAGACATTTATTAACAATATATGCCCACCATAGAGTAAAATAAGGGGCATTAATAGTAAATGAAAAGGAATTCAAAACAATAAATAATAATTAAAATCAACTACATACTATTACCACAATTATCAAATATTTATATAAAAGCACAGAGATCCAATTAACATACGATAAAAACTACTAATCCCAGGGAAATCCTAGGAAAATGAGATATTGATCCTATCCAATGCAACAATAGATGGAAAATATTAAAGTGGCCAGGTATTTCCCATGTCTGTAGCTAAGAGAGGAGACATTTGCATGATATGTAGCCAAAATGAAAATGAAAGTGCTAGTTGAAATGGGGATTTGATAATAGAGCCTGAAACATGATGGAATGCTTAAAACATGTACAATATCCCATGTAAAAAAGGCAAAAGATAGGTGCAAGTAATACCTACTGCCAATATCCATAAAATAAAATAACCATGCATCTAAATTACCAATAAAATAGAGATTACATCCTATATATCAATAATACCACCAAAAATAATTCATAATTGCACAACTTCATAAAACCCATGCAACATAAACAAAATGTAATAACCCTATCGATACTTGACTTGCATGTAGGTACCAACACCACCAAGAGTCGAAATCACACCATGACTATGAGCAACACAACATGTAAATCTATCCACAACAATGTGCATGTACACCCACCGAATAACAACAAGCTTCCATAAACTTCCAATGGGGATTCAATAATAGAACCCAAAACATGATAAAATGCTTAAACTAAGTACAATATCCCTTATAAAAATGGTAAGAGACAGATGCAAGTAATACCTACCACTAATATTCATAAAAGAAAATAATCATGCATCCAAACTACTAATAAAACAAAGATAATATCCTATATATCAATAATACCACAAAAAAGAATTCATACCTGTAGAACTTTCATAAAACCTAGGAAACACAAATAAAATGTAATAATCCTATCGATATTCAACTTGCATGTAGATGTTAGCATCACCAGGAGTTAAAATCACACCATGGTTACAAACAACACAACATGTAAATCTATCTGCAACACTGTGCTTATGTACCCATCGAATATCAACAAGCTTCTACAAACTTCCAATTATCTATAACCCATTATCATGTTCCTTGAAGAATTAATCTGCCATTCAATGCAATTCCATTAAACTAATCAACTCGCATCATATGAACAAATACAACATTAAAATATTCATTGTACAAACCTGTCAGAGTGGTTAATGCCTAGCCTTAAACAAAGCAAGGTAAACAATAATACCAACAAAATCCTACCAATCCCCTTGCACAATTTTTTTTTTTTTTTCGTTAAAAAACTCGCTACTCTACTTTGTAAAATTCTTTTATTTTCTTATTGGTGCACTAATCCATGTCATCTGATTTTAATTAATCCATCATTCAATCTCACTCTATTAAACCAATCAACTCATATTGTATCAATAAATACAGCATTAAAATCCTCATTGTATAGACATGGCAGAAAATTTAATGCCTAACCTCGATCAAAGTGAGGCGGGCATTAATATGCCAAAAAATTCAATCAATCACCTTGCACAAAATAACATTTTATTTATTTTTTTGTTAAAAACTCGCTACTCTACTTTGTAAAAGCCTAATATTTTATTTTTGGTACACTAATCTATGTCATTTGCTTGGCCAAGAGTTTGAAAACTAATTCCAAGTTAGAACCAAATGATTCCTATAATCTCTTCCTTTGGGAGTAATAAATAGATAATATATAGACAGTCATATTTAGTTTATAGATAATACATTATTTTACTGCATCATATTTATAAATAATCATAACAATAAAATTTTAAATCATAAAAAAATATCATCACATTATAATAAATCAATAGATAATATAATCATAACTAATTTATATGTAATATATAGATTTTACCACATCATATTTATAAATAATCATAATAATGAAATTGTAGAAATAAATTATCATTAAAAATATCAGCATCCTAATAATAGATAAATAGATAATATACAGATATATATATATATATATATATATAATACCGTAACATATTTATAAATAATCATAACAATAAAATTTTAAAAATAAATTATCATAAACAATATCACCACTTGATAATAAATAAATAAAAAATATATAAATAATCGTAATAGATAATATATAGATTTCACCACATCATATTTATAAATAATCATAACAATGAAATAATAAAAATAAATTATCATAAAAAATATTACCATGTTATAATAAATATACAAATAATTCTAATTGATTTATAAGTAATATAAATAGATTTTACGACATTATATTTATAAATAATTATAACAATACAATTGTAAAAATAAATTATCATAAAAAATATTACTACATCATAATAAATAAATAAATAATATATAAATAATCATAATTAATTTATATAAATAATATATAGATTTACCATGTCATAATAAATAAATAGATAATATAGAGATAACCGTAATTAATTTATAAGTAATATATAGATTTTACTACATTATAATAATGAAATTGTAAGGGTGAGGGCCCTAGCCTGGTTGGCTAAGTATTTCCGCTGCGGCTCTGCTGGTCTCAAGTTCTAGTCTCCCCCTGCCCCGTGGTACCGGTATTAGGCGTGTCTAGCCAGCGCCGCCGGTCACATTAAAAAGTTTACCAGGGTTTTGAAAAAATAATAATAATAATAATGAAATTGTAAAAATAAATTATCATAAAAAATATTTTCACATCATAATAAATAAATAAATAATATTGAAATAATCATAATTGATTTATATAAATAATATAGAAATTTTATCACATGACATTTATAAATAATCATAACAAAAAATTATATAAATAATAATAACAATAAAATTATCATTACAAATAAATTATCACATCATAATTTATAAATAATTATAACTAATTTACTAATTATATATAGATTTATATTTTACTAATATCATAATGCTCTCTATTTCTCATTTTAATATTGTATTTATATATTAATATTTTAAAATTGCGCTAAATATTTATATTTTTTTTTTTATCAATAAATATTTACTTTTATTTTACACGATGAGTGTTATTAACATATATATTTTAGATAAATCTAAGTAAAATATATTGATATATATATTCTTAAGATATCTAGTATATATTTTGATATTTTGACTTACCTCAAGAATAATATCTATTATCTATTGATATATTTTACATAGATTTATCTAAAATATACATACTAATATTTATATACACTTTAAGATAATTACCTGAGAAATGTAGGACTATGTTCCATTAAATGTTTCTAACATACCAAAATTCCTCTCTACTTGAACATGAAATCGTATTTGTTAATAGTATAGTTGGATTAGGGGAGGGACTCGCACTGGGTTTTGGGATAGAGACATATTGAGATTTTTTTCATACCTTTAAGATGTAATTTTGCTTTTAGAATGCAAACATTTCATGTTTGAACTTTTTTTAGGGGTTAGTGTGTCATAAAGTTTGTAGTTAAGTTAAGATAGTGGTGTAAATGAGGTTAGTATTTGATATTGTAGTAGTTAGTTGCAATAAATTTGGTGTGAGAGAATATCTATATGTTTCCTAGATGATATTAGGGTAAGGAAACTTATGGGATAAATTTAAAGCTAAACATAAGTTTTTTTCAAAAAGGGTCACTGGTTTTTTAACAAATTTTTTGGTTTATTAAGAGTTCATTATGAATTATATTTTTTTAAGTGTAAAGACTTGAAATCATATAGGGTGAATTTCGGTTTTATGTGTGGAATGAGGTTATTCAAATGAATAATTATTTGGACTTCACATGTTTTAAACCTCCTAAATTCATTAAGGAGTATTGTTAAAATGTTTACACCATGATGATCTAATGAAATAAGTACTTAAGACATAAAACTTACCTTGATTCTTAACATTGAGAATTAGTTGATGTGTTGCCATGATAAACCTAGATTTGATGTTCTAAAATGATACTTTATATTGCTATAAACTTAGATGAAAGGCCCTATACTTTGCATGAAATTCTTGTTTAAGGAATTATTATACCCTTAGGCCCTATGGTAGTAAATGGAATTGAACCACAAGACTCTATAGCTTAAATAGATTAAATATTATTTTGCGAGGTATTATAAAAAGTATGAATAATGAACCTATGGGGATATTGGGTCTTATGAGGTATTTATGGAAACCTTAAGCTTGTAGATTGAATAACAATGTAGGTTACTCCTTGATAGAGTTTGGGATTTGAAAGCCATTAGAACCTAATCTTAATAAAGACCTATAAGTACCTAAGAACATTTCTCAAGAGGTATGCCGATTTTGTAAATGTTGGTATGTCTATACGTATGGCATTCAAAACTATCTTGTGTTTATAAAATGAAACATAGGTGTTCATTTATTTGAAAAACTAGTAGTAGCCTATTATATGGTATTGGGACTAAATTGAGGAGTTATGTATATCAGATCAATAATTATGTATCAATCTATTATTTTTTATACTATGTATGAAATTTAAAAACAAATATTCTTATCACTTAAACAATACATTAATAAATAAAAGAACCCTTGCTCATGTAAATTAGGGTTTTTTTAGTTTCAAAACTACTTGATTTTATAATAATGATCAAATTATTCTAGTTACATGTTTGGATATTTTATTGTGATATGGTGTTTTGAAAAATCTAGTTTCAACGCTAAAACCCTTGTATGATTTAATTTAACAATCCTTGTTGAAGTAAGGGGTTATCGCATTTCACATAGTGGTATGGGACACTAGTGTGTTATAGTTTCACTCACACACTTCTTGGCAATTGTTCTGGTGTCGTGACATGATTGATTTTTAATAGATTGACTACCATCCAATACTAGATATTTTAGATGACAATGGTTAGGTAACTTCAAGAAATCTGTTGCGAGCACTGGTATGTGTAAACTATATTTATGGATTGGAAATATAGTTTAGTTTCAAAAATTTGGTACATAAGGGTTAAGGTTTCTGAGGGGGTACCAAGGTCTACCCAATGGTTGTGGTTACTAGACATTCTAATTTATAAATTAGTTAGATTACATTAAGGGTACCCTTTTTATTCCATAGTGTTGTGGCCATAATAATATATAATTATAGTATATATTATGAACGTAAACATTCTAGTTCTAGTTAAATGTATTATTTACCATTTTTTTTATTGCATTTGTGATGGTGAGGCTTAGTATGCAGTTTAGGGATTTGTATACACATGGATTATCTCTTTTTATGTCATTCTATATATAACTTCCTTATGAATGGTAGGGATACTCTCACGTTATGAGAGGTGTCTAGGGAAACTGATTTGGCTTTGTGGTTGGAGGCAATACACTTTGATGATGTTTTTCATCTCATGTTTTTAGTTCTATGGATTCAACATGATCTACTATATTTTCTTGGTGTTTAGCCGTTGAGAAGATATTTTATTTTTCTATGTTCTTATTATTAGATAGATGAATGTAATCCTTGTTGTAACCCTCAAAAAGGAAAAATGATTTGTACATTTTGTCTTTGAAAATGAAGAAAGACTTGTATATTTTGTTGATGATGTAACTATGGTTTTGGTTGTAATGTGAAAGAGGAGATATATGGGAGTAGTGTACCTTTGCACATCAAAACTAAATGCAATTTTTTTGTAACATATTATTGCTACACCTTTGTCTTTACCTACAACCTCATGTGTGGAAATGTACTAATAATCCTATGATTTAGTAATTTGAATGTGAATAAATAAATGATATGATTTTTTCCTCTAAGTCATTTTATTTATATGAAATGCAAACGATATGGACCTCTTGCTTTAGTTCCATTTATGTGGAAGTTAAACATGATGTTTTGTTTACATATGAAAGTTGTTATAGTTTTAACCTTTCAAAAGTTGAATTCATTTATAAATCATTTATGATTTATCATAATTTGTTAAGCAATAGTGAATTAGTTTAGTTAAGGAATATGGATTGATGGGAGTTATTATCTAACTTCAGTAGTATCACTTGGAACTTACACAAGAAAAAAAATTGAGGAATTTTTCTGGTATTCGACTAAAGGGTTCTTACACCTACATTTTACAAGTCTTTGTACAATTATGTTTGAAATTAGGGGTTTGATTCTATAGGGATAGGTTCGACACCTACTTTATATATAGGCACATTTTGAGGCCTAATGAATAATACCTTGTGTGCTCATTGAATGTGATTTTGGGCATAAAATTTATGGGTGGATGCACAAAGTTAGGGGACAAAAAACATGACACAATGAAAAATACAAAACATTTTATGTAAAGGACATACACCCCCTTTTTTTTAAAAATAATGCAAATCCCAAAAGGGTCAGTCCTGACCCTAAAGGGTGTACACCTCTTTTAGTCCAAAGGGTGTATGCCCTTTATAGTCTAAAGGGTATACGCCCTTTGGAATACAAAGGGCAAACACCCTTTGATCTTTTTTTTTTGGCTTGTGTTTTATTGGTGTGTGGTGTTTTTTTATTTTTTTGTGTTTTTGTATTTAACGTGTTGTGAGATTTTTTTTTTTGCAACAATATATTTAGTAAAATAAATGTAATAAAATTTACATTTAATTTTATATTACATTTTATATTATTATACTTTAAATTTATTTTACTAAATATAACAAATAGGGCCATTTCACATCTTCTAAACTTGATTACAGAGCTATAGGAGTTACCATTTAGAAGTTAATTTTTCAAATTCCATTTTAGTCAATGCTTAGTTTTCATAATTTTAAGATCGGAAGATAGAATGAGAAACAAGGTTTGAAATCATGTTACATATGTAATATATCTATATCATCGAGGATAACATGCCTACTTTATCTACTTAAGTATTCCCTACCTACTTTATCTAATTGAGTATGCCCTACCTGATTAAATAACCAAGTCATATCTTGATCTGAAGGATTATGCCCTACCTAAATACACAAGCCATATTTTTATCTTTACTATTCCCTAATAGTGTCAAAGTAAGTGCTCCACTTACTCAACCTGGTCTACTTCAAGGTCCTCTAGAAACTTGCTTGCAATTAGGTTTCTTCCTAACCATAAACTATCTATTGTTCTATCACAAAAGGTCTTCTGAGTATTGGTATTGAAAGACTAGTGACCTTTTTATTTAATATTATTTATTTAATTCTTAGCCTCTATATTCATATCAAAAGACACTTTCAATGACTTAAAATAGGGTACTTAATCCCAAGATAGTAATCTACCTTCAAGCAAAACCCTTCTTTGACTCCTAAAGCACTCAATTGTACATCCTCACTTATTTGAACAATACTATGAGGGTTTCACCAATTATTTGACTCAATATTCTTAGTACATGAAGAAATTCAACTCAAAACTCAGATGGTAGCAACTCTACCCTTTATAAGCATATTAGGTCAAATTCTACCTCTTAAGGACTTGATACAAAAAGGTCTAGAACTACCTTGTTTTTTTGACTCATTCACTTCAAAAACTCAATGAAAATCTCAATAAAATGATACAAGACTCATAGGTGTCTTTACCAAGCTCAAAATACCAATTAGATCATCAAAGTGCCCAAAAAGTTGACTAAGTCCTAAGCATTATTACAGTATTGTGTATAGGTGTGTTTGGTCTTAAAAAGGTGTTAGTAATCTAATATCATTAAAGGATTCTTATAAATCTTTCTTAAGATGTTTGGATACTATCTCTGAGGATGAGAAACCAATTTCATTTATTATTTTCTTAAGAATTGGACTTCAATAGCAACTTTGCTCTTTAGATCCAGATGGCCTAATTTGCCTACTTGGAAGGATATAAACTTGGATTAAATATCAAATATTTTGATCCACTTTAAGTATTCTATAGTGTTTATAAAATAACATTGGACCTTCATAAGAGGTTTATACTCAAACAACAAAGTAAAACATTTGAAGTTTCTCTTGACTGAGCTTTCTTGTGACTATCTACAGGCAGATAAAAAAATAGTCCTCTATGTTTGTAAGAACAAGGTGAGTTTGAGCATGATATCTATTATAATACATTATAAACCTTCTTTAGCAACTTCCCTATGAGTTTTAGGAGATTTCACTAATTCAAATGCAAGTTATGGTTCTTTTTGTATAAAAAACCCTATTCTAAGGTTTAACTCTGCACACAGAGCTTGATATCTTCAAATTGATTATTCATACAACTTAAATACTATTTTCAAGAACTAACACTTAGAACAGAGTCCTGAATACCTCCCTCAAATTCTCTAATCTTATAAAAAACTCATGTAACTTTTTCTACGTGATATAAGAGACTGCAAGTGACTATAGATACACGGAAAATAGGCTTTAGAAGGTTTCAATGACATGAACCTTGGATCAAGTATAAATTCTCATCAAATGAAGTTGAATTTCATCCACACATGCAAAAAAATTGTGAATACAACAAATTAAGTACCAACACACCTTTTATTCATAAGAAAATGATTATTTTGACCACATAGACCCCTATCTTATCTTAGGAGACTATCAAATCTACTTGTAGTCATGAATTTATTCACTTTTAAAGCTTTTTATAACCTTCAATTCCTTATTTTTTACAATTTTGAAGTTGATCAAGTTGTTGGATATGTACTATACCTATAGTTTTCTATTTTTGCCTCGGATTCTTCTTAACAACCTTGTTCTCAACTTAGAAAATGAACTTTAATTAATGGGTCTATCAATATGCATAAATGAATAACCTATAACATGAAACCTATAACATATATATAGTAATTATATAGTCATTCATAAATTACATCAACCACATACATAGTACTACATGTAGGTATGCGGTCACTCATACATGACATCTTCATGTGGTCATGATACAGTCACTCATATTGGACACAAATGTAATTAATCACCCTATTACACTCCATTTAAACCTAAACCATTAACCCCAAACCCTAAACACTAAACCTAAAACATTGAAACCTAAACCCTAAACCCCAAGCCACAAACCCTAAACCATAAACACTAAATAATATACCTAAACCCTAGACCTTAAGCCTTAATCCTTGAACCCTTAACCCTAATAAATTAGCCTTAAACCCAAAATATTAATCCATAAACTCTAAAATATAGACCCTAAACATAGAAAATTAAAACATTAAACCCTATACTTTATACCCTAGACCCTAAACCCTAAAATTAAAACTTAAGCCGTTAACCCCAAACCCCAAACCATAAACCTAAAATCCTAAATCCTAAACACTAAAACATAAACCCTCAACCTTATACCCTTGATTTTAAACACTAAACCCTAAAAACAATTCAAAATAAATAATGTTAAACCTTAAACATTGAACCCTAAACCCCAAACCCTAAATCCTAAACCTAAAACCTTGACCCCTAAACTCTTGATCCTAAACTCTAATCTTGAAACCTAAGCACTAAAGCCTAAAACTTAAAACTTGAACCCTAAACCCTAAACCCATAACCATAAAACTTCAAACTCAAAACCATAAACCCTAAATCTTAAAACCCTAAACCCTAAACCCTTCACCCCAAACCTTAAAAATGAAGCTTAAACCATGACCACTAAACCTTAAAACCTGAATCCTAAACCTTAAAACCTAAATACCAAATCTCAAACTCTAAGCCCAATCCATTAAACCCTAAACACTAAAATGTGACACCAAACCTAAAACCCTAAATCATAAGATGGAAAGCCTAAATGCTGAGTAATAAACCCTAAATTAAAAATATAGGTCCTACACCCCAAACCCTAATCTATAGACCCTAACCCATAAACCCATAACCTTAAACCTTAAACCCCAACAAGGAAGCCCTAAAACTTTAACCCCTAACCCTAAATGCCAAAACACAAGCCCTAACTCTAAATCATAAATCCTAAACTCTAAACCTAAACCCTTGCACTTAATCCCTAAACTCTTAACCCCAACCCTAAAACCATAAACCATCAGTCATAAACCCTAAACATTAACTCCTAAACTAAAAATTCTAATCCCAAACTAAAAACTAAAAACCCAAAACCTTAAATAATAAACCTAAATCCCTAAACCCTTAACCTTAAACCTAAAACCCCAAACCCCAAACCCCAAACCATAAACCATAAACTATAAACACTAAAACCTAAGCCCTAATCCCCAAACCCTAAATACTAAACACTAAGTTCCAAACCCCAAACCCCCAAGACCAAAACCTTGAACCTTACACCCTAAACCGTAAACCTTAAGTGTAAAACCATAAACCTAAGACCCTAACCCCAAACACCAAACCCTAAACCCTAATAGATAAACCCTTTGCCCCTTGAGCCACAAACCATAAATTCTAAACCTTTAAGCATAAAATATAAATATAAGCCTTAAATCCTAATCCCTAAGCCATAACACTAAATCTTGAACCCTAGATGTTAATCCTTGTACCCTAAACCCTAAACTATGAATCTTGAACCATCAACCATAAACTATAAACCCTAAATTTCTAAATCCTAAACCTCTTGAGTTATCACCTATATAGAGAAAGGAGAGGGGGCATTGGCTAAGCCATATCTTGAAAGGATAGGGGTCATTCTCATCAATATAGAGAAAGGAGTGACTAGGGATATTCGTGTAAAAGGATTAAAGGTGGATTCAGGATGAATTCCTAAATAATTTGTGGGTTTTTTAATCAATGGGTTTATCAATATGAATAAATGGATAGCCTATAACATTCAACCTATAACATACATATAATAATGATACAATCATTCATACAATACATCTACCCCATACCTAGTACTACATGTAGGTATGTTATCACTCATACATGACATATTCTTGTATTTGTGATACAATCACTCATACTGAACAAAAAACTAACTAATCACCCTAGTACACTCCATTTACACCTAGAACATTAACCATAAACCCCAAACCCCAAACCCTAAACACCATAAACCTTATATGTTGAGCCCTAAACCTAAACCTTGAACACCATAAACTTTGAATGCTTAACCCTAATACATTAACCCTAAACCAAAAAAAATAATACATGAACCCTAAAACCTAGACCCTAAACATGGAACCTTAAAACCTTAAAGCCTAGACTTATACCCTAGACATTAAACCCTAAAACCTAGACTTTAAGACCTTAACCCTAAAGCCCAAACCATAAGCCTAAAATCCTAAATCTTAAACACTAAACCATAAAACCTTAACCCTTTACCCTCAATATTAAACTCTAAACCCTAAACACAAAATTTAAAATCATGAACCTTAAACCCTAAACACTGAACCCCAAACCTAAAACCTTGACCCCTAAACTCTTAACACTAAACCCTAATTCTAAAACAATAAGCACTAAACCCTAAACCTTGAAAGCTCAACCCTACACCACAAATCCATAACCATAAAACCTCAAACACAAAACCATATACCCTAAATCCTAAAATTGGATAAACCCTAAACCTTAAAACCTAAATGCCAGAACCCAAACAATCAACCCCAAACATTAAACTATAAACTTTGAACCCTAAACCCTTAACCCAAAACCCTAAAAATGAAACCTAAATGAAAAAAACTAAACCTAAATGATAAACACTAAACCTCAACAATAAACACTAAACATACATTATGGAGTCCACACTATAGAGGAATGATGCAAGCATTGGTAGTTTTGCTCAACCCCCTGTCCACTTTCCTATCATAAGTCCTACACAAGCACAAAGATTTTAATGCAAAGAGAAAACATGCCATAGCAAAGTCAGTGGCACAAATGCTAATAATTTATACTCATGAACCACATCATTCTTTGAGAATAAATCACAAACATGAGAAGATCCAAAATGTTCCAACCCTTTTATTCAATGATTTGGAAATAATTATGTCTAGAAGAAGGATTTGACCTCCTCATCAAAATATGAATACCAACATGAAATTAGCACAAACACTACACTCGTCAACATCTATAGAGCAGAGGTGAAAAGGGGGTGAGATCCAACCATTCTAAAGGTCAAATCTATGAAACCATCAGGAAATTCCAAAACACACATCATCAAGTCTATTACTAGGTGGGTGAGTTGGGAACAAGATATCAACTACCCTTATAGTGGCCTGAGGAAAAAGCTCAGACTAACTCGAAAGACATAAACATCAACCAGCCACTCTTCATAAAGTAATAAGAGATCCAAGCTAGAATAAACCATGATACACAAAATTGAGGCAACATATTAACTCTTTTTCTAAGCCAAACATACATACCTAGAGTAATCCATGTGCATATTATCTTATTTCCACCATATAAATCATTCAACAGTCTCCCTAGAGTAAACCATCATGACCCTACCTAATCTACCAAACATGAATGAGAATAATCACCCTAGTACACTCCAATTAGAACAAAAAGAATCAAAATACCATTCAAGATTCATTTGAAAAACATATTGTTCAGTCTGAAATAAATTTCTACTGACTACTAGATTGGAACACACTCTACTAGATGAGGGAGTGACTAGGGATGATAAAGGAGTTATTAGGTACGATGAGGGTCAATGAGGGAATGGTTAGGGATAATGAGGGATGAGGAAAAATGAGCAGGTGGTGATTAGATATGATTAAGGATGATGAGGGTTTATGAGGGAATTATTAGGAATGATGAGGGAAAATTAAAGATGATGAAAGATTGACTAGGGATGATAAGAAATGATGATGGTTAATGAAGGAGTGATTAGGGATGATAAGAGTGTGACTAGAGATGATGAGGGATGATGATGGATGATGAGAGAGTAATTATGTATGATTAGGGATGATGAGGGTTGATGAGGGAGTGTTTAGGGATGATCAATGATAGTGAGGGATGATTAAGGATGATGAGGGAGTGACTAGGGATGATGAGGGTTGATGAGGGAGTGATTATCAACAATGAAGGATGATGATAGCCAATGAGGGAATGATTAGGGATAATGAGGGACAATGAGAACTAATGAAGGAATGAATAGGGATGATAAGTAAATATGGGGGTTGATGAGGGATGATGAGGGTCAATGAGGGAGTGTCCTATGTGAATTTGGAGTGCAAGAACATGACTTTATCCCATGTGACTTTGGAATAATGCATGAGATTAGAATTGAAGAATACATGGATTGGCCATTTGTTTAACATTTGTTTTAGAGCGAATGGTATCTTTTTAGAATGACTTTTGAATGGTGTTTCAATTTATTCTATTTAGAATGGAGTCTATTAGGGTGACTAGCTACAATCATGTCTTGTACAAGTTATTATATCATGACTACAGGTAGATGCCATGTATGAGTGAATGCATATGTGTGTGTGTGTGTGTGTGTGTGTGTGTGTGTGTGTGTGTGTGTGTGTGTCATAAGTATGCAATAGATGCCATGTATGAGAGACTGTATCATGACTATAGGTATGTTACAAGTTACGTGCTACAGGGCAGACATTTATGCATATTGATAGACCCATTGATTGAAAATCCCACAAATTATTTATGAATCCACTTTCAATCTTGGGTATTCAATTAGGTAGGGCATAATCAAGTAGGTAAGTTAGGTAGGAGATACTCAATTAGGTAAAATATAGGGCATAATAAATGGTGTAAATCTATTATATACATAATATTATTTGAAACCTCATTTCTCATTCTATCTTCCAATCTTGAAATTCTAAAAACTAAGTATTGATCAAATTGGATTTTGAAAAACTAACTTGTAAATGATAACTCTTATAACTTTGGAATTGATTTCATAAGATGCAGAGTGGCACTAATTTGTTATATTTAGAAAAATTAATTTAAAGTATAAAAATATAAAATGTAAACTTATTGCATTTATTTTACTAAATATATCCTTGCAAACACAAAAAAAAAATAACACAACAAAAACAACCACCTCAGACTGTACTCAGAAACAAAACCACAACAAAAAAAACATGCACGTCTTCAAACTAAAAAAAAACTAACTCTAATTGCAAAAAACACAAAAAATATACATATCACTGCAAAGTGCGTAATCCTTTACAAAGGGCGCACACCCTTTTAACATTTGAATATTCTTTTTATGTTTTCCCTCTAAATTTACCTTGGGTACAGGCTTGGGGAGGTCCAAACCTATCTTGAAACTAGTCATGGAGCAACCCACTTAGTTTGTAATAAATTTAGGAATATTTTTCATCTTTATCAACACATTTGATCAAGCAACTGTTATTACTTAAAGAAAATGGGTTTGTAGAGGATAAAGTGTAGTTTTAGAATATATATATTTTTTAATATTAAAATATTATTTATAATTATTACTTAATTTCTACATAACATACCTCATTATGGACTATATACATATCATCACAAATTTCCTTATAACTTTTTGAATATTAATCGAACTTTTATAAAACTTATATGTCAACAATCTACACATTGTCAATTATGCTTTAAAAAAATGATTTTTATGAAGTTAAGGTCAAAAAGATGTGCTTGTACACTTGTAGTTTCAATTTTCTATATGTCTTGACTTGTAAAATTATTTAAAAATTATATATATAATGAAAAATATTCTCAACAATATTCGACATTTCACCTATCCATTTATGAAGTTTCATATAAAAATTCATTTGTTTACTCAAAAGAAGTATGTTTGTACACATGCAATCTCCTTATCTCTTCACAAAAAATGACCAACCTATTATTATAAATGCATCTATTTCACACACTTTTATCATCTAGGTATTGAAAAAAATTATATATTTATAAACTAAATTTAAAATACCACATTCATATTCTTATGTCATTATCAAATTATTTTTTGAAGTGTCTATAACATTCTCTCCAAGTTCAACTATTATTATTTTAAGAAAAAAATGTCGATTTATACCCCCCCTTTTGTCCACCATTATCCTGCATCTACCCTTGTACTGTAGCCACTATTGGATTCTGAGATTTTTATAATAATATTTTTGTATAGTGTCTTTACTTTATAAAATTAATGGGATTTTATTTATTTATATTTTTAACCTAATTGCCAAAAAATATTACAAGAGAAGAAAGTAAAGAGTTAGTTATGTCAGGAAACCATCAAGGATTTATAACTACATATCCTGCATGCTTGGAATCATACCTAATATAGTTTTACTTTAGTGTGATTGGATATTTAGAGTAAGATCATTCATCTTATCTTCCTTGGTGGTTGTGTAACTACATGAACATTTGTCTATCCTTCTTTTGGTACAAGATGCAACTCATCTTTTGTATGTAGTCCTTATGAGCAAAAAAAAAATTTTAGAGCACCCTAGATGATTTTCATTGAATAACTTATTGAGAAAAAATTGAAATAAAGCACACATAAGAAAAATAAAGTGGGAGGGGGCCAAGGGCCCACAAAATCAACAAGGACATATTCGATGGCTCGTTGAATATGTCCTAGAGGCAAAAAGGAATGAAACAAAGTGAATAAAAAGATATATGAGAGAGAAAGAAAAAGGAGGGGAAATCTAACCATGTTGTTGTGTGAGGTAAAAACATAATCATAATCTGTTCATTATGATTATTTTAATTAGAAGCTTTTGGAGAAGTTGTAGACATAATTAGTACTTCTCAGGGAGTTTTGATAACCCAATCCACTTCTTGATCATGGACATAGATAATGGACCATTTTTTTTGCTCTCATTTCACTGAAATTCACTCCAATTCACTCAACCTTTTTACGTAATATTTTTTCTTACTTCTATTTCACTTTAAAAAATATGTGTAAAATATTAGATATATGCCTCCTTTTGATATGAGGGATTGGTAAATCTATTCCTTACAATCACCTATCTCAAAAGTAAGAGTTAAATGCATCATGTGTCATCACATATTATAGCCAAAATTATTAGTGCATGGAAAAAATTCGCTAAAACACATATGTAACCATCATAAAATAACATTTGAATGCTCAATAGTATAGTATAAAACTAAAAGGAGTGCAAGTGAAAGTAACTATTAGGCCCCACCAAGAGTGATAAGGGAAATTAGTGTTATATCATATAGAATGGGAAACATCGTGCAATGTGTAATGTGTATACACATCCTCTTGTGAGGATGAGGCAGAATAAGGGTAATCTACATGCCCTATCATATGAAGGTGATGGGAAGCAAAAGGTATGCCCAATCGTGAATTATGTATGTGTGTACTAAAATCAAGGAGAACATCAAGGGTATGATGCTTCCCAATGGCAAGGTGTAAATTCAATAAATGTTAAATCTTGAAAGGGTACGATGCCCCATTATCGATGAAAAATCTGTATAATACGTAGAATATGATGACATTCATGTTGACTTAGAGTATAATCAATCATAATGTGCAGGTACCCTGCCCCATAGGCCATATAGGTGTCATAGCAAGATAAATGTGTGCCATGTTTAAGGGCATAATGTAATACATGCACCCTATAGTACGGGAGTTTTTTTCAATATTGTATGCCAATGATTAATCACCTATGTGTATAAATAGAAGCAATCATCAAAAGAATCGGCATGCAATAGTGTTGTAAATGGTCACTAAGATGCTAAGAGGAAGTAATAAATGCTTTGAAATGTGTAGATGTTTTGATAGTAGAAAATTGACTCATGATATCTTAGGAAATGTAAATAATCATGAAAAATGCCTTTAGGATGTTTCTCAATAGGTGGAATAGGTTGATTGGGTATCAAAATTAGCTCTTAGGAGTTGTTGTATGTTCAAAAATCATGTTAATGTTCACATGGGTTAGAATAATAATGTGATTTATTATTATATGAATTGTAATTAAGTTAGAGTGAACGAGGTGAAGTAAGTTGTAGTCACAACTCACCTAGCTATTCTAAGTGACTGAGAAAGAATAGGTTTGAGTGAGAGATATTAAGAGATAAATTTAAGAAATTATTAAAATTAGGTGAGAAAGAAAATAACCTTGAATCTTTATTTGTAGGGGCTCATTGAATTATATATTTGTATCTATCTTTATTATATCTTGAACAAATTGAATTATATATTGAAAGTTTTTAATATTATAACCTTTGTGTATGTTTTTACCATTATTTATACGTGTTGAATTTGTCCAAACCTGTCCAAAAGTTATCATATTGTATCAAAGCCATTATTTATTAGGTATTTAGTCATGAGAAAACCTTATAAGTAAAATGGCTTAGGTTAAACCCTGTTTGTAAAAATTAAGGTAGCTTTGAAAGTATTAAGATGTTTCAGTCGATACTACCAGTAAAATAAATACGAGGAGTTCCTTGTGGCCTGCTATTCATTTTTGATGTTTTTAATGATTGGCAATAGACTATAAACCAGTCATTTCAATTTACAAAGCTATGTAAGAATCATGCTCGCGTTTCACATACTGATGTTCTCATGAGGATTGGTTCGCTGTCCCAATTCAATGAATAACATTATGATCTTGTAAATTACTTGCAGCTCGTGGTCATGTCCGTAAATTTGCTAGTAGGAGACTTTTTACAGAATTGAAAAATTGCTATATAGAAAGGATGGGTTCAAATTATTACAGAAACACAAGTGTGGTCTTTTTATGCATAATCCATGCATCGCTCGATTTGAAAGTGTAGCAGATCAGAATGAAGTAAAGCATGATGAGATCACATCCTCCCTCTGCGCCATGCATTCACCATCGTATTTGTATACTTTTACGCTATCCATTTATTCATACTCTTGCCACATACACTTCATGTTTAGTTTACATTGGGAGAGTCATAGTTTCTATTTGTTAATATTTTTTTTTTTGATAAGTATAGCCTTGTTCATTTTATAGTTTATTAGGTGATAAGACATAGTTATAGTTTATTATTATCCAGTGTCATTAAAAAAATGTCTAAAATTTTAGTGCTCGTTAAGATAGTGTTTTTAGTCATGTCAGTTTAAATGAAATATGTTATTTACTGTCAAAATTCAAAATTTTATATTTTTTTTAATAGATGTATTATCATTTGTACGTGACGTTCATATTTTGGGGAGCATATGTATAAAAAAACAACATATATATAAGCCTCAATGCCAAACTTACCAAGTAAGTAACAATTTATAGGAGGATGGAGGCAACAAAAAAAGAAAAAAATTCAGCATCCTCTCATCAACCACAAGTGATAGGGTCGCGCAATGATGTTATGACATGATTTTAGTTGTGTGTTTGCTTTTCATTGTGGTGTGGTATACAATAAGAATAAATGAAGCATTCATGTTCAAATTTTTAATAAGTGAGCGTAAATTCTATGTATTTTACCTGATGTAAGATAGTGATGAGCGCTGATAAAAGTACTAAAATATCATGATATTTAAGTTGTTGGTTATTTTGTAAAACCATCTGTATTTCAGGGTATTGGTGAATCTTGGTAAAACCACCATATTATGGTCATTGGTTAGCCACTTGTAAAATAGTCATTTTTTATTCTTGGTTAGCCACTTATAAAACCATCTTATTTGGTTGTAGGTTAGCCACTTGTAAAACCACCATATTTGGTTGTTGGTTAGCACTTGTAAAACCATCATGTTTAGGTCGTTAGTTGTCCTGAAAAAACATTCTTAAGGTTGTTGGCTATCTTGAAAAAACCATCCACATCATGAGCAAGCAAAAGTGGCACATTGCAATATGAGATTGATGTTTCCCCTGTGTTCACACTGAGGAGGGGAATGTTAGGAAATTATGTTAAAGTTCACTTGAGTTAGAATAATAATGTGAGTTATTATTAAGTTAGAATGATTGAGGTGAAGTGAGTTGTAGTAAAAACTCAAGTAGTTATTCTTTGTGAGTGAGAAAGAATAGGTTTGACTGAGATATTAGGAGATATATTTGAGAGATTGTTGAGATTGGGTGAGAGAGAGGATAACATTAACTCCTTGTTTGTAGGGGCTCATTAAGCTATATATTTGTATTTATCTCTATTGTATCTCAAATGAATTTAATTATATAGTAAGATTTTTTAATACTATAACCTTTGTGTATGTCTCTACCATTATTTAAATGTGTTGAATTTTTCCAGATCTATCCAACAGTTATCATTGTATAACAAATATAGAAACCTATTCAGAGCATATAAATCAATAGAAAATCTACTTGTATAAATGTTTATACATTATAGCTTTCCAATTTCTATTAATTTTAAGCTCTTACCTTTAAGACCATGGTAGTGAGACGAGATGTTACTCCTTCATGATTGGACTGTGTGAGGGATCATGTGGATGTTTGGTAGGTCATGGATGAGATATGGACCCTTTTTGGTCATTTTTGTTAAATTTAATTTTTTTGGATGTTGTTCTATTTGAAATTTTATGCATTTTGGATCAATTTAAACCTCCACAAAATCCATCCCTTTTACCACCAAAAGTGTTCCATTACCTACCAAATATGTCCCTCTTCTCATTATATCTAGCCTTATTCCTCCCGAATTTGATCTTATTCCCATTGAATCTAATGATTTTCTTGCCAAATCTAACCCTTTTAGTTAAGTATATTTAGTTAAGTCTATTAATTTCAAAAAAATGGCATAGACACATGTGGTTGATCTAGTTTAATTTTTCAATTATAGTGAAATGACACACTTGGGTAGATGGCCAATCTAGATATAATATGTAACCTAGTTGAAAACAACAAAATTGACACATATTCAGACATGGCCTATCTAGTTCAAAATAGTCCAAAAAAATAGAATGAAATCGAAATGGCTTATTATGTACAAATTATTCCCAACACAACTCCCAAAGATCCATAAATTACCTCAAAAGCTGAAATTATTGTTGTAAAATAAATTTACATAGAATACAATAACAAAGGTAATAAATATTTCAATCTCAAAGGGAAGAGTGGATATCTATAAAGACCTTGTGCAAATTAGCCTTCTTCAAGTGTAAGCTCCTATCCCCTAATTCATCTTTTTTTATTCAGATGGATTTACATGCATGACCAAAGTGAAATGGATGTATTTATTATCAAAAATAAAAAATGGGATACACACACACACACACACACACACACACACACACACAGATATATATATATATATGGTTCAAAACCAAAAAATTAACTACTCAAACTTAGTCGATATACAAAATGTTTAGCAAACATAAAACATCATTAACTTGGACGAGGGCAGAAAAAAATGTTTGATAGACATAGAACATCGTCGACCAAGGGGGAAAATATTGTAGGACATCATTGGCTAGGCTGATGATTTTAGATGGAAAAAACAAACAAAAAGAAGAGGAGAGGGAAGGGAGAATGAGAATAAGAGAATGATAAGTGATTAGATGACGTTATGTATGAAGGCAGATATAATAGATGATCATTTGGGAATATCTCATAAAGCACCTTGAACTATCCCCCCCCAATCATGGTGTAATATTTAGGACATGCACTCAAGGAGATTGTTGCATTGTTGAGTCCTACAAGATAAACATCAATAAGTGAAAAATAAGGTGTATACAATAAGCATGTGTTATTCTTTGGGATTGCACAAGTGGTGCAAGAAGGTTTAAGTGAGTGCAATAAAGCCCCAAAAACTCCAAGGTAGGATCCATCTAGGGTAAATCATCCATTATTAATTTTGTTTGACTCCTTTGTGGTACTATCAAGGGTAATGCAACCTTCCACGAATGAATGTCTCTATGATGCTACTCCCATTTCCTTATGCACATGGGAGCTAGATTCTATGACTGCTAAATGTATATATAATGACACTAGTTACTATGTTCATCTGATCTTGTGACTTCATGTTTCTTATCTATAAGTGGAGGCTTCCCCTGTCATTCCACTTATTTATTGCTCCTCCATTGACACTATGAAGAACATCATGGAAAGAAAACAAGTTTTGGTAGCGTTCATAGAATTACATCATAAAAATACCTGCCTCAGTTCTCTATGAATCAATTTTACCTTAACTTCATTTTCCATGGGTCATTGGTCTTTAACTATTTTTAGTGCCATCACTATAGTTCATTATCAAGAAACTTAGTTGAACATCTTGCACTTTATGGTTCAATAGAGTTATTAGGCCTTTCACACTCATAATTTACAAGAGTCTTCCTACCTTCTATAATTTAAATAGCATTTCAACCTCTTCCACATATCAATGTGCAAAAATAGGACTCTTTCTACTATACTATCACACACATACCTAGGTAACCACCCAATGCATAATTCAAGCTCCTATAGTGCATAATGGGTTTTCACACACCATATTACATTAAACATAAACATTCCATCCTCGTGAATATGGAAAAACTAGTTACTTTGATTCCAAAACACTCAATTGTAACCCCAATATCTCCTTCGATGCTTGTGACTATGGTTCTCAATATTCATCAAGATCTGTCATGTCATAAGTCTCAGTAAGCAAAATCTCTCTAGTTGACATCCTTTATTTCTCTTCCTCATCATGAAAATCATATCTCACAGTGCTAGCTTCTTATATATTCTGGGTCTAGTCCTAACCACTTCAATTCAAAGATTTAGATTGTAGTGTCAGTCTTTAAATCTTCCACAATATAAACTAATCCCATTTAAAATGCTTGAAAAAAATGTCACACATCAAATGTTTATGTCTCTAGTCTAAACACTCATGTAAAATATTTGAACCATACCATCTACCAAATGTTTTGATGGAAATACCAACACAGAACAACCTCTAGTATTGAGGTGTCAGATGCAGTACAAGAGAAAGACTAATTTCAATAACGTGGAACCAAATTATTGCATGTGTTTTCTCTTTATCTTATACACTTGTAACTAAAAAAAGAATTTAAAATAAACATGTGAACACGCCAAAAAATATTCCTTTGCAAGAAATAAGTCATCATTTGAAAGGGGAGGAATTCTCATCCTAGTGGCACTATTGTGAACTCATAAATGGGAGGGTTTGGAGATAACTATTTGACTATATCACCAACTCCCACAATGCACAATGAGGATAAAAATATTCAATGGTCAATGGTGGTGCCATACATATACAATCATGGGATAAATATGGCATAAGATATACCATAACTTGTATGCAATGGGAAATGCAATTGATTTACAAATCAATACTAGCTCGGAGAAGATAGGTCCTACTTACACTTCTGATTGGGGATACATTAGATAATTAGGGTCATGACCAATATGGATCTGCTAAACCTAGCCAAGGGATCTCTTACCATAATAATATCATTAGGGAGGGTTACAAAGCCTCCAATCAAGCAAAACTACATAATAACCCTAACTAGGTCCTATGTTTTCATATTCACTAAACTAATAAGAAGCAAAATCTAATCTAGTGCTCACTAAATATTGTGGCACAAAGTGGGGGTAACAAAAAATAAAATTAATCATGCATAGAAGACATATACTCATATCAATGTATACATAAAAGTTGGGAATACTTATCTTTGAAGACAAACCTGTCGAGCCTCAATCTCTCCCTTGGCTAAGGTGCTTCACAAGAGGTTGTTGTGATATGTAAGGATGACAAGGATAAATCATCTCTAAGCTTCAAAACCTATCAATGCATCCAAAAGATTTCTCCACAAGACAAGATCCGTATCTTCAAATAAAGTATGAAACCTTAAACTTGCTCCTCAAGTAGAATGGTGGATAAATAGATGCACAATATATCTTACTTTTTCTTCTCTTCATGATAAATAATGGAAATGAATGTGTTTATATAGGTAGATCTAACCCTAAACCCTTCTAAAATTTTTGATCAACAAGGTCAACCCAATCGACCTAGTAGTAAAATTGACAAAAACTAACTAGATAATGAACTATGTTGGCCATGATCGACTTAGTTCTTAGTAAGCTTTTGTAATTAATAATACAGGGTCGATGTGGCTGACATAGTCATGTAAACTGTTAAAAAGGGGTTTAGGTTAGGGAAAGGGATAATGAAGGTGGTAAATGACTAAAGAAGGGTGAAAAATAGGAGGCAAATGTTAGGGGAATCATCTTTAGAAGACAAGTGTGTAGATAGCAAGTGGTAAAAAGGGACAACAATCTTGTGAAACACTAATGGTCTACCCACTCCTTTCCTAGTGCACCCCTTAAAGCATGCACTCAGAGATATTAAGACTTGATAAGTTTCTTCAAGATAAAGAGCGTCATTAATTGATAAAAGTTTGAAAATATTATGTGTATACATATGACCCACTCGAAGCTCATCACGTGTTATGTGAGTGTAACAAAGGATGGTACTTATAGAAAGAACATATAAACACATGAAACTGAGATAAAAAGTAACATATGAAAAATAATGCTAAAATGAAATAAGAGTAATTGAAAATACCATATACATACCTTAACTTACCTTTCCACTAAATGATTGCATGCAAACAACCTAGTCTTGATCGTTGAGGGTGTAGTACCTACATTTGAGAAACCCTAGGGATACGAGACTAATAATAGAAGCAATGTGTCCGTGCATAAGATGGTTAAAGTAGCAATGAGGGACTTATAAAAATTGTCAAATTAGGATTGTTAAGGCAAGGTTAAAATATTGAAGGCAAATGAATGACAAAATGATGACAAATGAATGTAGAACATAAATGGCAAAAAGGAATGTAGAACATACTAAATCATGTTGGGAAGCATGTAAAACATAAATGACAAATGAAATATCAATGCAATAAAAGTCTAACAAAGATATGTAAGCAAGTGAAAATTAACCCCATGTGAGATAAGCATGTTGAATCAAACACAAATAAACATATGAATGACTAAAAATGAAATGTAAGTCAAGATGTAAGACAAACATGATACATCATACATAAATAAAAACATGTGAGAATGTAAAATGTCATATGTACGATAAGTGAAGTCCACAAAAATCAAATAAGAACATGATGGATAAATGAAAATCAAAATCTCTAAAGGATGAAAAATCTAACTTAGTGTTTGTTCTAAGATAAAATGTAAGAAAACATAACCACCTAATGACATGACTAGTATGATAATGAGATGGTGTGGTAAATAAATGGTGTAAGGGTGTTTGTGAGGAAGGCCTGGTCTTATCCAAGGTCTTACGATACAACTCACAAACTACAAATCAAGAGATGTAATAAGGTAGATGTGATCAAGGATGTGATCAACTAAAAATGATATCCAATAAGGGGAATATAAGGAAAATTTGATGCAAATAGGGAATATGAGGTGCCACATGGGTGATATGAACATCCTAGCAAGAATGAGACACACTAGGCAAGTGAAAAAGGCTAATGTTAGGACACTTTGACTAATGAACACAAAACTTGGGCTAACAAGTGAAGTACATAGATCAACCCATGAAGGCTATATGCATGAAAATAAAAATGGACCTACCTTCCCATAACATGTTTTGCATTCCTTAAGACCTCTTATAGAACTGTCAGTCTACTATGAAGATTGGGTACTTGCATGAAAAATTATGTGGCACTAGATAGTATATGATATAATAAGACTGCCTATCCCAAACTACTTACCTACTACATCCCAATGGACCTTGACTCTATCATGAGGCCAACTATGGAGTTTGAGCTTCGACTAAGATAGGAGATGTGCCAAATATATATCATGTCTTTTGGTGTGATCTAATTTTCAAGATTATTTTTGCCTTTAGTCATTGCCTTTTTTTAAATGATTTGACTTTTGAATGCTTATGGATTTTAAGATTCCTCCTCCATATGGACTTGGAATGACCAATCATGAGTGAAATAGGTCACAAACATAAGAGAGCTTACACTTGCTCACTAAAAAAAAGGACCTATAAACCAAGGTGTCTAAAGACTCCTAGACTTGCCCACAAGTGTGTAATATCAAAATTGATCGATGTGAGCCTCAAATGAAATGAAATAAGGGAAATATGGGGATCATGAGAGATCCATCTATGTAATAAGTGATACAATGATGAATATGCTCGTAGTTGATCACAAGGAGGTAATATAGTGCTATAAAATGGATATGGCTATGCTATGATAGTCATGTCACTAGAGAAGCCATATTAACCTGCATCATATCTAACACAAGCACCAATAAAAGTAGTAGTCATCCCAAAAAGTGGTTTAAAGATGTTTTAATGTGGTAATTTGTGAGGAGAGCCTAGTCCTATCCATGGTCTTATACTGCAACTCATAAGGTGAACACCAATGAGGCGAATGCTAAATAATGGGGGGAAATGTTCATAAAGCTATTAAGGGAAAGAATGACATATAAAGACAAAAATGAAAGAGATATATAAGAACCAAAATGAAAACAAATACCAAATGTAATGTGTAAGAAAACCAAAGAATGCAAAGGAAAACAATGATGATAATAAGTGTGATTAAAAGAGGTAAAGTGCATAAAAAATAAAGAAATACAAGACAAAAAATAACAAGTAAGATTTATGTTAATGCTTATATTAAAGATGAGCATGTGAAATACAAGTCTATAAGTCTCAAAAGGTTCCTTGAAGTTGAATTTGTTTGTTATTGTGCATTGTAGAATAAGAGTGGGCATAATAAAATTCCCTAATGGGTAAGTGGATGTAGCGATAGGCATCACAAGATGCCCCAAGGTCTGAAGGGACATGTGAATGGGCATCACAAGATGCCCCAACATGTGAGGTGGAGTGAGGTAATGTTGAACCATTAAATGATTTGTATTGGGTTAGTAGGTGCATTTGGAGATAGGTAAATGTATTGGTTTGTTAGATTTTAAGGAGGTTTAATGTGACATAGGATGTGTAGGAGAGGTATGAAGAGGTAAAGGAGGACTATGTATAATATAATTTGGATTAGCCATTTGAACTAGGTACTCTTTTGGTTCATGTGACCCAAGAGGTTGAGGTTTAATGGATGCAATTATATGTTTATAGTTGTTCATGTTATCAATCCTTTCCTTATTGGTGTAAGAATAAGGATCAATTATGGTTTGAAAAACATTAGTGGATGAGGTGTAGGTATGGGATAATTTTTGTTGTTTATAGGTAGTTGATGTTAATGTGATTTTGATTCTTTAGAATGAATTTGAGAAGCTTAAAGATAGTCTTGATAACATTATTTTATGAGAGCATCAAGATTGGAATGTAGACCAAACAAGGAAGCAAGAATAAATTGGTGAGGATCATGATAAGACTCATGAGAATGACCAATAGTAGCATGCCGCCAACAAAACTTATCAAGACTGTACCATTTTGGAATATGTTTAGAAGGATCAAAGCTCGTGGGTTTAGAGGGTGGCAATTTTCGCTTAAGTTGTTCTAGACTCAAGAGAGGGTGGGTTGGGTTAAAATTGGTTGAATTGGATGATCCATTTTAGGTTGGGGGGCTTGAATGAATCAATGTTATCATAAAATGTTTGGAAAGGTTCTTTAGTAGATGTTTGAAGTATTTCAAATTGAGTCATAAGAACGTCTTGCCTTTTTGCTTGATCTAATGTTTTTTCTAAAGTTTTAGGGGAAAAGATTTGAAGTTTGTATTGAAGGGGAGATTTAAGAGCAGCATAAATATTTTTAAAAAAGTATCATCATTCATGTTATGGTCCACTTTGTGAGCTAAAGACTCCTATCATTTGATGAAAGTGTGAGCAGATTCATTAGGAAGTTGTTTGGCATTGATGAAATGGCCAAGGTAATTTTCAGGAAGGTCATCATGTTGGAATTCCTTCACTAGAACATTGATTAAATCCTTTAATTGTGAGATGGAATGTCTAAGAATTTGGTTGTACCATTCAAGTGCATCACCAATAAAGGTTTTGGCTAAGATCTTGGTGGTGGCAAAGGTGTTAGTTTGGACCCATTCCTTATGAAGATTACTAAAAGACTTGATAAAGATGGTAGGGTCCTTAGTCCCATCATATGTGATAGTCAGAGAAATATTTTCAATATCTATGGATGTAATGAATGGGGTTAAAAGTTCATTTTGAAGATGTTGAAGCGTTTTATTATTCATTAGAGGTTGAGGGATGATATTCCCATTGGCATCTCTAAGAGGAGGAGGGACAAAATTTTGATTTGGTTGAGACATAATGACTTGAGGTGTTTGACTAGTCATGTGTAATAATTTTTTTTACATTTTCATTATTTGGGAACGATTAGTTGTTTGCATGATGTTCGTTTGTTGAATTATTTATGCAAAAATTTGAGTTGTGTTGATTTGTACATTAGTATTTAAAGGTGGGGTAGTGTTGTTGTTAGGAGGGGGATTATTAGTGTTGGTGGGAGGAAGGGTATTGGGTGGAGGATTCCAAACATTGGTGTTTGGAGGAGAAGTAGGGTGAAGGACCTCAACTACATTATATTGTGTAGTGATTCATTTTGGATTAGGAAATGATGAAGGAAAAAAGTGAATAGTTTCATTTGAAGTTATAAAATAAGTGAGGTTCTGATCTAAATCCTTAATTATACAATGTTATTGACTAAGCAGAGGCTAAAAAGATGAAATCATTATGATAAAAAGATGAAATCATTATGAAATAAGACTAGATAACCACACACAAAATAATACAACTAAGGTGTATAGAGTCGACAAGGTTGACTATGTACTATTTAGACAAAATGATATAAAATGAAGATTGAATTGGATAAACATAGAACCAGGTCAACTTAGTACTCTAAATAGAAAGAAACATATTCTGATAAGGATACAAGGTTGACCAAGTCAACTTAGTATTGTAACTTGACTGGTAGAAAAGAGTATAGGGTCAACTAGGTCAACTTTGTGCTGTAAACAAGGTAGGAAACTAAGCAAAGAAAGATACAAGGTCGACCAAGTCAACTTAGTACTGTAACTTGAATAGAAAAAAAGAGTACAAGGTTGACCAGGTCGACTTAGTATTATAAATTGACTAGTAGAAAAGAGTACAAGGTTGACTAGATCAACTTAATACTGCAAATAGAAGAAAACTTGGTATGTAAGAGATTATGTTGAACAGAACGAAAATGTGCTAAAACAGATAAAGTTTTTACAATGTAATTAAATTAAAAAATGGAAGTAAACACACAAACAATTGGATCAATGAAAATGATTCAATTGGGGCACACAACACAAAACCTTGCACCAACATTGGCTAGTGCAAGTTTTTACAATACAACACATAATGGTCAAAGAGCAAGCAATCTATTGAAAAGTAAATACTAACTATGTGGTCATCTTGAGTGTTGTTAGATTATTATAAAATGTTATTTTAAGTGTGATAGAGAAGTTGGCTAAAAACTTAAAACTAGAAAGCAATCTATGGATGGTTTTAGGATGTTTAGGATGAAAGGGATTTATGTTGGCAATAGTATTGGCTTGGTATTAGGGCCTACCCCGTCACTTCATAATCCCACAATGATAAGGGTGTCGGGTGCTTTACCAATATATACCATTAACTACATGTTTATATTTGGTTAGAAAACCAAGTCGATTTCCTCCTTGGTGATAAAATTCAAATAGATAGGCCTTGAGAAGATAAATGTTAAATACATTTTGAGTATTGTGTGATTTGGTAGTGTGTGTCAAAAGAGAAAAATAGTGTAACTACACGATAATTTGAAAAACCACCTAATTAGACTATGTGAGCTACTTTAAACATGAAAATAACTAAAAATGAAAGTGTGAATTAATTACTAACAAATAGTTGTTAATTCCAAAATTAAGAATGGTACAAAGTTAGTTCAAATGACACTTTATGCAAATAATATAGAATAGAGTCGACTAAGTCACTACTATTTAGTGAAATCAAGAGTCTTTAAGAATAGAATCAACCAGGTCAATTTCAATATTTTAAATAGAAGATAGGCTACAAAATTAAGTCAACCAAGTTGACTTAGTTTGCTATAGAATTATAGTTTTAAAGACTACAAACTTGCATAAAATATAACTATAATGAAGTACTGAAATGATAGAGAGAGAAAAAGAGGAACCTTGTTGGGTTAGAGGATGATGCAAATTGCAAATTTTTTGCTAAAGTACTTTGAATGTTGCTTTCAAGTTCTACAAATTAAGTCAACCTAATTGACTTTGTTAATTTGGATGTTGACTGAAAGACTAAATCAACTTGTCCAACTTAATTTCTTGATCTGGACGCTGACTAATAGACTAAGTCGACCTGCTCAACTTAGTTTGTTGATCTAAATGCTGACTCAAAGACTAAGTTGACCTGCCTGACTTAATTTGTTGATCTAGATGCTGACTCAAAGACTAAGTCAACTAGCTTGACTTAGTTTGTTGATATAGATGTTTAATGAAAGACTAAATCAACCTGCTTGACTTAGTTTGTTGATCTAGATGCTAACTAAAAGACTAAGTTGACTTGCCTGACTTAGTTTGTTGATCTGGATGCTGACTAAAAGACTAAGTTGATTTGTCTGACTTAGTTTGTTGATCTAGATGCTGACTTAAAGACTAAGTTGATTTTATCAACTTACTTTGTTGATCTTGATGCTAATTGAAAGACTAAGTTGACTAGCTCAACTTAGTTTGTTGATCTGGATGCTGATTGAAAGATTAAGTCGACCTACCTGACTTAGTTTGTTGATCTGGATGTTGACTGAAAGACTAAGCTGACCTGCTCAACTTAATTTATTATTTGGGACTAAAGAAGAGTATTGTGTCAACCTATTGATCCAATAACCTATATCTATTGAAGACATGCATAGAAAGAACATAGTCATTCTGATACGATTGTGTGTTAAACTTTTTCACAAAAGTTAGAACTATATTAGCTTGGTTGACATAGTATCACAAACATAAAAAAATGATATAAATGAAAGTGTGAAAGAACACCTCCTAGGGTTAGATTCACATCAGGTATGCTAGAATGCATGCAATAAAAAATGCAATAGATCTATAAATCAATCCTAGTTTAGAGAAGATAGATCCTACTTACACTTATGATTGAGGATACATTATATAATCGAGGTCATAAGTAATATAGATATGTTAGACCTAGCCAAGGAATCTCTTACCACAATAATATCACTAGAGAGGGTTTCAAAGCCTCTAGTCAAGCAAAACTATGTAATAACCCTAACTAGGTCCTATGTTTTCATATTCACTAAACTAATAACAAGTAAAGCAAAATCTAATATAGTGCTCACCAAATCTTGTGGCACAAAGTGGGGGTAATAAATAATAAAAGTAAACATGCATAAAAAACATATACTCACGTCAATGTATACATAATCTTAATGTATGGAAGAGAAGTACAAATGCATATCTATCTACTCTTACAAAGGAGAAACAAAGTTAGGAATACTTACCTTTGAAGACAAACCCATCGAGCCTCAATCTCTCCCTTGGACAAAGTGTTTCACAAGAGGTTGTTGTGGTATGTAAGGACGACAAGGATAACTCAACTCTAAGATACATAACCTATCAATGCATCCAAAAGACTTCTCTACAAGATAAGATCCATATCTCTAAAGAAAGTATGAAACCCTAAGCTTGTTCATCAAGTAAAATGGTGGATAAGCAGATGCACAATATATCTTACTTATTATTCTCTTCATGATAAATGATGGAAATGAATATGTTTATATAGGCAGATCTACCCTTAAACCCTTCTAGATGTTTCGACCGACAAGGTCGACTTGGTCGACCTAGTATTGAAATTAACAAAAACTAACTAGATGATGAGCTATGTTGGCCATGGCTAACTTAATTCTTAGTAAGATTTTGTAAATAAAGTTACAGGGTCGATGTGGTCGATATAGTCATGAAAACTATCAAAAAGGGGTTTAGGTTAGGGAAAGGGCTAATGAAGGTGGTAAATGACTAGAGGAGGGTGTAAAATAGGAGGCAAAGCTTAGGGGAATGGTTTATATGAGACAAGTGTGTAGATAACAAGTGGTAAAAAATGACAACAATCTTGTGAAACACCAATGGTCTACCCATCCCTTTCTTGATGCACCCATTAAAGTGTGCACTCGGAGAGATTGAGACTCGATGGGTTCCTACAAGATAAAGAGCGTTAATAATTGATAAAACTTTAAAAATATTATGTGTATACACAACCCACCCTACAAAATGAAAAACTATAACATGATATATTATAACATACTATTGTGGTATCAACACATAGATACCCGCGGTTACATATTTTGACAAAAATAATCTTGTCCAATATAAAAGGTTGAGGACTATAAGAAATACCGTAAAATATTATTCTAAGCATAAAATTTAATCTAATACAAAAAAATATAAATGAATAATGGAAACAACAATATACATATTAGGTGACTTAATATGCTCCAATTCCATCATTTTCTAATAAAATCATACATACATAATGCCTTTCTTACCCAAATGGTTAAGGGAGTAAACTATATTAAAAACGTAATCCTCAAGCAATGACATCATACAAAACCACATATTTACCTCCCCTTATTACAATCAATTTCTAAGTTAGCCTTTCATTATTTTCACACTAAATAGTCCCCTAATCTTCAGTCTCAATATGAAGGTTATACTTTAATCTTATCTGTCATCTATCCCCATAACCCACTTATTGTTATTAATTCCATCCATCTATTGGATTCTCTCCTTTATCCACTCTCTTCTTTACTTTGAGTCTTCTATATATATAATGTTTCCACTTACCTCTAAAGCATTCTCATTTTGACACCTCACAGATGCATTCTCTCTTCTAATGGCTCATGGATTTCTTCTTGTTTTTAAGCTCAAAAAATGTCTCGTGTAAGAGCCATGTGACATATTATTATTATTCAATCAATAGTCAATTATCAACCTTTGTCCTTTGGCAACGAGTCATTACTCATTCCTGGGTGCTTCCTCTCTCAATATTTTCATCCTTATTGATGGTTACCTTTTTATTTTCATAGTCCTCCTTCATTGCTATCTATGTCTTTTGCCTCTTAAAAATTTTAGTGTTGGATCACTTCTTATATTTTAGTGCTTTTCCATTCATGATTTGTATTTACTTCCTACCAATAAGAGGTCAAGGATTGTAACAAATGATCATAAAAAATGGTCCTGGAAGGGCAAGAGATTAAACCATTGCAAAATATTTACCATGTGTTTTCTTCATGTGATCAATTGATGAGTGTCAAACATATATATCTTATTTTGTGATAAATGTAAATAAAAGAGAAGTTTGACGTTGAGAGCCACTAAGTTTGTGAAGTAAAGATTTTTTGTTCAAAATAGGCTTGGATGGTACTTTCCTAAGATGTATTGATAGATAACAATAAAAACTACTATTATAAGCTTTTCATAGTAAATCTTGTTGGTGTTATGTTTTTACATGTCACATCCTTCAAGATTATCAAAGCTCATTATTATTGGTCAACACTATTTAAGGACACAAAAATGGACTTGCATATGTGAGGCTTGTTAAAAGTTTATGGGAAGACCAAAATTTGATGCACTTATTTTTATAGTGGTCATTGATACCCCTTTTCAACAACGGGATCTTGAATCCATAGGTACTTTGAACCCATAATATAGTTAAAGGTCACATTCATGTTCTCACAACAATTAACTATTTTATGAAACAGGTTAAATAAATTCCTATGAACCACTATAATTTTGAGGTTGTATGTAACTTTTTGAAAGAAAATATCTTAATCTACTTTGGGGTTCATTTGAAGATAGTTACAAAAAATGTTTCCAAATTTTAGTCCTCATAGTTCTTAGGTTTTTGTAACGATCACATGATTATTTTCTCTCATTCATCATAATACTATCCCCAAGGTAATTTACAAGATGAATCCACAAATTATAATCTCACGACTTTTGGCAAGAAACTGATAAATGAAAATAAGAGAAATTAGCTCAAGAAATCGTATGATGCATTTTTAGCTAATTGTATCGCACCTAAAACAAATATTAGGAATTTTCCATTTAGTTTGTTATATGAAATTGAAATTTTGATCATCAATTCTCTTGCGCTTTATACCTTGCAATTAATGAAGATTAATTCAATAATTAGGTCGACAGAAGAACCATGAATCTCACCAACTTGGAAGAAGAATGTACATAAGTTATGGATCAAATTAATACTCATCAAGAAAATGCCAAAAATAGGTAAATCAAAGACATTTTCAAATTGGAGATTTAGTTTTTATGTGAGACAAAAGAAGATAACCAAATGAAACAGGGCTTTTTGATTTTGATTTTTCATAATCCTTTTTCGCTCACTTATTGAAGAAAACATAAATTCAATATTTTTATTACATGTGTCAAAAATCAAACATCCTCAATATTTTCTATAAATAAATCTTCATTTCGTAAATTTTTAGAAAGATCAAAATTCTATACATATCTTACATTTCTCAAAATCCTACATTTCTTGATAGTTATTTAAGCGAAATAATCCAAATATGTTTCATGTGAGAAATTAGAACTCCAATACATATGTGAAGTTATAATTTCCCTAATTTTTTCTTAGTAATGTTATTCATTCGCGTTGTAATTTCCCTAACCCATTTATCATTCGCGTTGTAATCTCTCATGCTTTTGCTCTCCCGTTTCGCTGCGAAACTTCCTAGGGTTATCCAAGGGTTTTGTCAGGGTTTTCACCCTCCTCGCTCTGTATTTAACGAGCTTTGTCAGGTTTCTCGCTCACGATTCTGGACCTTTATTACTGGTAGACATTTGAGGAGCTCGGGGTATTTCTGGTTTTCGTTTGGCTTCCGCTTGGTTTTATTATGGAGTTTGGATCACAAAGTTTTCTGCCTCTATGTCTGCTGTGTCCCCAAGTTCTGCCATGAAATACAGGTACAAAGGGCTGCAGTTGTCATTCAATATTGAATCTGACATTGATGGAATATTTAAAATAAAGATTGGGGATGTAGCTCTGGAGGATCTTCAAGCCTGGTTATGATAGAGGCATGTGAGTATTCTAGTTACCCGATTGTATGAAAATACATTTGTGCAGGGTGTGGGGTTCCCTGTATGCATAGAAAATCCAGAGCTTTTACTTGCATGCGCAATCAATTACAACCCTGAAACAAGGGAAGTTCGAACCCCAACTGACGAGGTTGTGGCTGGACTGAGTTCCGAATATGTAGGTGAGGTTTTGGGGATTCCATTAGATGATGAAGTTTTTGAGAAGTTTACAGAGGTTCGGAGCAGATTATAGAAAAATATCTACTTAGATATCAATAAAGCGTGGCTGAAGGCTAACTGCGTGGTCCCATGGAAGATTCAACTGACCTTGTTTTTGTGGCACAATGGGTCGGGTCCCATGTATATGTTATAGTTTGAAAACTGTTGGAAACAAAAATTATTGGCTAAAAAAATGGAGCGCCGGCCATTTGGAGAGATCATTTTATGCTTGGGGTTGTTGCATTTGGTGGTAATTCTGGAGTGAAGACTTCAATATATCTCTGTTTTATCTATTTAACATGTTACACGAAGCTTTATAGATGCAAGTTCTGGGCATGATTACAACACTCCCTGTGTTTGTCAAAGAAGGGCGTGCATAAAACAGTGATCAAGTCTCCCAATTTAAGCAAAATCCAACAACGCTGCACATGTGGCCTCCTTTGGGTTCTTGTACAAGGTACATTTTTCATTTATAAATCTAGATTTTATTTTAAAGGTATAGTTTGTTTGTTTATTTTTAACTTTGATGTTTTCATTCTCTATAGTGCATTTTCTATTTGATAAATGTTCAAACTCCTCCCTTTATTAGTTTTCTATACTTATTTTTATATAATTTGAAAAAAAAAAAATAACGTTAAATGATTTATGTTAGAGTTTTAAAAAAAAAAAATTCCTTTATATACAATGATAAATAAATTTGTGTACTGTCCAACTTCTAAAAAGCTCGGTTATTGCTCGAAAGTGTGTTGAAGGGATCAATCATAGAGATCAATTTATATTGCATGTTGATTCTCATTCACCTCAATAGAACATAGTTAGTAAACAATTAATTTTTTTTCATTTACAAAAAGGTGGAGCTTGTTAGAGTATTGTAGAAAATTTTGCCTTGATTGTTGCAAAATGTATCGAGAGAGATGCACAATGGAGTGAGATGCAATGAAAAAATGTCGTATTGTCATCTAAAAAGTGAATAATTGTGCAATAATATTGTGTCAATTATACTGTCAATTATATAACAAATTAATGTCAAGATTTTTTTGATTAAAAAAATTAGATAATATAAAAAAATATCTTATTGGGGCATGACAATTACTATAGTATGACATTTCAACAAAGAATTGATTTTTTTAATTTAAAAATATGCAGAATCATCAATTTCGAAAATATATTTATTATCATTTCTTATACAAACCATCATGAAAATGAATCATCCAATGAATTTCAAATATTTAAAATAAATGCGAAAGCTAATCGACAGAGGAAAACAAAAAACAATATCTAAAACATTGAGCATACAAGATATTGAGAAAACAATAGGTTGATTGTTTTCGTCATGCACAAAATTGAGGAAATGGGTATGAAACGACATGAAAAAAATTGTGTTATGAATAAACGTATGCAAAAAAATATATGCATGAAAAGATATTCAAAATTTAAGAGTAAAAGATAAATATACAAGTGAGTCTGGTTTCAAGGTTGAATACTATTGGATGGGCATATTAAAAATGAACAAGTCATTTTTATCAACAAATGATTTTTGGACAATTCATGTTGAAGATTATCAAGTAGTTAGTTTTGTGGTTTTTTTTTTTATAAAATTATATCTATGCATAAGAAGTATTTTGGACATTTTGTTAAAAAAAAAATAGTACTATGACGTTTTAATCATAATGTACAAGGAAACATGGTGTGAAAGATTATAATAACATGGTCTTTGTAATATAAGATTTGACATTTTTCTTACGATTGTTTGAAGTTTCTTTCATTATAGAAAAAGAAAGTTCAAACAATAATGAGTTAAATGCTTTTGTAATGCAATTTATTATAATCTTTCACACCTCGCTCCCTTTGAAATTATGGTTAAAAAATTAAAATACTATTCCTCGTTTGACAAGGTGTTCAAAATACTTTTAATGCATAGGTACAATTTTATTAAAAAAAATACAATGTAACTAACAACTACTCAATTTGATATCATATTATTTTAAAAAGTTGGAAGTGCACTCATTGATTTGAGAAAAGACATAGATTCTCATTCTTTGGGGCGCTATATAGATAGATGGGGGTGTAAACACTCCTGTGCCGATTGCGGTAGTTCACAAGTAATAATTTGAAATTCAAATTAATGTTAATATATTCTCAACATAATTTTGAGAGTTTTTTTTTGCAAAAGTCTGCTAAAAGGTTTCAATGTAGCATAACATTTAAAAAATAAGTGTTATATATTGATAATCTTTAACATGAATTGTTCAAAAGTCATTTGTTGGTCGAAAATGATTCGTTCATTTTCAACATGGTTTGTCTAATGATATTTAACGCTGAAACCAAATTTAGTTGTACATTTATCTTTTGCTTTTCAATTTAAAACATTTTTTCTTCATACATATTTCTTTTGCATGCGTTGTTTAATCATAGCATAATTTTTTTCATGATGTTTCATATACTTTTTATTAGTTTTGTGTATGGCAAAAACTATCAATCTATTGTTCTCAACAACAATATATTTTATATTGATGTTTTAGATATCATTTTTCTATTTTTTTCTTGTTGATTGACTTTCACATGCCACTTTAAGTGTTTAAAATTTATTGGATAATTTATTTTTATTAAGAGAAATAAATTCTTCAAAAATTGGATGGTTTGTATAAGAAGTGCCAATAGATATATTTTTGGGATTGATGGTTTGATTTTGACCAAACATGACATTTATCGTCTTAAAAAGTTTTTTCTCAAATTTTACATAGAGTTTTTTTTTTTTTTAATTCTCTATTGAGATGTCATACTCTAGTAATTGTTATGCTTCAAAGATTTTTTTTTAATAATTTATAATCTTTTTGTAATCAGGGTGAAAATATTTTCATCTATCTCAACATTGATTTGTTATATGATTGACATTATGATTGGCATAATATCTTTACACAATTATTCACTTTTCGAATGATGATATATTGTTTTTCATTACACCACTACTCTATTGTTTGTCCCTTTCAATACATTTGTATCAATCTAGACAATAATTTTTGCAATGTTATAAGTCCTATTTTTTTGTGAATGAAGGACAACTGATGTTTTTTTAATAACTTTTGTTTCTTTGGTAACCCCATTCTCTTGGGATAATGGGGAATCAACATCCAGTATAAACTAATTTTCGTGGTTGATCCCTAACAAAAATGCTTTCACCTATAGTGATGTTAGTTTCTTCATTGTTCATTTGTGTACTTGGAACAAAGTAAAAAAATTATCATTATTCAAGGAGTATACATCATTATCATCAATATCATCTTGTAACACTAATGGAATAAATTTTATGAAACTGGGTTTTCAGTAGTTGGACGATACATAGATTTATCCATTGTTAAAATAATTTTTTTTATGTAAAAAATTTGTATAAATATAAATGACTCTTTTTTCTTGACTCTAGTATAAATCATTTAACCTTATTTTGAAAAAAAGAAGGAAAAATTTGTATAAAAACAAATAAATGAGAAGTTTTTACATTTATTGGATACAAAACGCATTGTAGAGCACTAAAATTAAGAGGGAATGAAAACATCAGAGTTAAAAATTAAACAAATAAACAATATTATTAAAATGAAATTTAGATTTACAAAATAATGAATTACTGAGTTGAAAAAATGAATGTCACTATAATTTTGCTCTGTAATTTTTTATTTTATAAATTTAGATTTATAAAATAAAAATTACATAAATTTTTCATTCTGATCATATATGCCTTGTTTTGTATTCAACTGCAATTCTACCCTTCAACTGCAATTCTACCATGTTTTGTATTTTGAAACGGTATCACCAAACAATGCAATTAAAAGTTTACATTAACAAATATGAAATAATGAGATCCAAGATATCAAACATTGTTATTTTCTTTTCATTGTTATGTGTTTTATTTTTGTTATTTATTTTTATAAATATGTTGCATTCAAATATCAAATAATTTTGAAGAACAAATAATTTTCGAAAATAAATTTGTAATGTATTTTAAATATTAGAAAAAATAATATCTCATACAAGAAACTAAGGGAGGTCACCTATGCAATGTTGTGGTAGGATTTTGCTTAAACTTAGAGCCGCTCAAAATTATCTTGTACCCTTCTTTAGCATACATAGAAAGTGTTGTTGTAATAATGTACAAAATTTGCATTTCTAGAGCTTTGTGTAGCATGTTAAATAGATACGCATGCATACACACACTTAAAATATTTTTAGCTACCTAGAATAACATAATATTATACTTTAGTCCCATGGGCACTAACACACTAACAATTATTAAGTCTAGGATATTCCTCTTAGAAAGCCTAGTACGAAAGAAAAGATCAATCATTTAAATACTATTCTTGAGTTCACCATCAATACGATTGAAAAATATGCCTCATCAAAGGACTAGTTGATAGAAATAGTACATTAGTTAAGACTTTAAATCCATTCCTTGGTCAATCACATTGATAAGTATCAAGCTCTCATCCTTCCCTCTCTGTCGAATGTTAAGTTGGATAAAGGTATTCTTCCACAAGTTGGAAAAATGGTAAGATATGGTAGAACAACTAAGGCATGGAACGTGAATTTGTTAGTGTGTGGGTTGAAGATGATTGATGAAGCAATGGAGCCTTTTTACAAAGTTCAAAATAAATATAAGAAGATTATGGAAGTAGAGAATAAATTTGAAAAAGTCATATCATGGAAAAATAGTTTTCGAGTTAAAATTTCTTGGAGCACAAATGATGATACCTTGATTGAATGATTTTAGGAAACTTAATTTAAAGTGAAAATGTTGAAAACATGGATGAAATATTTCAAGAAATATATTGTGAAAATGTTAATATTATATTAAAATTTTAAGAATTTATTGAGAAGCTTCTTTGTGTGTTCATTGATGATTAGCAAAGAAAATATCCTTTCAAAAATGGATCAAATATTTCAAAAAATATATTGTGAAATTGTTAACATTGTATTAAAAATTCAAGAATTTTTTGAGAAGTTTCTTTGTGTGTTCATTGATGATTATCACAAAAATATCCTTTCAAAATATATTAAAGATTAATTGAATATCTTTGTTAAGGAGGAAGTATCTAGATCAATATGCAATGGAAGGGTTGATCAAAGTTTATGATTTGATTGTCGAAACATAGAAACCTAATTAAGATAGGGAAACAAATGGAGTTATTGTATTAATGAACTCTGAAGAAATGTATATTGACACTCTAAATGAAGAGAAAGCGAAGGAGGCCATGGAAAATTATGGAGTTTAAAAATTGAAGAAAGATGTTAAAAATAAAAATCCAATTGAATTAGTCTTATTATTCAATTAGTCCTATTATTATACAACGGGATGAGAGAGAGGAGTAGGAGGACTTTTCAAACAGAGTGTGGGTGGGAAAGACAACAAGAGGAACCAAGAGACGAAGATGATCTAAATCCAAGAGGGTGGGGGTTGCCTGCGTTATCAGAACTATTCCCTGGAAGTTCGAATGGCATGTTGAGTGGAAGAGAATCACAATAGAACTCTGGCAAACCCAAACTAGTACAATTGAAGATTTTGGGTGGAGTTTGGCAGAAAAAACCAGAGCATAAGACTTATTGACGTTAAGCAGCAGATTCATAGGTTTAAGACTGGGTTTTGTAAACGATGGACAGGTGGAAAGTATGTGACAGAATGGAGGTATTTTTTAAGAGTCAAAGTGGAAGAGTTGTTGCCTCTTATCGGTTGATCTGCAGGGCTTAAGCTGTGGTGGGTATGCACTGAGGGAAGTTTAGGTACCTGTTTCACCTTGAGGGGAGATTTCCCTATTTGGAAGGTTGGGTATTATTGTATTACCTTTATGCTCTTTTTATATCTTGGTTTTATCTTATGAGACCTTGTTTCATATAGTTTGATGGCTGTTCAGTTATTTCTCTCTCTCTTGTTGGGAAAGGGAGGAAGCTTGGTTGTATTGTTTGTTTTCATCTACTTCTTGCCATGTATCAAGCTGATGCTACTTTGTTGAGGGCTTAGTTGTCTAACTTTGAGATCCAAAGGGAGTATATCTCCTTTTTATGTGATGTGAATCC
This sequence comes from Torreya grandis, assembly GCA_037957365.1. Lineage (NCBI taxonomy): Eukaryota > Viridiplantae > Streptophyta > Pinopsida > Cupressales > Taxaceae > Torreya > Torreya grandis. The sequence goes on from JARHVA010000309.1 coordinate 1,724,095, forward strand.
CATGACTTGGATAAGAGGTTTTTTGGGTTCAAAGGTGGATGTTAGAGGACTCTTCTTCAAATCTACCTTTTAAAGGATAGAACATGGAGGAAGTTAGAGGATTTCTCTTCAAAATACTTGGGGTTTGGTTGGATGATAGAGGAATATACCCCTTCCTTCCTACAATGGATGTTAGAGGATTCCACTGTGTTGTCTTTTCGGGAAGGGAGAATATTGGAGGATTTCATCCTTGCCTCTTTCAGTTTCCAGGGTGCTCAAAATCTTAGAGCACTGTTTGTTGGTTGGTTGGCTTGTTGTGCAACGATTATCCTAAACACCATCATAGGAAGAGGAATGATGGTAGACAGAGTGTTGAAGGTTTCTTCGCCAATGCAGAGGCAAAGGTGATTTATGATGGGTTGAAGATTCCTGACTTGTATTAAGTTGTTAAATTGTTGAAGATGATTTGGACATTTCTTTGCTATGATTTAGCTGTTGTTTGGCTTAGTGGATGTGGAAGCCCACTAGTTTTGCTTCAGTGGGACGGAGGTTGTGTGGATGTCTCGAGAAAATAAAAGATTAGCGGAAGACTGTCTATTCCTGGTTGGCTTTTGTTTTGCAGAGTAAGCTCTGGGGAAGCTTTTCTAAAGTGTGACAATTATTCTTTGTATTTTTTGTTTGTTGAGGTGTCATCTTCTTTGATTTCTTAAGGTTGTGGGATTCTTCAAACCTTCTTGGTGATACGGTTGTGGGATCCATCAAACCCTCTTGTTTGAATTGTTTCGGTTGTGGGATCCGTCAAACCCTCTTGTTGTTTGAATTGTTTCGATTGTGGGATCCTTTAAACCCTCTTGTTATTATGATCTAGTATGGTTGTGGAACCCATCAAACCCTCTTGTCGTGATCTAGTATGGTTGTGGGAGCTATCAAACGCTCTTATTATGATCTTGTATGCTTGTGAGATCCTTCAAATCTTCTTTATAGTTGATCCATTGTTTAAAACCCTCTCTTAGTTGTGTGACCAATAATCAAAACTCTCACTTATCTGGTTCATACCTTCAACTTCAAAAACATTTACCCTTCTCAAATTAAAAAATTTCAATTGGATGATGGATCCCATCTTTTAAAAGATGATCATAAAATGGGGTTAATGTATTATATTTTTTTATTTTATTCAATATTAATATTTAAAATGGATTGAAAATTAGTAATGATAGTTATGTAAATTTTTGAAATGAAAGACTTTAATGAAGTTTTGAAGAGATATAAACGAATTTAAATTTTTTAATATAATTTTAAATTGATATAGCTCAATAATTAAGAAAAAATGTGTTATACTTGAAAGAAATATAAATAAAAATTAAGAATTTTGGTTTTTATTAATTCTGGTTTCTTATCATTCTCATTATTGTATTTTCTTGAGTCCCTGTCATAATCTTTATATGTTTCTTCTTTTTGTATATTTTCTAAAGTTTAAAATTAAAAATTCAAATTAATTTTCCTATTTTAAATTAAAAACTTATTAATAATTTTGAATTGTACGTGTGCAATATTTGTTAATATTTTTTTATAGTGTTCAATGAAGAAATCCTTCCCTTAAAATATACAAGATAATTAATTAAACATGTTATTGTTAACACATTTTATTTTAGCAAAAAATTATTTGCCAACATATTGGATAGGATATAAAATTACCCCAAAATGATTAAAAATATTGATAAATAATACTTATCAGTTTTAACATAATAAATATATTATTTGAAAAATAATGACACAATTATAAAAAAGAGTTTTCATTGACCTATTTCAGGGATGTTATTTCATTTTCGTAGAGTACATACATCACACATCAATGAAGTCTTAAGATTTCAAGCAATGAAAATTAGAAGTCATTCAAAATGTTTGCTGCTATATGTTAAATATAAATTAGCTTTAAATCAATTCCATCATTGCAACCTAAAGATGTAAATATGGTTTTATATAATTAAATTGTAATATAATATGATATGTATTATCTTATATTTCTTTTATCACGAATATTAGTTTATATATTTTTTAGATTTTATGTATGTTCCAATAGTTTTATACTTCTTTCATCATGAATATTATCTTATATATTTTTTAGATTTTGTGTATGTTTTAATATTTTCATTTTTATCAGGGTCCACGTTACTCCTTACGGTAAAAATGCGAGTGCAAGAAGATCAAATGAAATTTGTGTTAGACATTATATTTATGACTTCTATCTATACGGATCCAAACTTTAAAAAGTAATTGTCAATCCAAACCAATGGTATTGATTTGAAGTGATACAATATAATTGTATCGGCCGACATGGTAACGTATCTTCAATTTTGATACAATACAAAAGACACATAAAGCTCAAAAAAGTATTGGTAATGCCAATGTAGTACATGCAAGGAACAATTATATTAGTAGTGATGATACAATAAGAAATACAAGGAGGTTACACAACTGAATATAATGAGACATAAAAGGAAAATGGGAATGAGACTCAGAGAAGGCTTGGTTGACAATGATGTAGGTATGACTGAATAGTATATGATCATATCTCGCAAAGTACCACAAGTCCAACCCATCCCTTTCCAAGTGCACTCATTAGGACATGCATTGAGGGAGATTAATGCACTGACAAGTCTTGCAAGAGAAATCATCATTAAAAGATAAAGATAAAAAATATCACTAATATATACTCTTATATCTTGTCCACACTAGGGAATATTATTTCTTGTGCCTTCATTGCTTACATCTTGTTTACATTGGAGATTGTAATTTGTACCCTCATTAATTACCCCCTGCCAATGCATAGGCATTTAGTTGCTAATTTTATTTATTAGTGGTTATACTTGTTTAAGATTTATATGTGCTTTTATGATGAAAATTTTCTGTGGTTATATTATATGTGATAAAGGTAGTTTATATGATTTCATCAGTTTATGATTTTATATAATTTACACATGGTACATTATTTTGAGATGAGTGATATGTAGGTTATCCCATACCTCAAAAGGCGGGGATATGATCCTCTTATTCTAACTTCAGTCACATGATATCACACTATAGATATTTCCCCTAACATAGTTGGAGGTAATCAACTCTAAACATTAAAAATATTTTCCTCTACATAGTTAGAGGAGGTAAACATGACACATTATTGTTATTTGATTTTTCAAGAGAGAGGTGCACACTAGAGTGTTATATGACACCTTTAACACATTCAAAGATTATAAAAAAGACGATGGCATAGATTGTATACCACTAGGTGTATATGTGCTTAATCTTTCATCTTACCCAATTACTTTGATAGTTACTTTACTATCGATTTATATAAAAAATTATTTAGTTGCCAAAGTTATTTATTTATTTGTGAGTACATCATATATTCACACCAAACACAAGAGTATTGATGCTTGTTTATGGAATGTTAGTGGTAGTTAATACATTCATGCATATAACGAGGAGATTTAATTTCTATATTTTACACAATGTAAGAGTTAGACTCTGTGATAAGGTAACCTCTCCTCATTTTTACTTTCATTTCATTATTATCTCTAGTATTAACTTTGAAAAAAACTATAGCATTTGGCGACAACTTCATCTGTGAGCCTGCCAACGAAATTTATTTATTTTACTTTGATATGTACATATGCATACACATCAAAGAGGGACATTATATAGAGACCTGATTTTAATACAAGAATAGTTAATCTCTATGGTATTAGTGTGTTTTGTGTATATAGATCATTAATTTAGATTAGGCTCTTATTGGCATATTTTCTCCTTGTTTGTTGATCCCTATTTTCCTTTCATTATTTTGTGTTTTCTTTAAAAATTTACTTTCACTTGATTTTGGGTCTATGATAGTTTCAACATGAAATCCTATAAATCAACCGTTTGTTTTCTTTGGCATGAATCCCAATGCTCCTAGAAGGTCAAAAACACTATTTTCAGGGGTTTGGGTCTATGATAGTTGTTGCTAAAATCAAGCCATTATATTTCCATCATGACTAAGATCAAGCCACTTTATCTTTGTCACTTGCGCATTGTATCTCCTTTGACCCTTGTCGCTAGATTTTTTGGTCTTTTGTACTTTGTTTTTATGATTTTTTGCCTTTTTTAATCATTAGATTACACTCTAATAAGATCTTAGTTTGAATTCAATAAGTGTACACACACACACAACCATGTTAATGCATTTAGGATAAGACAAATTTCTAAGGGAAGTTCCCATGGACTATTTCACTCTACTTTTTATTACTTTATGCCATTATTAAAGTGTATGCACCTCTTAAACCAATCTTTGAAGTGAAGAATGAATGAAAGAGCATATAATTTTTTTTAGTTTATTACATCTCATACATAGGGATAAGGTCTGAAATCATCATATTACAATGAGATTTTTACTAGGCTATATGAGTGTTGATTGCCACATTGTCTAAGAAAAAGGGTTTGATTAAGGTAGACCCTCATAACTACACTTGTTTTAATGTTCTTGCAAGGTCTTTTAGAGTGGATTAGGGTTTCTAGAAATAGATAAAAATTCTAAAAGATATGTGTATTGATTTGAGAATTTGAGAAAGGATTTTAATCAAAAGATACAAACAACAATGCTTACAAAATTTAAGAATGATCTGACTTTATTTGATCAAAATGAAATCGTATTGCCAAAATCGAACCTTATTTGGCGAAATTGAGTTATACAATCTTGGCCCCACTACCAAAATTAAGCCCTTCGATTTTGGGTGTTTTTATGCACTACTCTAATTTACACCAAATTTCTAGATTTGCTTCATGATTGCTTGTAGACCAATTTCTAGCCACTTTTAGTGTCTAATATTGCATGTGCAAGGCAAAATTCATAGATTTATTTAAGAACCCTGTTGTCAATTCCATACATTTTAATTCTCCAATTACCACACATTTCAATTTTGTTTTGTCAATATATTACTATATTTATTTTAGATTTGTCCATATGCAACACCTTTTGATGATTTACATAGTGTCATTTGACCATGTATACCTATTCATCAAAATAAATATCATAATAATAATGTTTAAATATTATATTCCAAGATTAATATAAGTTAGAGGAATCTCTCAAAGTTTCGAAGATCAAAATAAACTTAATATTAATATATTTAAAAATATATCTTAATAACTAACATGATTAATATTTTATAAATAAACTCTATTAATATATTTGAAAATATTTCCAAAATATTACTATAATTAATATTTTATAGATACTTGTTAAATTAATAATATGTGATTTTAAAATTAAAATAAACTCAATATTAGCTCATCAAATCTTAAACTTGGATAAGGATTATAGTTCTTAAACATTAGCTCATCAACTACTTTATGTATCATGATTATTTAATTCTCTATTAAAATATAAAATAGAAATTCACAAAGTTTTTTTTTTAATTGATTCTTGATAAAGCAATGTATTATAAGTTTCATAAAAAATAATATATTTTTTAGTTAATCAAAAAATTTGAATTAAATATTGTTATAGCAATATTATTGTTTTATATATAAAAATGTTGGAATATTCTTTATATTGATATGGAGAATATTCTATTTTCTTATTAATATTTGAGCATTTGTTTTTCATATAATTAAGAAAACTATACTCTCTAGAATTTTCTTGTGAATATCTACAGATATATCGAAAAATAGTCCTCAGTATTTATAAGAACAAGATGAGTTTGAGCATGCTATTTATTGGAATACCTTATAAACCTTATCTATCAACTTCCCTATGAATTTGAGGAGATTCCACCAGTTCAGATGCAAGTTATGGTTCTTTTTGTATCAAAAACCCTATTCTAGGGTTTGACTGTGCACACAGAGCCCGATAGCTTCAAATTGATTGTTTATACATTTTAAAGACTATTTTCAAGAATTAACACATAGAACAAAGTCTTGACTACCTCCTTCAACTTCTCCAAGCTTATAAACAAACTCATGCAACTTTTTCTACGTGATACAAGAGACTGTAAGTGATTATAGATACAAAGAAAACATGGTTTAGAAGGTTTCAATGACATGAACCTTGGATCAAGTACAAATTCTTTTCAAATGAAGTTGGATTTCATTCACACATGCAAGAACTTTGTGAATACAAAAAATTAAGTAACAACACACCTTTTATTCACAATAAAATGATCCTTTTGACTACATAAACCGCTATTATGTCTTGATAGACTATCAACTCTACTTGCAATCATGAAGTTATTCATTTTTAAGTTTGTTCTAACCTTCAATTCCTTATTTTTTATAGGTTTGAAGTTGATCAAGTTGTTGAAGATGTACTATACCTTGAGTTTGCTATCTTTGCCTTGGAATCTTATTAACAACCTTGTTCTCAACTTAGAAAATGAATTTTAATTAATGGGTCTATCGATATGCATAAATGAATAGCCTATAGCTGAAACCTATAGCATATATATAGTAATGATACATTCATTCATACATTACATCTACCACATACATAGTACTACATGTAGGTATGTGGTTACTCATACATGACATCTTCCAGTGGTTGTGATACAATCACTCATACTAGACACGAATGTAGCTAATTACCCTAGTACACTCCATTTCCACCTAAACCATTAACCATAAACCCCAAACCCTAAACACTAAACCCTATACCCTAAACTTTGAAACCTAAACCATAAACCCCAAATCCTAAGCCATAAATCTTGAACCATGAACACTAAATAATATACCTAAAATCTAAACCTTGAACCCTTAACCTTAATACATTAGCCCTAAACCCAAAACAATAATTCCTAAACCGTAAACCGTAGACTCTAAACATAATCTTAAAATATTAAACCATGGACTTTATACCCTAAACCTTAAAACCTAAACCGTAAGTCCTTAACCCTAAACCCTAAACCATAAACCTAAAATCCAAAATCCTAAACACTAAACCATAAACCCTTAACCTTATACCCTCAATTTTACACACTAAAACCCAAAAATAAATTCAAAAACATGAACCTTAAACCCTAAACACTAAACTCCAAACCCCAACCCCCAAACCCCGGACCTAAAATGTTAACTCCTAAACTCTTAACCCTAAATCCTAATCTTAAAACCCTAATCACTAAACCCTAAAACTTGAAAGTTGAACCCTAAACCCTAAACCCATAACCTTAAAACCTCAAACTCAAAATCATAAACCTTAAATCTTACAACCCTAAACCGTAAAACCTAAACATCATAACCCAAACAACCAACCCAACACTAAAATATATACCTTAAACCCTAAACCCTTCACCCCAAACCCTAAAAAATGAAACCTAAACCATGAGCACTAAACCTAAACAATAAACACTAAACCCTAAATCTTAAACCTTAAAACCTAAATCCCAAATCCTAAACTCTAAGCCCCAATCCATTAAACCTTAAACATTAAAACTTGACACCAAACCTAAAACCCTAAATCACAAGATGTAAACCTAAAACTGTGAATAATAAACCCTAAATTAAAAACCTAGGCCCTACACCCCAAACCATAATCTCTAGACCCTAAACCCTAAACTCCTAACCTTAAATCCAAAACCCCAACAACTAAGCCCTAAACCTTTAATCTCTAACCTCAAATGCCAAAAAATAAGCCCTAAAATCTAAATCCTAAACTCCAAACCGAAACCCTAAACCCTTCCACTTAATCCCTAAACTCTTAACACCAAGCCTAAAACCATAAACCATAAGTCATAAACCCTAAACATTAACTCATAAATAAAAAATTCTAAACCCAAACCCAAAACCCATAACCTTAAACACTAAACTTAAATACATAAACCCTAAACCCTAAACCTAAAACCCTAAACCTCAAATTGTAAACTCTAAACCATAAATGCTAAACCCTAAATCTTAAACCCTAAGCCCTAATTGTAAACACTAAATCCCAAACCCTAAATATTATACACTAAGTTCCAAACTCCAAACCCTCAACCATAACCCCCAAGACCAAAACCCTTAACCTTAGATCTTAAAGCTTAAGTGTGAAACCAAAAACCCAAAACCCTATCCCCAAACACCAAACCCTAAACCCTAAAAGATAAACCGTTGACCTCGAGCCACAAACATAAATCCCTAACCTTTAAGCATAAAATCTAAATTATAAGCCCTAAATTTTAATCCCTAAGCCACAACACTAAATCTTGAACCCTAAATTCTAATCCCTACACCCTAAAATCTAAACTATGAATCTTGAACCATCAACCATAAACCTTAAACCCTAAATTTCTAAACCCTAAACCTCTAACCATAAACCATAATCTTGAATTATCACCTATATAGATAAAAGAGGGGGAATTGGTTGATCCATATCTTGAAATGAGAGGGGGCATTCTCACGTATATAGAGAAAGGAGTGACTAGGGACATTTGTGTAAAAGGCTTGAAGGTGGATTCAGGGTGATTCCTAAATAATTTATGGGTTTTTCAATTAATGGGTCTATCAAGATGCATAAATGACTAGACTATAACATCTAACTTATAACATACATATAATAATGATATAGTCATTCATACATTACATCTACCCCATACCTAGTACTACATGTAGGTATGTTGTCACTCATACATGACATATTCTTGTAGTCGTGATACAGTCACTCATACCAGACATGAATGCAACTAATCACCCTAGTACACGCCATTTCCACCTAAACCATTAACCATAAACCCCAAACTCTAAACACTAAACCTTAAACCCTAAACCCTTGACTCCAAACCCTAAACCACAAACACTAAATAATATACCTAAACCCTAAAAACCATAAAGCTTGAATGATTAGCCCTAATACATTAGTCATAAACCAAAAATAATAATACCTAAACCCTAAACCCTAAATGTAGAACCTTAAAACCTTAAACCTTAAAGTTTATATTTAGACCCTAAACCTTGAAACCTAAACTTTAATCCCTTCACCCTAAAGCCCAAACCATGACCTGAAATCCTAAGTCCTAAACATTAAACCATAAAACATTAACCCTATAGCCTCAATATTAAATGTTAAACACTAAACACAAAATTAAAAATCATGAACCTTAAACCCTAAACACTGAACCCCAAACCCAAAATCCAAAAGCCAAAACTTTGATCCCTAAACTCTTAACCCTAAAACATAATCCCAAAACCCTTAGCACTAAACCCTAAACCTTGAAATTTGAACCCTAAACCCAAAACCATAAAACCTCAAACCCAAAACCATAGAGCCTAAATCCTAAAACCATAAACCATAAAACCTAAATGCCAGAATCCAAATAATTAACCCAAACACTAAACTATAAACTTTGAACCCTAAACCCTTGACCCCAAACCCTAAAAAAAAACCTAAATGATGAACACTAAACCTAAAATCTAAACCATAAACCCTAAAACTTGAACCTCAAAATTGAAATCCTAAACCCTAAACGCTAAGTCCTAATTTGTAAAACCCTAAACCCCAAACCCTAAACACTAAAACTTGACACCAAACCCAAAACTCTAAATCACAAGATGTAAACCTCAAACCTTGAATAATAAACCTTGAATTATAAAACCTATGCCATATACCCCAAACCCCATACCCTAAACCCCTAACTTGAAACCTAGAATGCCAAAAACTAAGCCCTAAACATGAACACAGGGTGCAAAGGTTTCAACCTCTACACATGAATTGCTTGGCCATCCCTTTCAAGGCCACCTTCCCTTTCAAGGCCATTCCCTCAACTAGAAGTCTCATTTCCACAACCCACTCCCATTTAGTCCTCCACTATGACCATTTCAAGAACTTTAGGACAAACAACATACATTGTGGAGACCACACCACAGAGGAATGATCCAAGCATTGGTAATTCTGCTCAACCCCCTCTCCACTTTCCTATCATAATTCCCACACAAACACAAATATTTCAATGCAAGGATAAAACATGCCATAGCAATGTTAATGGCACACATGTTGATAATTTATACTCATGACCCACATCATTCTTTGAGAATAATTTGCAAACATGAGAAGATCCAAAATGCTTCGGCCCTTTCGCTCAACATTTGGAACCCAAATAGAAAAAAAATAATTATGTCCATAAGAAGGATTTCACATCCTCATCATCAAAATATGAATACCAATGAGGAACCGACACAAGCACTAAACTCATCAACATCTATATAGTAGAGGTGATAAGGGGGTGAGGTCCAACAGTTCTGAAGGTCAAATCTTTGAAACCATCAGGAAATGCCCAAACACATGTCATCAAGTATATTACTAGGTGGGTGAGTTGGGAATGGGGTATCGACAACCATTACAATGGCCCGAGGCCAAATTTTAGATTGACTCGAAAGACCCAAACATTAACTTGACACTCTTCATAGAGTAATAAGATATCCAAGTTAGAACAAACTGTGATATGCAAACTCAACGCAAAAATAAACTTCAAGCCAACATTCAATCTTGCAATTACGAGGAAACTTCATACATTTACTAGTTATTTCTGAACCTGAGTATACAGAGCATTCTAACATTGATTTCAAATCAAGGGGGAATTACAAAATTTCCTTTGTTGTAACTTATTTTCCCACATGGGAATTCAAAGAACATCCTCCCCCATAGTAGTTATAAGTTAAAATTCATGTCATGATTCTCATAAGGATCCCATGATAATCACGCTCATTTAAAAAAATGCATCATTAGCAATAAAAATCATGCTCCTAATGAAACTCAAGCTTCTAATGCAACTTGGGCTCCCAATGCACCTCGAGTTGGCAATGCAACTTGGGCACACATTGCAACTCAAGCTTGGAGTACAACTTAGGATGGCAATACAACTCAGGTTCCCAATGCAACTCAGGCTCCCAATGTAACTTGAGATGAAAATCTGACTTGGGATCCCAATGCAACTCAAGCTCAAAATGCAACTTGGGATAAAAATGCAACTCAATATCATAATGCAATATGGGCTCTCAATGCAACTTGGGCACATAATGCAACTCAGGCTCATAATGTAGCCTGTTTTCACTTACCAACATCGTATCAATTTAACATTGACGAGGAATATAGTTTGCATCGTATTAACTCATTTTCTAAGCCGCATGCACATCCCCGCATCCAAAGAGCATACCAACATCAATTTTTTGCATTAAGGAGGAAACATAGTTTCATTTTTTATAACTCATTTTACAAATTGGAGTATATAAAGCAAATGCAAAGAGGTAATTTTTGATCTGTCATCATCCCTCATCATTCAAAGTGAATTTCCACTTTGCAAGTGCAAAGAGGATATTATTTTATTTCCACCATGGAAAACATTCAAAAATCTACCTAGAGTAATCCATCATGGCCCTACCTAATCCACCAAACATGAATGATAATAATCACCCTAGTACACTCCAATTAGAACAAAAGGAATAAAAAACCATTCAAGATTCGTCTCTAAAAGATATTGTTTAGTTTGAAATAAATTTCTACTGACTACTAGATTGGAACACACTCTACCAAATGAGGGAGTGATTAAGGATGATGAGAGAGTGATTAGGTACGATGAGGGCTAATGAGGGAAGGGTTAGGAATAATGATGGATGAGGATGCATGAGGAGGGAGTGATTATGGATGATGAAGTACAATGGGGTTGATGAAGGAATGATTAGGGATTATGAGTGATCCAAAACTCAGAAGTTTTGGTTGACGAAGATTGCAATAGCACAGAAACAACACAATAACAATGAATTCTCTAAGAAGAGACGTCGTATTACTTACAGATCGCAATACAAATATAGGCTTATCTCTGGGAAGAGATGTCTTGCCAAAACATACGATTATCTCTGAGAAAGAGATGTCCGCCTTCCCTTTTCGGGTTACAATGCATTTATACATATTTTAGAAAACAACCTCGAGAGATTGCGTGGCTCAAGGAATTAATGGGTGACGATTTACCGTCCCAGCATAAAAGCCATACAATGCTCGCATTAAAACAATACAACGCTCGAGGACATACGTCCCAACATTAAAACAATACAACGCTCGAGGACATAATCGCTCGAGGACAAAACTGTCACCGACAATACAAAATGAAAACAATACAAAATTCAAGGAATTACTATCACTGAAGGGTCCTTGAATTGTTGCCCGAATCATTCCTCCTTCCTTGAAAAACAATGGTCCCCATTGCGTGACCGTTCCCCATTAGGTGTGGTAGTTGTGTCTAGATTTGATTCCCGATGCACACTTGGAAAGGACTGTGGTTTATGGAACTGTGCGGGGCCTGATTGTTCACCATTTCTGTCTGACCATCAGTCTGTGGATGGAAGGCTGTGAACTTCTTTAGGGTGGTATCTATTTGCTTCTGTTGTTGTGTTGTCAGCGCTGTAACATCGGCCCTTTTAGATTCCTGTGGCTTGACCACCATGAAAACAAATTTCTTGGCGCTAAGCAAAGAGACAGATGTGGAAGGTGGTATTTTTGGTACCCTGTAGCACCGTGTTCCAAGAGTGAGAGTGATCCGTCTAGTTCTTGATTCATATATACCATGTCGATCATACATGAATGGCTGACCAAAGAATACATCACAAACATCTAGATTGACCACATCACATAAGACCTCATCTTGGAAAGGTTGTATTGCATATGAGAGAAGACATTGGTGGGTGACACGAAGGTCTTGCTCTGGGCTCAACCATCCAATACTGTATGGTTTTGGGTGAGGCTTCATGGACATATTTCGACTTTTCACAACATTAGTAGAGATTAAATTCTTTTGACTTCCACTATCAAGAATGAAATACAGAGGCTTACCTTTCACCTATAACTTAGAGTGAAACAACCTTTCCTTGTCATCTAGCATCTCGTCATGTGTCTATGATGAAGCTACAATGGCTTCAGGATCAACATCTATAATTTCTTCTTCAACCTCTTCGACTACAAGGTCTGTATGAGGTAGAGCAGTAGATGTTGTGGATGGTGACTCAGAAAGCAGTGATTTGATAGCTCGACATTCTTCTTTGGAGTGAGTTCCAGATTTGTGATAACCACACCACTTCTCGGTCTTTCCTTCATTTTGCTTCCAATTTTGGCCTCATGTTTGACCTTCGTTATCACTTTTCCATTGTGAAGACTGATTCTTTATATCCATTTTTCCATGCTTCTGCTCAATCTTTACTGCGAACTTGTATGCCTCACCGATGGTTTCCAAATTGAAGAGATCCATTTCCCCCCGAATGTACCATTGTAGTCCACCACAATATTTGAGAGTTTTATGTTTCTCACTTTCTTCAATGCCCAGTCTTGCAGACAAAGAATGGAAAGTGTCTGTGTAATCTTGCACAGATTGGTCCTTGCCTTGGTGAAGTTGTTGCCATTGTATGTACAAATCATCATATGCGCCGATGGGATAATATTCTTCTTTTACTGCTTCCATAAAATCATCCCAGGTGGGTTCCACCCCAAGGCCAATGATATCCATTCTGAACCTCTTTTTGTACACTTCCCACCAGTTTTTCACAGCAATTATGATTTCAAAAGAGCAAAAGTGATCTTTTCTCCATCGGTGAACTTATTTACAGAGAAGTAGGATGACAGTTGATCCAACTAACTTTCCACTGCATCAACATTGATTTTGCCTTCAAATGTGGGAATATCAAAATTTACCTGAACCTTGAAGGGTGTTGGGGCACTGAAAGGAAGCTCTCTCGATGAGGAGCCCAGATGTGTAGCCGCGGAGCCAAAATTTCCCATTAGAAGTGTTTGAAGAATTTGAGCAAATTGTTGGAGCATCTGCGCTTGTTGCCGCTAGAGGGATTCATTCACCATTTCCTTGAAAGGATCAAATGTCTCGGTGTTGTCTGCCATTTGATTTCGTTTGGGGCGCACAGGTGGAGCATTTGGAAGCTCTGTCGCTTCCCACCCAAGTTTCTTGTATCCTGACCTCATCCTCGAGAACATACACTCTCAAGACAAACCGCTCTGATACCACTGATCCAAAACTCAAAAGTTCTAGTTGAGGAAGATTGCAATAGCACAATAACAGTAAAATGTTATGAGAAGAGACGTCGTATTACTTACAGATCACAATACAAATATAGGCTTATCTCTGGGAAGAGATGTCTTGCCAAAGAGATGTCTGCCTTCCCTTTTCGGGTTACAATGCATTTATACATATTTTAGAAAACAACCTCATGAGATTGCGTGGCTTGAGGAATTAATGGGTGATGATTTACCGTCCCAACATAAAAACCATACAGCGCTCGCATTAAAATAATACAACGCTCAAGGACATACGTCGCAGCATTAAAACAATACAACGCTCGAGGACATAATCTCTCGAGGACAAAACTGTCACCGATAATACAAAATGAAAACAATACAAAATTTGAGGAATTACTGTCACCGAAGGGTCCTTGAATTGTTGCCCGGATCAATGAGGGACTATGAAAGATGAATGATTGACTAAGGATGATGAAAAATGATGATGGTTTATGAGGGATTTATTAGGGATGATGAGGGATGATAAGAGTGTGAAGAGAGATGATGAGGGATGATGAGAGAGTGATTAGGTATGATTAAGGATGATGAGCGTTGATGAGGGAATGCTTAAGGATGATCAAGAACAATGAGAGATGATGAGGGAGTGACTAGGGATGATGAGGGTTGATGAGGGAGTGATTAGTGACAATGAGGGATGATGATAGCCAATGATGAAGTGATTAGGGACAATGAGGGATAATGAGATCTGATAAGGGAGTGATTAGGGATGATAAGGGAATACAAGGGTCGATGAGGGAGTGATTAAGGATGATGAGGGTCAATGAGGGAATGCCCTATATGAATTTGGAAGTCTAGAATATGACTTTATTCTATGTGAGTTTGGAATAATGCATGAGATTAGAATTGAATAATTGCATGATTTACCCATCTGTTTGACATTTGTTTCAAAGTGAATGGTATCTTTTTAGAATGACTTTTGAATGGTGTTTCAATTCGTTATATTCTATATGGAGTATATTGGGGTGATTATCTACATTCATGTCTGTTATAAGCTATCATATCATGACTATAGGTAGATGTAATGTTTGAGTGACCGTTTAATGACTATAGGTATGTTACAAGTTACATGTTATAGGGTAGCCATTTATGCATATTGATAGATCCATTAATTGAAAATCTCACAAATTATTTAGGAATCCACCTTCAAGCTTGGGTATTCAATCAGGTAGGGCATACTCAAGTAGGTAAAGTAGGTAGTGCATATTCAACTATGTAAACATGGGGCATAATCAATGGTATAGATCTATTACATGCGTAACATGATTTAAAATTTTATTTTTCATTCTATTTTCTAATCCTAAAATTTTGAAAACTAAGTACTGACCAAATTAGATTTAAAAAAACTAACTTTTAAATGGTAAATCCTATAGCTCTGTAATCGATTTCATAAGATGCAAAGTGGCCCTAATTTGTTATATTTTGTAAAATAAATTTAAAGTATATAAGTTTACATTATATAATATAAATATAAAATGTAATATAAAATAAATGTAAACTTATATAAATTACATTTATTTTATTAAATATATCCTTGCACACACAAACAAAAAAATAACACAACACAAAATACATGTCTTTAAAAGGGCGTACGCCCTTTCAACATTTTAGTGTTTTAATTTTGTGATTTCACTCCAAATTTGCTTTGGATATAGGCTTGGTGAGGTCTGAACCTAGTTGAAAACTAGCCATGGAGCAGTCCACATGGTTTTAAGGAAATTTATGAGTATTTTTTGTTTTTGTTGACACATCTAATCAGGTATATTTTATTATTTAAAAAAAAATTATATGGGTTTATAGAGGGAAAAACATAGTTTTTTAATATATAATTTTTTTAATGTTAAACTATTTTTTACAATTATTACTTAATTTATACACAAAATACCTCATTATTGACTATATACATATCATTATAAATATTTTTATAATTTTTGGATCATTACTCAAACTTTTATAAAACTTATACCTGACCAATGTACGCATCATTGGCTATGATTTAAAAAAATAATTTTCATGAAGTTAGTTTAAAAAAGTTGTGTTCGTACACTTATAGTTCCAATTTTTCAGCTGTCTTGACTTGTAAAATTATTTTAAAAAATATTTATTAAAAAATTAATAAAAAATACCCTGATCGATCTTTGACATTTCATCTATGCAATTCATTAGTTTACTAAAAAAAAGTGCGTTTGTACACATGTAGTCTCCTTATCTTTTTATAAAAAAGGGTCAAGGCATTGTCATAAATACATCTATTTTGCACACTTTAATCAATGAGGTATTAAAAAAAAATATATTTAAAAACTACATTCAAAATGACACAATTCATACTGTTATGTCATTGTCAAATTAATTTTCCAAGTGTCTCTAACATTATCTCGAAGTGAAACTACTGTAATTTTCAAAAAAAAAGTGTCACTTTATACCCCCCTTTGTCCCCCATTATCCCACATCTGCCCTGCTTGTGTACTATATACTAGGTCCCTGCAAATTATTCTTTATATATCAATTCTCTATATATTTGACCATATATTATGTATATGATGTCTCAAAAAAAATGAATTTAATTACTACATTACCTTTTTCTTTATTTTTTCCCTTCTATGTTACCATACTCTACTGAAAAAATCACATCTCCACGTTCTAACTATTATATAAATTTAATTTCCATTTCATTTCCTTGTACATTTTAAATTATAATACAATTTTGTTTACTTATAACACCCCCTCTCCATATCCAACAACAAGTACTATCCCTTACTAATATGCAATGTTTGTTCTTCTAACTTACAACTTAGCCTCCAAAATGCCCTATGTATATTCAACACAATTGACAGTATAATTTATATTACAATTGAT
Organism: Torreya grandis; assembly: GCA_037957365.1. Lineage (NCBI taxonomy): Eukaryota > Viridiplantae > Streptophyta > Pinopsida > Cupressales > Taxaceae > Torreya > Torreya grandis. The sequence continues at coordinate 1,740,992 of JARHVA010000309.1, forward strand.
ACAATAGAGGCAGGTACTAGCTACTATGCAACCCTTTTATTTTCTTGGCTCATTGATTAGTGTGATCACAAATAAAAAGTATATGGGTGTAGGCACCTAATTTTGGTACGAATATACTGTTGTTCTAAGTTTTAATAAAGTTTTTACCCCTATTTTTTCAAAAAAAAAATTTGGTACGAATATAGTTATTAATTGTATAATTTTATGATTATAGGATACTTGTGTATTTGTTAATTATCGGTTTATATTAGAATCAAGTGTTGAGACTTTTTCTTCCCCTACATTTATAGTTATCCTCGTGTTTTGGGATTTTGATTTATACTCAAATGGGCAGCATAACTGCACCAAATCGATGATATGACACAATGTTTAAGATGACAAAATTGAACAAAGAAAAGATTAATTTTTACTTGGATAGCGTAATGCCTCCTTATTCAAGAAATTATGGACAATGTGTTTGGTTATAACCTTTATTTAACAAGCAATTTTTGACTCAAATCAAGACCAAGTAAGCAATGACAAAGATAAATACAACTAAGTAATCATCCTAAACCCTAAATTGACAAAGTTGCATGATATTGTTGAAGTTTGTCTTTATACATACATTTGAGAGGAAATTAAGTGTTCATCCAAAATAAAAGCACATTATATGGTAGGGTATTTTACACCCCCTTTCTCTCAAGTGATAATATGATGACATGGACCTTGGGGAGCACCTCGAGTCAACAATATTTCCATGACAAGTGAGATTTGTCCAAAACTCTACAAGTTATGATCGTCTAGATTGATCCCATGTGTACCAAATTTCACGTTAGCACACAAAGAAGCAACACATCAATTGGATCTATGTCAAATGGCTTGTTGTGAAAAGGTCTTGTCATTTTTCACAACCACTACATCCATTGCTTGCTCAGTGTAATGTGATGTCCAAAATCATCATACGTTTTGGGCTTAACTTTCCACTAATGGAGATGGTTTAAACACTCAAACCATCATCTCAATGGGGTGATCCCAATTTGTATACCCGCCATGGAAAGGGGTTGAAGGGAATGCCGAGAGATGAAACCCCAGTTTAAGGCTTCCCTAAAGAACTTATAGGAGGTGATGAAGTCCCCCTCACAAGCCAAGATGCATGAAATAAAAACTAATAAAAAAAAGGCTTTATGATTGTTTTGAGATCACCTGAACCTTATGGGTTTTGGGGAGAGCCTATTTAACTTCCTTTTTATGCCTTTAGACTAAGACATAATTTTCAATAAAAATATGCCTTTGGACTAAGGCATAATTTTCAATAAAAATGACACTTTTAATCCCACACGTTCCCTATAGGGGACAAGAGGAGAGCATACACACATAAATTCATTTTTGCTCAAATAATTTTAACAAAATAAATGACAAATGAATTATTCAAAACAAAAATTTGAAGTGAGTTTGGTTTTAAAGCACCGAATCGAAGTGTTTGGTAATGTTATTTGGCCCCTTGGCCTTAAGTTGCAAAAACTTTTGAAAAAAAATCACAAAACATTCAACATAAACATGCAATTTTTCCTTTAAGCACCAAATGGAATTTTCTTAATTATTTTTAAGCACCAAAAGGAGGTTAAAAATATTTAATTAAGCTCAAGTTGGCACTTCTCCATGCAGGTCCTACATAAAAAATTAGATAGCATAGTTTAGCTTTGAAACACTTTTCACTTTGAGACAAGCAAACTTGGTTTAATTGTTCTCGGGTCTATGATATTTTTTTTAAACACAGTGACCATCGATGGTCACTATTTGACCATTTCCAATTTGTGAAATACCATCATCGATCAATTTTTAACCAACTGTGGTCGGTCAAAACTTAACCGCTGACGGTTACCTATAGACATGAAGGCATGGAAATATTTGAACAAAAGCACTTGTTAGCCTTATTGGCATAAAATATCTAAAAGGAAAATCTTCTAGATCACAAAATATATTTAGACTAGAGTCTTAAAGATTCAAATTAGCCAATATAACCTTAAATAGAGCTCAAAACATTTCAGTCAAGAAAGAATTTCCACGAAACTTTGCTTAACCTATGATAGGATAAAAACTCCAAAAGACACCTTTTGGATTGTGTTTTGGTTTAGACTAGAGACTTAGAAACCCCAAATTATTAGCAAAAAACTTGAGAAAATGTTCAAAATGCAATTTTTTAAATAGATTTTCCCCTGCAACCCAATCGTGGTCGGTTGGCCCTAATCATCAATGATCATTAAGAACCATCGATGATCACTGTGTAACCTGTGAGTGCACAAAAAATGTTAGAAACATGTAAAAATAAACATAAAATTATTGTTTAAGGACTTTTTAATGACTAAGATGGAAATTTGAAATTGCCATGATGTCTTCCTTGCTTGAATGGACTCAATGGTCCCATCGGGCATGCCAAGATGTAGAATTAGATTACAAAGTTGGTTAATCAAACATTAGTCAATAAATCCATGAAAAATGCATAAACAACTTAACAAACAAAGCCAACCTATTCCAACAGGGTTTGCAAATGATAATGAAGGACAAATGAAAGAAATAAAATAACATTTACCTTTCCATGTGATTCCACCATCCAAGAGTGGATCCAAGCATGTTGTCCCCTTCATCTAGTGTTTTTGTCTTTGTCAACAATGGATGCCAAGCTCTTCCATTATCTCAAGAACACTATGCATAACCTAGCCTTAAGATAAGGAATTTCTAATTTTTCTATCAAATGAAGCTTGCAAATAAAACACAATGATCAACATAAAAGGTTTTGGAGACAATTCTACATTGTTTACAATAATTTAGCTTAAAAATAGTGTTGAGAGGCCTTCTATTTATAAATTTTATAAATGGGCTAAGATCAACCATGACCATCCATATCAAGATTGAGATATGTGGCAATGAATTAATTTAATATTTTCAATTAAATCCATAAATATCTTCATGATAATTTGGAGGGAAAGACATTAATTATGCATGGGTGTCCATAATCTTGATATTTTTTGCATTTATGGCTTGAGGATGCCACCCCATAGATGATGTCACTAGGTGATACAAATATTGAGAATTAATTTATATTAATGAAATAATCAATAACCTCCATGGAAAATCCACTTAAGCTCTTGATTTGAATTAAATAGCTTTAAATAAGATTAATCAATTTCAGTGCAATTCTTTAGAAATTGGTGCATAATTAATCAAAATGGTCAGAAAGTCATATTATTGGATCATAATTTAACTCAAGAAGAATTAGAAGACAATGTAAGATGCGTACTGACTATTTTTCCATTTAGGATGTTGCTGACACAAAATAACAAAGGTATGTGATGTGTACTAATGAATTAGAAGAAAAAAGTGATCTAGAGCACAAAAAAGTGAAATCATCATTTTGACTCAGAATGAATTGACATTGAGTGCTCTTATTTGTGTGCTTGATTGTTTGCTGAGATTGTAATGCTACTTTAAAGTCATATTACTAGATCATTATTTAAATCAAGAAGAATTGGAAGGCGATGTTAGATGCCTACGGACTATGTTCTCATTTAGGATGTTGCTGACACAAAATAACAAAGGTACGTGATGTGTACTAATGAATTAGAAGAAAAAAGTGATCTAGAGCACAAAAAGGTGAAATCATCATTTTGAATCAGAATGAATTGACATTGAGTGCTCTTATTTGTGTGCTTGATTGTTCATTGAGATTATAATGTTACTTTATAGACATTACCATGATCCATATCATGCATCTTAGGGCTTATTATGATCACATACTATGAGCTTCATTGATAAATTTGATTAGACATGCTGCGCTTAAATGATACATGATTCATACACATATTATATAGTTATCTTATCCTTTTGAGGTAAAATAACTACCCGATTCCATTCCCTTCAACTCAAAAGGAGAGACATATTAGTGGGGGCATGTCATAATGACATGACTCCACACATATACAATTTACACAGTTGAAAACATTTGATATAATTTACATGATTCAAATATACATTTGAGTCAAAATCCTATAATATTGCATGGATTTTTATATATTTGGGACAAAGTTTTTAGATTTGTGACAAATATTATAAACAGATACAGAGTATAAGTTACATTTTTACATATAATTTATCTTGATACACACTAGAGGTACATATGCCATGCAAGTGCACCAAAATTACAAATATATATTCAAACTTACTAGGAAGCACCATTTTGATCATTTTCTGTCTATAGAAATTGGTTCCTTTTAGTAGTGTGGTTAAGATTCAACATCCTCAACAACCTAACACTACTTCCATTTCATACGTTGAATTGGTTATACCACTTAACTTATCTTTTATTATATTGTCACTTGTGTTGTGAAATTGAGATTCAATGATCTTAATGGCCATGCCACAACTCACCATTGTACTGGATTGGGGTGATAAATTACCTTCCAATATCCCTCTTAAAAAATATCTAAAATTTAGTTTTTAACCTCTCTCAGCTCCAATGATTCATAAGGAATCATCATTATTAGGTCAAAGTACCAAGGGGAAACATGGTTGCATCAACACACATGCATACTCCTTCCTTACTCTCTTTCTTTTCATGTATTTAAATTAGTTCAAATTTAAGATTATATGCACTGATTTATACTAAGATTATAGGACACACACCATCAAAACACTTAAAGTGGGCTCAAACAAAGGCAATTTGTGTTATACATACCTAATACACAATTCTTTTCTTTAAAGTAGTAATTTCATTCTTATGCATTACTAGATTAAAGGAGGGAGGGTATTTAGATACTAAAATCTGATTTATATAGCACCTTAATCTTGTATACTTGAAAATACCTATCAAGGCTCTACCTTTTATTTCTAATACTTCTTGCTAGCAAAAGGCTCACATTCACCATCCACTATGCCTAATTGCTTATATTTTGGTCTGACCCTATCATTTATGATGACCTAGATCTCTTGCACAATAGAAAAGTTAAAATCATGATACATATTCTTCACTATCAATTTTAGATCCTCAACAACTTCCTATCCTCTTGGACACTTGTATTCCACATAGGGACACTTGTGTTGATGTAAGTGTCACAATTATCATCTATTTTCCATACCTCATAATTCATATAATTTGTAAATATTTTGAATCCAATGGATCAAACCATTTGTTTTGCTTAACCCTTCTGTAAGATATTTTCAAAAGGTGTGATATAAATACAAACCAAAGACCAGTCATTATCACCAAGTCATATTCAAAAGCTTACCAATCACACATCCAAAAAAACACCTTTTAAGTATTGAAAACTACCCTATTTTTCCTTATTTCTATATTAGCCATAGGAGTAGTTATATTACAGTCTAAAGCATTCAAAAAGCAACCCATGAGTAGAATTTGTCAATTTATAAGCTAGATCATTACATGCCCTTGCATATATCATATTTCATCCTTGTGAAATCATAAACCAACACTTAGAGGTGAACTACATATGTTTGAGTCCCTCTTCGAAGTAGTGGCTATATAGGAAACACTCATTGACAAAGGGGTCCTTGAGGTCAGCTCGACTTTATGAGCCCACTAACCTAGTTTTCACAAAATATAAATACCTAAGGTGGAGAGATGGGGTTTGATCCATAAACACTCATCTACAACACGTGCACATGAATAAAAGACATCAACAAAAAGGTAATAGAAACCCCATAAAGCTTTAGGTGGTCGTTCTGTATTACAATGAGTATTCTATACTGTACATATCTGTTGACGTTAGAACACCTGAATCAACACAAGTGTCTAAGGGCTGATGCAAGCGTTCATGCCTCCATAAAAAATATTTTTGGAATTTAATGATTGGATCCTGATCTTGTTCATGCTTGTTTATGCCTTTGCTTTCTTAAATCTACCTACGCATTTAAAGATAAGCTAAGTATTATTTATTCTTGATGTTTATGCAGTGCAATTATTGTTTTGAGTGCACCTTCTATATTGAACATAACTCATCATTAAAATTAAAATATTCATTTATTAGAAGCACACAAAGTGGAAGTATGCAATTGTTTGGTTGGGGTGCAAAAGCCTATGTGAAAATCAAGAAGGAATCAATTCGTATAGGTTGGGAATTAGTTGCACATGTTTCATTAAAGTTTTTCCTTAGTTAGATATTGTGCAGAAAGCTTAAATGTTTGTGGAAAACATATAAGTGTGGGCATACTTGTAATGATGCCCAATGAGAGATTGTGCACTTAGATAATAGAACATGTAGGTTACGTGACATACAAAATGAAGTTTAATAGGATTATGGTGGCTAATGATTTTTAAGGGCATCACCCATTTTCAAGGATGTGGAGTTCAGAGTGACACAAAAAATTGGAGATTTGTGTGTGTAGACATCATGCAAAGGCATAAAGAATTATGGCAAAGAGAATTGGAGCATAGAGAAAAATAACGGCATAGCTCCAAGGCACTTTGACCATTGACTCCAATATTATTAGAGATGAATTCAAAGGACATGTATCATTCATGTGCATTTGTGTGTGAGGTTCACAATATTTAGGGACACATGGATACTTGTGGTAACATCTTCATGGATCAATTTTGACATGTTGCACTTTAGCAAGCTTATATAGAGGTATGTTAGGCAAGGCATTAGGCAATCTATTATGATCATGAGCTCATAGGAAGTGACCATGTATTATAAATGTGAATGGAATATTGAGAGATTATATTGTTGAAACTTGCATCTTTCAACTTGTGAATGTAGCATAACATGTAGCTAACATAATTTTAACGATTCAATGTAATCCTATTTGCATCGATATATGATCAAAACCATTATGTTTGCAGACCTCTGTGTGTGTGTGTGTGTGTGTGTGTATTTACCTAGCTACTACGTTAGGGATTTACTTCATTTGAAACCCTATCTCTATGACTACACTGATTGTGGTATCAAAGCTAGGTTGTGAACCTTGTGGCATGCAGATTGAGGCCACCTACATAGGATTGCAACTTAAGATATTATAGTAGTAGGTTTCATGAATAAAAAATTGAGATGCCAACAAGAAGAATGGCTAGTAGAAGAAGTCTTATAGTAGCTAACGTATCTAAAAGACTTGAAAAAGACTTAGATTTTTTTTGGATTTTGTAAAGATGGTTATATGTTGTGGAGGAAGATTGAAGAAGGGGTTTCATGCAAATAGGTGATCAAAGCGACATTAATGAGGAAAAATAGTGCATAAAAGGCGAGGGAGAAGATGAAGATGAGGAAACACACATGGATGTGGGTGAAGTTGGACTCTTGAGAGCTATCGGATGGATTGGGGGGGGGGGGGTGGCGCACCAAAGTGGACATGCCATGTTTTTAAAGAAATTTTAACCCTAAAGAGCTCATTGAGTGGCTCATAGATATTGAGGAATTCTCTGAGTTTGATGATATAGGTGATCTATAGTGAATGAAGGTTGTTGATGTGGTCTTTGAGTTAGAACAATATTGCTTTTCAGACTCTTCTAATCACAACTGCTTCGATCAAAATTGAAGGCTATTTTTTGACTAAAATCATTTGTAAAACATCATTTAAAATAGGTCGTTGATGGATTTTGTAGTGGTATTTCCTTTAGTGGACACAATCTCTGGCGGTCTCCCATCATGACCAATACTAGTCTTATGTTGGCAGAATTGTTTGGTATAAAAGCTTTGAGTTTTTTTTAATAAATGTGAGGGTTTGTATTTTGCAAGTCTTCTATTTGGAAAATCAGAACACACAGTTAGATAGTAAACCTTCACAGACATAAGCGTGCACTTATATCAAAACATTTGTTGCACAGTCAACTAGGATGCGGCTACAGTCAATAGAAAAGGTCACAACATGACCTTGTCCTCCTAGTGCGACCTTGTTCCAGCATAATTTGAATTTCTACTTTTGGTTGTAACACGTATCATGGATTCTTTCAATTAGTTTGTAACAACACTCAACTTGCACAGTCAACATACATTCAATTTGAGTTAGGTTTGCATATTTTTTATCAATTTATTATCTATAACTCATTTCCAATTCTATTAATTCTATATTTTACATTCATATCTATATATTTTTGTAGATCTAAATCAATTTTCAATAATTTATTTGTTTTAACATTTTATTGTTAAATAAAAAGAAGGATTAAACACTTCCACAACAAACTTCTAAAAACTACTATTATCCATATTCTATACAGATAGACATTCATAGTTGTATTTTACAACAATAAAATTCACTTCTGCAACAAAATTTTAGAACTTAACTTTGACAATCACAAAAACAAAATCAAAGCTTTCTTAACCTGACTTGAGAAAACATATTTTCCAAAATTATTTTGACAATCACAAAGATAAAGCAAAGGCTTTCTTGGCCCGACTTTAGAAAACATATTTTCCAAAATCATTTTGAAAACATTCTTTAATGGCCTCTAAAGCCTCCAACTTTAGCCAAACTCCAAAACATTTCTACCACACCTCTTTTTAATTTGAAAGGAAAAAAGAAACTAAGGGAGTTTGAGAAATCCCACATTTCAACTCAAGAATTACCTCAAGCATAGTTTTTACCTCCTCCAAATCAAACTATAAAAGCAATGTTTTTTTTAATTTGGAGAGAATGGTAAAACTATAGGAGAACATCTCTTGGCCATAAGTTCATTAATAGTACCATAAGTTTATGTCCAATTTGTTAAGAGTACCCCTTCATAATCCAAGTTTTGAACTTATGAAGAACATGGGTAAATTTTAACACATACCATTGAAAATATATGATCATTATTACTTTTCTCCCATTATCCAACTCAACTTGTAGTCTATATATAAACGGAGAGAGAGGGGACACTAATTAGAGATCAATTTGAAAAAAAATAAAAAAATAAATCCTTCTGCAACAGATAGATGTTATATTTATAATTAGAAAGTATTTCCACTGTACATGAAGTGAAACAGTGAAGATTTTTTGTTTAAAATTGTGTAAAAGATTTTTAAATAAATATTTTAGATTGTATTTGGTGAACTATTATAAAGATGTGGAATCTCCTCATTATTATTATTTTTCTAATTTAAAAATTGAAAATTTATTTATTGTTTTTTCAACTTAAAAAATCTCAAATTTATTGATATCATAGATATGATTGTATTCACATTCAATTGAATAAAAATGGTTCGTTGTATTTCTAAACTAGTGTTACAATTTAAGGACGAAAAAGATATATTTTTAAAAGTAATATTTTATATATAACATAATATATAATATCATAAAATATTTTATATATATATATATATATATATATATATATATATATATATATATATATATATATATAAATTAATATGAATCTATTAATAATAAAGGAGAAATGGTTCTTACAAGAATATTTTTAGAATTAAAATTAATTTAAAGATTGACAAATATATAATTTTAGGTATTTTATATATATTAGATATTATTATATTATTATTTATAATATAAATTTTTAGGTAATATTATTGTAGACACTTAAATTTTGCCACTGATAACCCTCAATCAAGTTTTGGCCAATTTCCACCCAAAATATATAATTTGGCTTAAAAACACTAAAACATGTTAAATGATGTGAAACTGATATATTCAAGTGTCGATTTTGACTAGAGTATCCCTTGGGGCAATGCAATTTATAGGCCAACTAACTTTGATCAGTTCATTTTGAGTCAAAATGCCAATTTTTCACCTACATGCTCTAGATTGCTCTTTCCTATCAAATCTTCTGCACAATACATGTGCCTTTGTTATTTATTATTGGCAACATTCTAAATGGGAATACAGTTTCAACATATTTGACATCGCCTTCCAATTCCAATCCAATCGAATTTATGACCAATAATAAGGCATTCTGATCAATTTGAGTAATTTGTGCACAAAGTGTTTAAACATGCTTAAGAGCTAATTAACCCAAATAAAGACAATTAATAATTCCATGGAAACTTGTTGAATACTTATTTTTGGAAATGAATATTAAATATTTGCATCATTAAATGACCTCATTTTTTGGGAAGACATCCCTAAACCATAAATGTCATAAATATCAAGATACATGTCCTCCATGCCTCATCAATGCCTTCCATGATGCCCTCCATGCCTCTTAATTGCCCCTTCTTCCAATGTTATAATGAGGATAATTACAAACTTAATTCTGAAAATTGAATAAATCTTCAACCACATATCTCAATCTTGAAATGGACAACTGAGGTTTATTCTGATCAAATCCAAAAATCTATAAATAGAGAGGCCATGAACATCATTTCTAAGCTTTTTTGATGCAAAGTTATAATGTCAAATTGGTTCCAAAAGCTTCAAGCAACTACTGTTACCATGCCAAATTGGTTCCAAGCCAAGCCAAGCTACAAGCCAAAGGTGCCAAGGAGAAGAGGAGATAGCCAAGCCTCCTTTGATGAAGACTTCATGACCACAATCTGAGCAAGCCACCACTACCAAGGCATTTGGAGCATCTAAAGAAGGTGAAGGAATTCTTGTATTTGATTCCTTGCTTTTTAGTTGTGTTTGTCATTTGTTTTTGTTAACTAAGCTCTCCCTAGTGTCTAGGCCTAGAGATGTTATGTTATTAGTGTGTTTACTTGATTTTGTTTTTATTTTGGAACTAACACCATACTAACCATTCTCTTTTGAGCCAAATTCTTAGATCACATGATGACACACTCGGTGGGACTAGACACCTCTCACACCTGAAGGAGATCTTTTTATAACTCTAAAATATTTATTTGAGCCTTTAAAACTCTTGTAAATTGATTTTTTCACTTTATTTTGCCATTTTTACTTACCACGATTTTACACAGTAATAGACGTTGACAACTAATACCGATATTGATTATTTGACTTAACCGCCATCAATTAGAAAAATTGACATCGGTTAGATCTCGGTTAGCTAGAGTAATCGATGTCGGTGGTAATAACCGACGTTGGTCACTGTATTTTTTCAAAAACATAGACCCGAGAGCTACTTTTTCAAAGTTCATTATTTCAAGCTAAAAAGAGCTTCAAAGTTAAAGGATATGCTAACAATTTTGCTACAAGACCAAACTTGATATTTGCTTAAAACATGTTTAAATCACCTTTGCATGCTTAAAAATCAATTAGGAATCTTGTTTTGGGTATTTAATAAAAAAATTAGATGTTTTTGGTGAATGTTTTTAAAGTTTGCAACTAAGACCAAGGGGTTAAATGAACACCACCAAACTTTTCATTTGGGTATAAAATTAAACACACTTGTCAATTTTTATTTGCAATAGTTATTTAGTTAGATTTTATTTGGCAAAAAGAGGAATGGTATGTGTATGCTCTTCCATTTGTCCCTTATAGGAAACCCTTGGAATCAAAAGCACCATCCCTGTTGCAAGTAGCCTAGTCCAAGGCTTAGAAAGAAAGTCATTTAAAACACTCTCCAAATACTCGTCAAAGTTTGGGTGACCTTGAAAATGATCCTAAAGTCTTTCTACTTTCATGCTTTATTTATTTATGCATTTTAGCTTGCGAGGGGGACTTCATCACATCTCGTAAGTTCTTTAGGGAAGCTTTGACCCAGGGTTTCATCTCCCGACATTGACTTTATTTGGCTCCTTTGGAGTTGCACTAGGATGTAGTGGCACTTTGGACATCACACTACACTGAATGAATAATAGGATGTAATGATTGCAAAAAAGACTAGACCTTTTTGCAATAAGCCAAATGATACGGACCCAAAATCCATACTTTTCTTTTGCATTGTTTGGTGTGAAAGTCATTGTACAATTGATTCCCCTAGGTCATTCATAAACTTGTTAGATCTTAGAAAATCCCCACTTGTCGTGAAAGTATTGTTGGTGCAAGGTGTGCCTTAAGGTCCATGTCACAGTACTATCATTTGAGAGGAGCGGTGTAAAAACCCTACTATATAATGCACATTTACTTTTAGATGAATACTTAAAATCCTCTCAAATAATGTATATTGACGGATTCCAATAATACGAAGCAACCTTGTCAGTTTAAAGTCTAAGGGCGATTAATTAGTTGGTCTTGTCCTAGATTAATGTCTTGTTTGGAGTCAAAATTTGGTGTAAACAAATAATCCAAAACCAAACATATAGTAATTTTATTTTGAACAAAAAGACATAATGCTGCCCGTGTAAGATCATTAATTTGCCTTGTTCAAAAGTTCATCAAAATCTTGAGAGTCATATTATCCACTTTGGTGTAGTTATGTTGCCCAATTGAGTCTAAACCTTTACCAAATTTGTTTAAGTCCTTCACTTATAATCTAAATTCGGAATTACACCTTTACAAGTTTATAGGGTTGATATGTTAAGTGGGTTCGACATTTGCATTAAACTTGAGGGAACTTAGGTTTAATTTCCAATTTGGGTTGAAGGTCGTTTAAGACTCATAATCATTATCAACATTTGATAGACTTAAGCCATTTTGTGCTAAACACTCGCACTTTAAGACTATGCACCACCACATTTTGAGTCAAAAAAAACAGTGTTATGTTATCAAAATTATAAGAAAGCATATTTTGCTTTAGAGAGTTTTTAAAACAAACATTTTTGTTACACCTTTTGGGTAGTATAGCATCGTTACACTACCAAAAACATTTTGAATATTGTTTCATAGACCTTCTTGCATAGAGTTTCAAATTTGTTCCTATATTTCATACTAATCCAAGTGTACCTTTTGTGATCCTTTGTTTAAGACATAGTTATACTCTTCACCTTTGTTTAGCTTGTTTGTCAAAAGAACCAAGTTTTATACCATTATTTACGAGAAAATAAATTATTGCTAAAGTGTCTTTTATTTCATACCTTATACCTAGTTGGTCAAGTTCATGTTTAAGAGTCAAAAGCCTAGTGTTTGTTAGAAGTGTTTTAAATCAGTTAGATTAAAACTTTCATCTATTTTCAATAGTCTAGCTTTTGACGTCATTTGGCCAAAAGTCCTAACACATGCCCTATTTGAGCCTAGCTTTTGACGTTGCGTTTGGCCAAAGGACCTAGCATCTTTTAAATTCCTAGATTAGACTAATTTGAAACACTTTGACCTTAGAATTTGGCAGTTTGATTTTCTATCCATTTACTTGTTTACCTTTATGTGAAGAGTGAAATGTTAGATACCTCATGCTAGCTTGTTTCCTTACAAATCTTTGCATAAACTTTTTGATCTTTTTGACAAATCTAGACCAAGTTGAAACATCATCTGTTTTAGACATTATCTTTTTTGGAGTTTGTAAAACTCTTTGACCTTTTATCATAAAAGCATTGACTATGGATCCCAACATGTATTCCTACACTCATAGTAGACTCATGTACAATCCAGTGATTAGTAATGTGATTGCACAAGAAGAAATTATGCAAGACCCCGATGTGGAATTATGCAAGACCCCTATGTGGATAATATTGCTTATGAGATAGATTCTTATCCCTCTTATAATACTCAATCAAAGGCACAAAGCCAAGATCTATTAGCCAACTCTCTGGTTAACACATCACCTTATTCAGAACAGGATCAAGAGTAAAATGCACAATACCTAGCTACAATACCTGCAATGGATGATTCAATACTTCAATAGTCATATTCTGCTAATACAACTTTTACGTATGATCCATTTTTGTTTGAGTGACATTTGTTAGAGAACAAAGATGAGATTTTGGTTAGAGCCATAGAGGTAGGGGCTAAGATTCCAACAGATTTTCCCCATGAAATTTACCAAGTCTAGTAAGAGTGCCCCAAAATATCATTTACAATCAACATGCTTCTTCTAGCAATCTTATGGCTCTAGTCGAAACAACATACCAAGATCTTAATATATCTGATCGAGACAAAAACATCATGGAAGAACACTTTAACCAAATGTAGACAGCATATCACACATATTTGAATCTAGCACATGATTTCAATCAAATGAACATGTTAAGTAAGCCTCTCATTAACCTAGTTCCTTTAATAAGAATATTTATAGAGTTAATTGGATAAGAGAATCTGAATTTTGACCCATTCGTACAAACTATTTCAATAGATAACTTGATGCATATGCCCATTATAGAAGAAGTGTCTTCAGCCTCTACACTGAATAGTGAGATAAACGTAGTAGATAATGCACAAAAACATCCAATCTCGATCAAAGTGGTACTAATGCGCAAACAACCAGCCAAAAACATGTACTTGTAGTTAATCCTACGAATAGGTCATCATACCAAAGAGTGGGAGTTTTTACAGCGCAACCTCAATCGACTGCTTCCTCAAATGTATAACCTATGGGATTAGGTAATCAAATAATGACCAATATCATGTCTCAATGACAGAATGTGACGAATCCTACTCCTCCTCAACAAGTAACAAGTAGTATTTCACAACAACTAGCACAATCTAGTGTATCAACACAACAAAGGACAAATACATTGACACCTCAATCAGGGACAACAAATGTTCCACCTTACTAGGTAATAACAAACATACCTCTTCAGTTTTAGACTAATATTGGTTAGGGATAAATGTTGAATCTGCAACCTACTTTCACTTCTTCACAAGGATTCATGCAACAAAGATGTCCCTATATTTCTTAGGTACCTACTACACAACCATTGGTTCAAAATGTGTCATAAATTCAAAGACATGGTCTTGGTACAAAAGTTCCCACTCAACAACAAGGTTCAATTAGTTGATAGCATGTCCCTTTTCAACCACAATAGACACAGTATAGTTATATCACTCCATTCCAACCATAAAATCCCCCAATTCAAACCTTTATCACCAACTCAAACCAGAATATCTCGCAACCAAATGTGCAATTTCATGTACATCCTAATCCATGTATGCATATTCCTAGTCCATTCTCCAACCCAGCCAATATACCCCAATAGGTATCTCCATCATACCTTGGTCAAAGTATTCCACTTGTGACCTCCCAACCATCTATCTAAACCCAAATTCTCCCTCAAATCAATATTCCATCCAGTTTCTTATCCCAATAATTGCAACAGATGAAAGATGTAATTGCTGCCATTCAGGTTGAAAAGCAGACCAAAAAGTTCAAATTAGATGACGTATGTTCCTATCTATTCAACATGAAGTATTTGGAGATACCATTTCCTCCAGGATATGAACCATCAAAATTCAATAAATACAAAGGGAAAGGTGACCCTAAGGCTCATTTGACCGAATTCTTTGTCGCATGTCAACCAGTGGCCTATAGTGATATATACCTTTTGTTGTTGTTTCCAAGGAGCTTGGCTAGACAAGCCTTAAAGTGGTTTTAAAAGTTGATTAAGAATTCAGTAATGGACTTTGATGATCTTTCTGATAAATTTGTGTAACACTTTTCCTATAATCTCGAGCACAAGATTTCATTAGTGGACCTGACACAAGCAAAGCAAAAAAATGGGGAGAGTTTTGTAAGTTATTTACAATGATGGAGAGCCCTTGCAAGCCATTTCACCCATAGTTTACCAGATAAACAACTAGCCACTGTTTTTACCAAAAAATTGCATAGTGAGATAGCCTATCATCTAGAACTGCAATGTTGACATACATTCAAAGAGATCATTGATAAAGG
Organism: Torreya grandis; assembly: GCA_037957365.1. NCBI lineage: Eukaryota > Viridiplantae > Streptophyta > Pinopsida > Cupressales > Taxaceae > Torreya > Torreya grandis. Next base: position 1,756,572 of record JARHVA010000309.1, read on the forward strand.
TTTATTGATCAATGGGTGCTCATCAATAAAGGAGTCATCAAAATAAATTCTACTAATCAAGGAAATGGCCAAAAACAACATCTTATTCAAGCGTAAGCATCGTAACCAACACATGCCAATAACCAAGAAAGATCGAGGAAATTCATCTGAAATAAAAATGTTGTGAAAAATAGAGTAACCAAATCCTGACATGTGAAAACTATGCAAACATCATCTACACCACCTTTTTAGCTTACTCCTACCTATCAACCTCTCCAATCAATGTCGTAAACACACCATCTAAAACTTGCATAATAAGTACAACAACATTTACCATTGTAAACCCCTCCTCCTAAGAGAATCATGCCTGCACGTCGTGTCTTTAGTGACCTAGGAAAACCTATTGAATCTATATTTCACAAGTTTGCTACCGCTAATATAATTAGTTGGCCTATACCAAATCATTATCTCTAAGGCATTCCCTATCCTAATTGGTACCATAAAAATAAATTTTGTGACTATCATCGGGTCAACGGACATAATCTACGAAGATGTGTCCAAATCAAGCATTTAATGAGAATATGTTGGAGAATGGAGATATAACATTGGATAATGGTGCTTACACTTCCAATCAAATGTTGGGGATTTATCAAAACCCTTTTTGTCGACATAACAATCAACAACAACAAAACAATTAGCAACAACAACAATAATGGTCAGTGCAGTAACAAAATCAAAGGTTGATCCAATAGAATCAATGAAATCAGCAACAAAACCCATAATGATAGAATAATGGACAAAACCAAGGTCAAAATGGTAACAATCAACAAACCTACCATGTAGTTTCACATGACTACAACAGGGTTGTAGGTCATATTGCAGGGGGAAGCGTTAATACCATCTCCATTAATCCTATACCAAGTACTAACCAACCTAGACCATTGCTAAACAATAATATTCAATCAAATTACATGGATAATCCTTCTTTGACCTGGGAATGCATACAGGCAAACTAGCAAATTAGGACTTCCCATTTTGGACCTTATATCAACAACTTATCCTTGCTATGTGACTACATGTAAGTGCACCGACAACTGAGACTTGTCATGTCTGGTCCCACACCATTCCCAACATTGGTTAGCAACAATGGTCTAGTATTTAATCCTAATTGTGGAATCACAACTTGAAGGTCGAAGATTACTATCCCAAGCCCACAACCATCTGTCATTTTGCTTGTCATCCAACTAACCGTCTAGCCTCAAAATAAACTATTCACTACTGACCAAGATAAGAAATTTGATATTGTGGAACAATTACAAAAGACACCTGCACAAATTTTTATTTTAGATTTCCTACGAATGTCAATAATCCAGAAAAATATCTTGAATGATTTTTTGACCCAATCCACTGTTGTTAGTGACATATCCCCTCATAACTTTCAATCTTTGGTTGGACACTTAGCTCCAACCCAATAAGTCACATTCAACCAAAGCGATATATCTTCTCTTGGCCTTCTCCATAACAACCCATTACACATAGAGGTTTGTATAAAATGGCATAAAGTGAAAACCCGTATGAACACTGCAAGCATCTTGAGGCCAAATTTTAAAGCTATAATTATCAGTACGATATGAATCCAAGTTCCAAACAAGGGAAAATAAATGCCATACTTATTGATCCTTCACCAGATAATTACGTAGATCCTAATACCTTGGATTCCCTTTCCCACATGACACCTCCTGAAACTTCTAATCATTTTACCATTTTAGATAATGGATCGAAAGAGTATGTGATTCATGATACATTTCATATTGCCAATCTTCCTCAGAATTCAAAAAGCTTTGGGTGATCTAAATTCATCCTACATATGCAATGGTAACAAAAGAATAAAGATAAGGGACCTATCATATTTGTACCAACATATGGCCTAGGACCTGACCCTTTTGAAGGGGATGAATCATGGTTATACAATGAAAACCAAGCTAATTGTTATAAAAATGCAAAGTATCCTATTCCCAATAGGATCATGGAGCATCACAAATATGAAGGTATATGCCTCAAACTGAATCAACAAGGAACCATCGAGCTAATTTCCATGACTATTAGCTTGGGGGTGACCCCACATATCTTATTCAAACTCAATCACCAGTGATTAGTGATGATGATACTGATAACAAAGCAGAGTCTGAACATAGCCTCACCTTTGATGACCTAGATGAAACCAACTTATTTGATAGCAATGCTATTTGTACCCTTACCCAAGCCGTTCATCGTAATCCATTACCATTATATTATCCTCAACTGATAGATTGGGACTAACAAAAATCCAATCTGTCGATTGATGAGTTTGAGAATGATGAGGCATTCTATGATTTCTTAGGCCTTAGAGACAACATTCCATTGGGAGATCACAAATCAATATTCTCGATCACATTAGATCCTGCAGCCTGTTTTGGAGAACAAGTGAATACCCTTAGCCAAAAATAAATAAGTAAAATATTGAGGTCCCAAAGTGAAAACCTCTTTTAGGCACTTTTTGACCAGGGGAAAAGTAAAGATAAAGGCCAATCTAATGGTGAAAACTTGTTTCAGGTGCCATTAGATTGGGGTGTTCATTCTTCTTTGAATTTAGACCAACAAACCACCAATGATAAACTTACCTGTGGATCAGAGTTCAGCTTTGAGCAACAAGTATTTATTCAAATTCTTGAAGAATTTTTGACTATTTTTGTCACATAGATAGATTTCACTAGGGGACTCAGATTCATCATGCCTAAGAGAAGTTGAAGATCAAGTCCAAATGGAGCACCCTGACATAATTCAACAGTTCAAGTCACTGCCTACTATCCTAGAAGATGGTTCGACCCTTCTCATTGAAGATATAATAGAGGTAAATATCAGGACTTTATAAAACCTAAAATGGATAAAATTAGGTGCATCCCTCACTGAGGAGGAACGTGATGTCTTTGCAACTCTATTGAGAGAGTTTGTGGATATATTTGCATGGGCCTATTTTGACATGCTCAATTTAAACTCTACCTTGGTTCTGCACCACCTTTTGGTTAATCTTGATTCCAAACCAGTAAAATAAAAGCTACGTAAGATGCATCCTTGCATTACTATATTAGTAAAGAAAGAGTTGGAAAAACTCTTAGAAGGAGGATGTATCCAATCCATTGACTACTCAAAATGAATCTTTACTGTTATACCTGTCTTGAATGAATCAAAATTTGTACTGATTTTTAGGACATCAACAAAGCTTGTCCTAAGGATGATTTTCCTTTACCTAATATTGACATGATCATCGACTCCACAATAGGTTATGAAATACTTTCACTCATGGATGGCTTTTCAGGATACAATCATATCAGAATCACACAAGAAGATTAACATAAAACAACATTCACCACTTCATGGAGAACATTTTTTATCAGGTGATATCATTTAGATTTAAAAATATTGGATCTATATATCAAAGGGCCATGACTGTCATATTCCATGATATGATGCATGATATTGTTGAAGACTATGTCGATGACATATTAGGAAAATCCAAAACTAAGGTCGACCATCTAACAGTGTTACATAAGATATTTGAAAGACTACGAGAGTACAAAGTTAGACTCAATCCAAATAAATGTGTGTTTGGTGTAACCTCAGGAAAATTACTTGGCTTCATCATGTCTCATAGAGGTATTGAAGTCGATCTGATTAAAGTCCATGTTATAAGCGAGATACCACCTCCAACCAATTTAAAGCAACTCTATAGTTTACAGGGTAAGATCTAGTCAATTTGACACTTCATCTCTCAATTAGCAGATAAGTGCCATTAATTTACACACCTTTTAAAGAAAGGAGTTGCATTTCATTGGGATTATCACTACCAAACAACTTTTCAACAGCTCAAAGATTATCTTGTAAATCTGCCTATTTTATTACCTCCTATGCCAAGAAAGCCATCCTTGTTATACTTATCACCTACTGACCATGCTCTGGAGGCACTCTTGGCTTAACATGAAGACAATGGAAAGGAACATGTTGTATACTACCTAAGTCATATCTTGGTTACGTATGAACATAACTATGCATCTGTTGAAAAAACTTGTCTAACCATGGTTTTTGTAGTTCAGAAACTGCACCATTACATGTTGAATAATAAAACTATGGTCATTTTAAAAGTAGATCCGCTCAAGTATCTACTATCTAAAATAACTTTGCAAGGTAGAATGGCTAAATAGATCATGTTTATCAGTGAGTTTGACATAGACTATGTCAATCAGAAGGCAATCAAAGGACAAGTTCTTGTAGATCAACTTGCTGAAGCACCTCTCAAAGACACTCAGCCACTCACGTTTCAATTTCTTGATGAATCTATCATGATCATCATTGACACACCCCTTGAGGAGCAACCTTAAAAATTGTATTTTGATGGTTCATTCACTACACATGGATCGAGGGTATGCCTATTATTTATTACACCACAGGGGGATCTAATCCCTAAATCATTTAGAATCAGCTTTCCTTGTATAAACAACATGGCTGAGTATGAAGCACTTGTTGTAAGTCTTCGACAAGCAATGTAGTGGAATATATCTTATCTTTAAGTTTATGATGATTCTTAATTAATCATTAATCAGAGCACAAATTATTTTCAGACCAAAGATGACAAGCTGGTTCCATATAAAGCCATGGTTGACACTCTTAAACAACAAATTGCCAACATTCAATTTGAGCATATATCAAGAGCTAGTAACAAAACTACAGATGCCATGGTTACTATTGGTTCTCTGATTTGACAAATAGATAAAGCTAGAGAGTGTCAATTCCTCATCAAAAATTTGTTAGCACCAGCTCATAAACCTTCAACCGTTGTCATGATTTGTGATATTATTGATCCTAATTCTATTTGGTACTCAAAAATTTACAACTACCTTCATGACCAAGTTATACCACCTAAGCTATCTCAAAATAAACCAAAGCCTTCATTCATCATTCTACTCGTTATACTCCACCCTTTACCGTCATAGTTTTGATGGAACTCTACTTCATTGTTTAACTTCAGTAGAGTCTACATTAGTGTTAAGAGAAGTTCATGAAGAAGTATGTGGAGCTCATTCTAGTGGGATAGTCCTATCTAAAAAGCTCTTGAATATTGTTTATTATTGGTCCATAATGGACACAGATGCCACTACATAAGTAAATAAATGTGACAAATGTTAATGACATGCTAATCTGATTCATGCCCCAATAAAAACTGTGAAATCGATGTTGACACCATGGCCATTTTTTACATGGGGACTTGACCTAATTGAGAAGATTAATCCCACTTCATCTGATGGCCATAAATATATCCTTATCACCATCGAATATTTCACTAAGTGGGTTGAATCTATACCCCTCACTTACGTGACTGGAAAGCAAATTTCCAAATTCATTTTCAACCATCTCATTTGCCTTTACGGCATCCCCTCTAACATTATATCTGATAATGGAGGATCATTCAAGAATAAGGATGTTGAATAACTATATACTAAATACAGTATCACTCAACATTTTTCTACAACATATTTCCCTCAAGGTAATGGCCAAGCTGAGGCATCTAACAAAACCATTGTCAACATTCTCAAAAATATTGTCAATGATACCGGTCGTGATTGACACCTCTAAATATTCCCTACCCTTTGGGCATACCATACCAATCATCATACCCCCACAGGAGCCACTCCATACTCACTTGTTTATGGTACTAAAGCCATCCTTCCCATTGAGGTCAAATTACCTTCACTACGTATTTATTTCAAGCATGTCCTAGATGATCATGACTATCGAGTAGCTCACCTATAAGAGTTATACCTACTTGATGAGAAATGTACAACCACACTCAATAATCTTCAAGCATATCAGAATGAACTCAACGACCACTATAATTGGTGTGTTAAGTACATAACATTTGAACTTGGTTATCTTGTTACTAAAGAAAATAAAAAAAATACCATGGTTGAGAAGAATCATAAAGGGAAATTCAAACCAAATTGGATAGGGCCTTTCATCATCACTGCAGATTATGGATCAAGAGCATACAAGTTCGTCACACCAGATGGAGATGAACTTTTAGAGCTGATGAATATTATTCATCTCAAGCGGTACTATGATTAAACGCTAAGGTGTATTGTCTGTAAGGACCATTTCAGTTATATGATTTTATCACTATTCTTCTTTGTACAAATGCAATCCTTATCCATCCTCTTCATCATTTCCACTTTCTATTTGTGACCTATCAGCTTAGTATCTTTGAAAGCCTAGCCTGTTTGACCTTGATTTTTGTCATTCATTGTGTAGTTTTAGCGTCGAGGTATCTGATCAGTTCATCAGTTTGTTCAAGTACTTCAGATAAAAATCGTATTTTGAGATAATGTGACATAACTTTTGACAGTTGTATCCTTTGTTTGTTAGTCCTTTTTTACCATCCGTCTTGCTACTAATTATAACTACCTTTGGGTAAATTAGTACCATTGATCTATGTCATTGTGTCCTAGTTATAACTGCTTATGAAAAAACTAGGGTCAATGTTAAGCCTTGACATACCAACTTACCACTTTCTATGCCACACTATGCCTTTTTACCAACTGTGTTTGTTTTGTTTGAATTGATTGCTGCACTAGTCAAATTCGTCCACTGTAAATGGTGGAACTAAAGTGACTTGAGGTCCTACTCTAGGAATTTGTAGGCAGTAATCAAATACTTGGTGAGGTCAGATCAGTCACCCTATTCCCCATGCTTTCGCTATTTTGCAAGCACCCTAAGCCATGCTCTCACCATTTTGCAAGCAACCTTAGTTTAAACTCTCTCATTGTTTTGTGATCTTGAACCATTTAGTGTTTCGTCATTCTTGATTAAGTTGAGACACTCCAAAAAAATTATAAAAACATTTGAAAAATCTTTAGAAAAGAAAAAAAATAGTGATCACTTCTTTGCCTTAAGGATTCTAGGAACCCTTACTAAGTTACAAGCATATCACTTTCCATTTAGTTTCCCCATACTTTTTGGCCTTTTTTTCTCACACACTTGCCATTTTGCAAGACGATTCCTATTCTTCTATCAATTCATTTTATTTATTTATCTCAGTTATCACATTCTTCTCATTCCTTGAGAGAACTACATTTGGCTTGAAGTTTTTTATTGGATATTACATGCATAGAACTATGTAGGCAGCGTCCACTTGCCTAGTGCATATAGAGATAGCTCGGTCACCCCCTTCCTTTTCTTTTATTCTCCCATTTTTTTGTTTGTTAAGTTGTCACCTATTTTCTAGGGGCAATGTTCATAAGGTTTCTATTACATTGTTTGCATTGTTTATTTTTGCTTATTTTGTTTGTTTCTATACCTGTTTGTTTGCTTTCAATACTGTTGCCTTGATTCAGTTTATGTGTGTTCATTGGGTGATTCCTTGTCCACACTTACACTTGAATCCATCTGTATTCATATGTTTACATGGCCATCATGATTTCTATCATAGTGCATTATTTTCTATTGAGTATTGGATTATGGGAGTCAGTTCTTATGCATATTTCGGCCAAGTCCTCATGATGTTATACCATGATGCCTACAGATATCTCTTCAGCACCAACATCTCGATTCCATCCTAATCATATCCCAAACATAGTAATTAAACATGAAAAAAATTTAATCTTTATTAGTTCGGACGAGCATCTCCCTACTAGTAGGTTGTTCCAATTCATCATTACCTTTTTTGTTAAGTTTATCGTGTTCAACAAAATCAGGGTCCAATGATTATAACCACCTACGAGAAAATCATTACACACCATCCTACATACATTTATCAATGATTATAACCACCTTTGGACAAATCATTGTGTTGTCACCACTTTAATTTTTTTGCCTATACAGGGGCATGTTGTCTTGTTTGTCTATCTTAATTGGGGTAGCTCCATCTTCTTAATGATTATAACCACCTTTGGGCAAATCATTGTGTTATCATACCACATTTCCACTATCAAAGTACAATGCTTATAACCACCTTTGGGCAAATCATTATGCACCGCCCCACTTGCATTCTCAATGATTTTAACTACTTTTTCAAGTATCATTGTGTTTTCACCCCATCATCTTTCTTTTTGAGGGACCGTTCACTGACCCACTTGTGCCAACCATTCCCTCGAGGGGGCATCATATAGTTAATTTATCATCATTATAGTTATAAACATGCAAGACATTTTCATTCTTTGAGAAGATGTTACTGTGCTTATAGCTTGCAATGCCTTGCCAAATAGGGGCAAATTCTAGACACCTAAATCTGGCCATCAATAACCCCTAATCAATGTTTTGGTTAATTTCCACCCAAAATGCATAATTTGGCCCAAAAACACTAAAACATGCTAAATTATGTGAAACTGACATATTCAAGTGTAGATTTTGGCCATGGTATCCCTAAATGGGGCAATGTAATTTATGGGCCAACTAACTTTGATCAGTTCATTTTGAGTCAAAATACCAATTTTGCACCTACGTGCTCTGGATTGCTCTTTCCTATCAAATCTTCTGCATAAGACATGTGCCTTTGTTATTTGTTGTTGGCAACATCCTAAATGGGAATATAGTTCCAACACATCTGACATCGCCTTCTAATTCCAATTCAGTCAAATTTAGGACCAATAACAAGACATTCTGATCAATTTGAGTAATTTGTGCATAAAGTGCTTAAACATGCTTAAGAGCTAATTAACCCAAGTCAAGGCATAATTAATAATTACATGGAAATTTATTGAATACTTATTTTTGGAAATGCATATTGAGTATTTGCATCATCAAGTGACCTCATTCCTTGAGAAGACATCCTTAGGCCATAAATGCCACAAATATTAGGATTCATGCCCTCCATGCCTCATCAATGCCTTCCATGATTCCCTCCATGCCTCTTAATTGCCCCTTCTTCCAATGTCATGATGAGGATAATTACAAACTTAATTCTAAAAATTGAATATCCTCAATCACACATCTCAATTTTGAGATGGATGGCTGAGGTTGATTCTGATCAAATCCAAAAATCTATAAATAAAGAGGCCATGAACATCATTTATAAGCTTTTTTGATGCAAAGTTATAATGCCAAATTGGTTCCAAAAGCTTCAAGCAAATAATGTTACCATGCCAAATTGATTTCAAGCCAAGCCACGCTACAAGCCAAAAGTGCCAAGGAAAAGAGGAGATAGCCAAGCCTCCTTTGATGAAGAATTCATGAGCACAAGTCGAGCAAGCCACCACTACAAAGACATTTGGAGCATCCAAGAAAGGTGAAGAAATTTTTGTATTTGATTCTTTGATTTTTAGTTGTGTTTGTCATTTGCTTTTGTTAACTAAGCTCTCCCTAGTGTCTAGGCTTAGAGATGTTATGCTATTAGTGTGTTTATTTTATTTTGTTTTCATTTTGGAGCTAACATTATACTAACCATCCTCTCTTGAGTCAAATTCCTAGATCACAATTATATATATTTATATATATATCTTAGATAAATTTATGTAAAGACATTGAGATATATCATTCTCAAGGTGTCAAAAGGCACTTCATCCCATTTATTTCACAAATCCAAGATGTCCCATTCCATTCATTTCACTTTTAGATATGTGAAATGAATGAAATGTGACATTTTGGATTTGTGAATGAATGGAATGGGGAATCTTGGATTTGGATTTGTGAAATGAATGGAATGGGGCATCTTGGATTTTTGAATGAATAAAATGGGGCATCTTGGATTAGTGAAAAGAATGAAATGGGGCATCTTGGATTTGTGAAATGAATGGATGGGGCCTCTTGAGCACCTCGAGAATGATATCTCTCGGCATCTTTTACATTAGTAGATTTGTGAAATGAATGGAATGAGGCATCTTGGACACCTTGAGAATGATATCTCTCGATGTCTTTTCTATAAATTTATCTAAGATATGTATGATAGTTTTACAACTTTAACATACTAAAAAAGATAAAACTAATATGTGACAATAGAGGGTGGGAAAAAATATTAAAAAATATGTGCTTTTAATTCTTAACTTATAATAATATTTACTCATAAACTTATATTTTTAATAAAATTTAATACAGTATAATAATTTTGGTTGGATTTTAACTTATAATAGCATTTGTTTATAAAATTATATTTTTAATAAAAGTTAATATTGTATAATGATGTCGGCCGATTTTCAAACTTAAAATTAAAAGTGAACACATTCACTCCATTACAACCTCCATATACCATTACCAAATGCTTCTCAATGTAATAATTGCATCTACTCAGAGTCATTGATAAGTTAGTACCTTAAAAAGTATTAACATGATTAAATAAATTTAACATGCTTGTTTGCATTAAAAAATAATCGCTGTGTAGTGGCTAGTCCCTACCTTTAGTGATTGTATTATTGTAATTTTGCGATGTTGTTTGAAGTTATTGTATTATGATAAAAGCATTATGTATAGTCATTATTTCTTTGTTAGGTGCTAACTTGTAATTTTTGTTAGCGACAAGCATGTTATGTCTATAGACAAATATTAAATTGGGAGGCAAGAACAGTGCAATGATCTTGAAGGCCAATGGAGCAACCAAGATATAAATTCGAGGTTAGTTGTTTTATGAGCAATTTACATAGAAATGATAGGTTGATTGTCTTTAAACCCAGACATTATGAAGCTTGGACAATAATGTAAATGTTTTGGCTCAACATGAGGGTGCAAATTGTCTAAATAGAGTGGTATGAATTACAGAGACTGTATGGAGATGACGCAAATGGGATGTGAGGCATTAATAAATAAATTGATGTGGAACTATTAGTACATTGATAAGGCCCATTGAATTGAGCTTTACATGGACTGAGTCACCAAATGACATAAAAATTACTAATTTATGTATACATTGGAGAGTCTAATATCTTGAAAATCTTAGCGCTAGCATCCTTCGAGGGGTCAAACAATGATTAATTTACTTATAAGTAATAATTAAGTATGAGAAGTTTTCATTGACATAAGCTTAACAATTTGATATTTGTAGTGGGCGTTATGATGGAAAATAAGTAGTGTGTATTAATATATGTAATAGCGGTATATATTATTATTTATATTATTCATATTGATTATAATTATATTCTATATATTAAAAAATATAAATAATATTAATATAGGATATGATATAAGAAATTATATTAGATATTTAATATATTATAAGCAATGATATATAATATATTATATGTGGTTTAATGATATGATAAACTATATTATATATGTAGGTGTAATGTTATTATGTATATTAAACATTATAAATTTATATTATTGATTAAATAAGACATGCGGCATAGTTTTGAGTTGGTACGCCGCTGATGGATTTGCAAGTGTGTTTAATCCATGCAAAGATTTGTTTAAAATAGCAACCAAAATTTGGAAGCATACACAAGGGTGGTGAAGATTTAGACATAATGGCTAAAATGAAAATACAAAGGCATTTCAATAAATGCAATGTGTAGAAGTGGTTCCATGGAATGTTGTGGTTATAACTGTAATGCGTTTTTAACATAAGTGTTTAAGTTGAGTTTTATGGCTTTGATTATTTTTTGTTTTGATCTGGTTTGTTGTTGAACAGGTGGAATATAATTTAACTGATAAATGAGTTTTGCATCTTTTATTTGAGGTGCTCAGATATTCCTTTGCATATTAATATTTATGTATTCAATAACATACTAAACCAAAATGCAAAAATCATTGAAGCGCTAGCTTTATGACAGGCTAGATATAACAATAAAAAAAGGGAAATATAAAATTTGGTGCAAACTTTGAACCTTGTGTTATGAGACGTGTTTGTAATTGGTAGAGTTTATATGTTATTCATCTTGTTTGTTCATTGCTTACCTTTCTTCAGAATCGGGTTGCAATTGCTTGATAATTTTCCTAACACTTTCTAGGTCTCCGACAATATTTTGACAATTTCCTTGACACTTCTATCATCAATGAATCGAAGAAGGGTGTTTATATCATATGTTAGCTTCACAATGAAATCAAATAAAAATGAAAATGAATAAACTAACATGCATAACACTATCTTGCCTATATCAAAGGGAAGAGCACAATGAAGAAAAATAATTGAACAAAGCACATGCAAGAAAACTTACCTTTCTCACCTTCCTTGAATGCTCCAGGCGATTTCTTTATTTGGATTGCTTAGATTGTGCTCATGAAGTCTTCATCAATGGACCTTGTCTATCTCCATCTCTCTTTGATGCCATGGATGGTTTGATATGGCTTAATGGCTTGGCTCAATTTTGACATTATAACACTATGTATTTGCTTCATGCCCTAAATCTTGTAATATAGCTTTACTATGTCCAAGCTATCCAAATGAAAAGGCAAATGCTTGTATTTATAGGTTTAGCAAAGGGATTGTAATGGGTTAAATCCTAACCTAGGTTTGCTTAATTAACCCTAGTAGAGTTAAAAGGTGTCCAAACCTCATGATTAGCATGGAATAGGTGTGCTTGAGATATTTTGGATTTTGGACAACTCACAAAAGCTAATGATGAAAACCTAGGATATTCTTTGATTTTTGAATTTGCTTTTTGATAATTCCTTTAATTTCTCATGGTTTAATTTAATTAAGCATTTGATTAGGATTTGCATGTAAATTAATTCTTTTTAGGCATTTGAACATTTTCCAAGATTTGATCTAATTTGATGTGTGTGTTTGCTCTATTTAATTGATTTTTAGGCCATATTACATATGATGAAGCCAAATTCAAGATGTTTATAAATTCTTAGGCTAGATATTCAAAGATTGGTAAGAATTAATCTAAACTTTGGTATGAAGCTATTGGTGACCATTTTTAGATGTCTACAGTTTGCCCCTGTTTATGAAGGCATTGTAAGTTGTAAGCATACTACTGTCTTCTCAAAGATTGGAAAGGTCTTGTATGCTTACAAATTTAATGACAATGGATGAACTATAGTTTCCCCCTCGAGGGAGAGGTTGGCAAAGGGGTCGGTAAATAGTCCCTCAAAAGAAAGAAACAAGTGGATCAAACAGATGAAAACATAACGATTTGCCTATGGTGGATATAATCACTGAGAATACAAGTGGGATGGTATACAATGGTTTTTACAAAGGTGATTATAAGCATTGTACCTTGATAATGGAAAATATGATATGAAAGATGCAAGTGGGATGGTATACAATGATTTTCCCAGAGATTGTTATAATCATTAGTATCATGATAGTGGTAAACAAGCCCCAGTTGGGCAGAATAAAGTGAATGATTTGCCCTAAGGAAGTTAAAATCATTAACTCTCAAATTGGTAGAACACAATGATTTACCTAAAGGTGGCTATAATTATTGGAAATACAAGTGGGATGGTGTGCAATGATGTGCCCATAGGCGATTATAATCATTGGACCCTGATAGTGGCGAACATGATATGAAATGATGATGGTAAACATGATGATGTCAAATTGATAAAAAGGATAAATATGAAATAGGGCAACCTAATAGTAGGGAGATGCTCATTCGAACTAATAGAGGTTGAAATTCCTTCATTATTTAATTACTCTATTTGGGATATGATTTGGATTAGATCAGGAATGTTGCTGGTATTGGTGCCAAGGAGTATCATTGTTGCATTGCCAATGAGACTTCTTCAAGCTAATTTTTACTAAATCACTTGATGATAGGCATCATGATAAAACACCATGAGGACTTGGCTGAAATATGCATAAGGACTGACTCCTAATCCAATACTCAATTGAAAACAATGCACCAATGATAAAAATCATGATGACAATGTTGATGCATGAATATGGATGGATTCAAGAATAATGTGCATGGAATCACCCAATGAACGCACATAGACTAAATCAAGGCAACAGTATTGAAATCAAATAAACATGCACACAATAAAATAAACAAATAAACAAAAAGAGATAAATAATACAAAAAATGGTTAGACACAATGTTAGTACAAACAACATGACACAAACAAGATGAAGAACATTGTCCCTGGACTAGAAGAGACAATGAAACAAATAAAACAAAATGGGGGAATAGAATAAAAGGAAAGGGGTGGTTGAGTTGTCTCCATATGCACTAGGAAAATGAACGTTGCCTATATAGTTCCATGGATGTAATATCCAACAAGAAAGTCAAGTCAAATGTAGCTCCCCGAAAAAATGGGATAGAAGAAAAATGATGATGATAAAAAAACAAATATGATGTATGTGATAGAAGAATAGAAATGAACTTGAAAAATTATGAGAGTATGGGATAAAAGGCCAAAAAGGATGGAGAAACTAAGTGATAAGTGATTTCTTGTGACTTAGTGAGGGTTCTCAGAATCCTTAAGGCAAAGAAGTGGTCAATGTTTTTGATTTTTTTGAATAGTTTTACAAATATTTTTGGCATTTTCTAGGTATCTCAACTCGATCGAGAATGATGAGACACTAAAAAGTTCAAGCTCATAAAATGGTAAGAGCGTAAAAAAACTTGAAATGTTGCTCAGAAAATGGTGAGAGCATGGTGAAAAGGGGGACTGAGCTAAACTCGACATGAATTGTGCATGACTTACGTAGTCCCAAAATGACCTCAAGTCACTTGTAGTTTTGCTTTATAGTGGAAGAATCAGACTAGTGTATCACTTGCTTCAAATAAAATAAGCATAGTTGGCATAATGGCACATTACGACATAGAAATGACAAGTTGGTACGTCAAGGCACAATAAACAAGTGTTGCCCCTAGTTTGCCCATAGGCGGTTATAACTAGTAGCAAGACCAGTGAGACATTGATTATCCCATAGGTGGTTATAATCAGGGTCACATAAACAAACATGATATAGAATGGAATAAGAAATGAAGGATGCAACTGCCAAAACTTCTATCATAGTTCTCCAAAATATGACCTCTGTCTGGAATACTTGAAACAACTGCTGAAATTGATTTAATTTTTTGTGCTAAAAATAGAACTAATGGATGAACCAAGTTCAAATAGGTTAGGTAGGTAGGATCAAAACATGTTGGTCAATAGAAAAGGTATGGTAGAACATAATGGTGGAATGACAAAGTGATAAGATGGTAAAATGGTATGGTACAATTTAGGATGATGGTGGAATGACAAAGTGATAGAAAGCTTCAATGATATGGATATAATGGCAAGAGGGTTGCCCCCAAGTGATAAGGCAAGGTAAATGGTAGGGTATGAAACAATGGCAAGAGAAATGGAAAATGACAATAGTAAGGTAAATGTTTTTGGCAAGGTAAAGGTATGGTTTTTGGTTTTATGATTTTGGCTTGGGTACATGATTCTATTATTTTTACTGATGTGGAGATGCACATCCTAATCAATATATAATACAACTAGAATAATCAATCATGTAAATTTCTAGCCCACACCTCTTTTGAATAGTTGTTATGTCAAGAACTGGCTATAGATTTGGATGCAAATGATGTTGCGATATTCATTGGTCATTGATTCTATTTCCTTCAAACATTGAGATAAGGTATCTTTGTAATCTCTGCAAAGGAAAGTATGGCCAAGGATATTAAATAGGGATAAATGTTGGATGATAGGTTTGATTGGGAAATGGAATGTATAATGGTTGGGTAACAAATGAAGATCAGGGTTTTTAGGCACACATAATGTTGTTGATTTTGGATTCAACATAAATTTGGATATGGTGGGGCCAAAGACTTTTGAATATGCTCTCGATAGGACCACTAGATTCTTCTATTGTTTAATCTTGAGAGTAATTACCATCTGATTAAACTATAGATTGGAAGCTATTTTGATTTGATCCTTGATTTTATCTTCATCAAATAGTGAAGAACTTTTGTGCTCAACTATTGGTGCCTCGAAGAGGTTTCTACTAATGAAGTTGTCATGATTGTCCGATAACACCTCTGATAAAGTTTCACTAAGGAACATTAACTTTTGAATTTGATTATCATCTAGCACCTTCAAAAACATTTCACTAGAAGATGTTGAGTTTGAAATTTGAATGTCCCCTAACGCCTATGAAAAGGTTTTACTAGGACATTGTTCTTCTTTTGCATGAATTTGGTCTTGGCCTCCCTATTCTTCAATTGCTATATCACCATGGATGTAGTTTAACAAGGTATGATTTTGTCAGTCCCAATCGACATTTGTGGGAGGTGGAATGCCAATAAAATGGCTATGGTGGTTGGTCGTAATGGCATGTAGAACAATAATGTAATAGGAAGAAGCCGCACAATCCTCATTGAAGATATTAGGAGAACTTGTGTTGATGTTGAAGTACTCATCCTCAAAAACCATGGAAGGATCATAAATATATTTAAATTGATCTGCTAGGTATGCATAAAAAATGTTATAACAACCACAAACATATTCTGATTCTGAATCTGATTCCAAATCAAGGGCCTCTGAATCCAATGTTGGGATTGACATTGATTATACTTCTGATGCTAAATCTGATGTTAGTTTAAGAGTAGAACCTAAATTTAATTTTGATTCTTCATCTGATATGGATATTGATATAGTGATGTTTTATTGAATGTTTAGTATTGGACAAGTAACGACCATTGATGGCATAATGGAATCCATAGAGACTGGTTTGTCAAAGTGAGACTCCATAATGGTGGGACAAAGATCAAGATACAACTCCTTAGAGATTGGCTTGTCAAGGGGATTCTCTTGAAAAATAGGCATATGGTCAAGGTAATGATTTTCCCAAAGGTGGTTATAATAATTAAAAAGTGACTTAGCAAATACTAGCTTATCAAAGTAAGACTCCTCGACAACAGGTATAGTAACAAGAGGTGATTCATCACAGGTTGACTTATCACAAATGGTTAGTTTAACAAAAACATTTTGGATTGGTTGGTTCTCTTTGCCTTGGTTTACAGGTAGTTATAAACTATCAATTTTGAACATAGCTTGGTCTTCAAATGATTGGCTTAGTTGAAGAGGTACTGATTGGCTCATTTGGGTTTGGATAATTTGCAAGGGTTTTCTAAAGGGGGGAATAGATAGCAAGAGTTGAATAATTACTCATGGTTAGATAATGGTAGGGCATTATGGAGCTTGGTTGCTCACACAAGCCAAAGGATGAGGTCCTAGTATAGAAATGGTAGGTCATTGTGGAGCTTGATTGATCATACAAACCAAAGGAAAGAGTCCTTAGATGATATGGACAAGACATTGTGAAGCTTGTTTGCTATCATGAGCCAAAGGATACAGTCTTGAGATGATATGAGGAGGGCATTGTAAAGCTTGATTGCTCGCACAAGCCAAAGGATGAGGTCCTGGTAGGATGAAATGGCATTATGGAGATTGGTTGCTTGCACAAGCTAAAGATGAGGTCTTGGAATAGAAATGGTATGGTGTTGTGGAGATTGATTTCTCACACAAACCAAAAGACTAGGTCCTAGAATGATAAGTTTGGGGCATTATGGCTATTGATTACTCATATAGACCAAAGGAATAGGTCTTGGAAGGATAATTTTGGGGCATTATGGAGCTTGGTTGTTCACACAAGCCAAAGAATGAGGTCCTAGAATGATAAGTTTGGGGCTTTGTAAAGCTTGGTTGCTTGCACAAGCCAAAGGATGAGGTCATAGAATGGTAATGTTATTCCTTGGACGTTATGGAGCTTGATATCTTGCACAATCTGAAGGAGGGTTAATGGTATATGTTAGGAACCCACGGAAGCACAATTGATTACCATATACAAGCAACTTAAGATGCGAAATTAACCAGAAGTAACAAGTAACTAGAAACCAGAAACAACACAGAATATGAGAGACAATACACAACTTGTATTAATACTCATCCAGAAAAGAATACAATAAAGAATATGCCACTTCTTCTTCACACCTCTCAGAGGCTTCTCACACCTCAAGTGTACAGTAATTCTTTCCTCAAAGCTCTCTCTCTTACGGTCCCAACACACAACTCAAACACAGAGTTGGTGTTCACCTCCAACCAGTCAATATCCACTACTGCCAGTACACTAGTGCTCCACGCACTCCAAAAGTGCTCCACGCACTCCACAAGTGTTCCACACACTCCAAGTACTCAACGTACTCCAATTAGATCTCCCATGAACTTGCAACAACCTGCAACTCAAATGATCTTACTTATGGAAGGAAATACCTTGCCTTCCTCTTTGCTCTCCAACTGAGTACACACCGTACTCCAAGTAGATCCCACCTGATCTTGCTCCATGTTGTGTTGCTGTCACCTTGATTCTGCTGCTACCTGTAGATCAACCTGGTTCTACACACCTGTAAACCTTAGACCTTGCACACACATACACTTGCAGATCAATGATCTTACTTACCATGCAAATCTTGAAATGTGGCCTTGCACACCTGCTGACCAAGATCCTACATACATGAAGAATCCTTCTGATTCTCCAAACCAGCACCCACACTTGGCACTGTGGCACTAGGAGGAACACACCATGCTCTCTTCACACACAGAAGGAGCTAATATTTGTTCTCTTACTCTCTAGCACAAATTACAATACAGCCCATGAGTCTCTTAAATAGATCTCATGCAAACAATAATTAGACACCTAATTACAATAATTAGATCCATAGCTCAAGACTAAAATTAGCCTTCTTCATGCAAACAACCGGTTCGTTAACGAACTGTCTATGGAACTCGCAGTTCGGAACCGCACAGGCGACTAACGTCGGTCCCTGTCTGCCTGGGGGTGACCGATGTCAGCCAATTTCTGACCGTCGTCGACAGCTTCCTGTCTCCACCTGACCGACGTTGGTTGGCCTGACCGACGCTGACGACTGTGACACTCAGCACCTTCCTCCAATGTCTACATCAGTGAAGCTTTTAGCTCCACAACCTAACAATATAGGCAAGGGATTAGGTGGTCACACAAGGGAAAGTATAATACCACAACCAACCATCAGATGATATCATCAAATCTAAAGCTTGGTGATCTAGGATTTGTTCCCTGGATTGATTATGGTAAGGAGGGTATGGATCCTCCTCCTAAATAACAACATCCTTATCCTCGTAGGGGTTTTGGCTTAGATCATAAGTAGGTTCTTGAATTTTTCCTCTTGATTGATTATTTTAAGGTGGATATGGATCCTTCTCACAAAAAACATCATCATCAAAGAGGTCTTCACCCAAGTCCTCCTCACAAACCATATCATCCCAGTAGGGGTCTTCAATTGAATTTTGTGTGGCCATTTCATCATAACTTGGATTGTACGTGACTCCACCATAAGTTCAGCTAGACATATCCATGACAATGATTAGGCTCTACAAAAAAAAGGCTTAGAGTTCTACAAACTCTGAAAAATATTGTCCAAAGAACAAAATGTTAATATTCTATCTAACTTGGTCAAAGGAATGGAGTTGTATCTCCAAAAAGTCTATGCAAAGACTTGGTAAAAATAGTATAACATTAAATGTCTAATTTAAATGTGTCACACAAATAAGGTCAAGTAAAATGACCTAAAAACAAGATGCCAAACTCTAGGTCTAAAGATGTTTCAAATACGTTTAAGCTAGGAAATGGAAAATATTCACTAGGAATTTTGGCTAAGTGTGACATCAAAAGTTGGGCTGAAAACATGTTATGCTAGGACTTTTGGCCAAAAGTGGCATCAAAATCTAGACTTAAAATAAAGGATGATGATTAATCTAACAAACTTGGAATAGCTTGGCAAATATTAGGCCTTTGATTATAGACATAAACATGATCAAATTGATATAAAACACAAAATAACTGACAATTGAAGATAGACTAATTCTATCAAACAAAAGCACAAGCAATATAGTTTCCAAATGTGGGTAATCAATTAACATAAGGTACGCAACCTAAAAGAGAAAGATCTATGTATCAGCCCTTGTGAGTTGAGGCCTAAACAAAAATCAATCAACGTTTGAATCTGAACTTATAAAAGTTAATAAATAATTCAACTTAGATAAACTAGGGTTTTAATGACCAACCAACTAGGTGAATTTGAGCAACTTGATTGTGCTAAACAAAGATCTAACAAGGCATATGTAATTTGATTTCAATGATGTGAAAACAAGACAAGTATATGAAATAATTTGGGCAACATAATGGTGTTATCCCCCCAAAAAGATGTAATGATGGTTTGTTTCAAAGACTTCTAAGGGATGAAATTTGAGTTGATTTGGGCAGCATAACAGTACCCATTTCAATCAAGTGACACACTCAAAGTTTTGACACAAAAGTTTTTTAAGCTAAAGCAAGGTATCAAATAGATGGCATAACACCTCAACAATGGAGTAATGTTAAACACAAGACTCGTTCATGACATGGTATAAATAACAAAGTTGTTAGATTCAACACAACAAGCAATAAAACAACAAATGACAAAAATACAACTAAGTATATCATCCTAAATCCAATCATGGTGTGGCAAAGTGGGGTTGACTAAAACTTACAAGTTACGACTATTTAGATTGATCCCATGTGTGGTGAACACAAGAGAAGTAACACGTCAATTGAGTTCATACTGATCAACTTATCATGTAAGGGTCTATTTCTTTGTATGATGATTCCATCTTGGACTGATTAGTGGAATCCCTTGGTTGACCAGACTTGACTCGGACCTTCATTACTAAAGGAGAGGTTAGCAACTCAAACTCTTAGATATAGTAGTATGTGTACCCTAAGTTGTATACCCCACCATAAAATGAGATTGAAACACTATCAGGAGATGAATCCCCAAGTCAATGCTTCCCCTAGAGAACTAATGAGAGGCAATGACAGCCCCATCACAAGAAAAATTTGTTAGGAACTTGTTATACACCTTCGTTTAACTTTGTTAGTATATTAGTTGTTATGGATGCATCTGCTTTGTAAGTTGTCCCGTGAGCATTTTGTTTTATCCTACATTCTTGAGAAATAGTAGCTGCATAAATTAGACTTAGTATATAAGTAAGTGTTGAGACCAATGAAGTCATCCACAAATTTATTATATTGAGCTTACTCAAAGGAGGGGCTGAGCTTACTCAAAGGAGGTTGCCCCCTCAAAATGCCCTGTGATCAATATAATCCTTTCGGTGTTTCTACTAATTATATAAATATGTTGTTTTGTACATTTTCATTAATTTTTTGCAGGAGGATCTCTCATCTGGTATTATAACACTTTTTAGGGCCATTTTTTTCCCAAGAAGTCTTAACTCTATTCTGCTGCATAATTCATTTAAATATTTGCTTAGAAAGTTTTAATTATGTTTTACTGCATACTTCTTTTAATTATTTTTATGTATCATGATAATCTATTTCAGATCAGGGTAAATACCTATCTGCATAATTGTGGGAAATGCTTGGGCATAGTCCTAAAACTCATTGTGAGGAGTACCACAAGAACCCCAAAGTAACTGGCCCATTGAGAGGACTTGCCAATGAAAAGGACAACAAACCCTTCCTGATTGATTAGTTCCCACCCATAAAGAAAACCAAGAGATATAGTTTAGAGGTAAATCCATGACCAAAAATTTTCTAGAGAGCAATACTCTCTTAGATGGCATTGGTGGATAGAGAGATATATTTAAAACCTTAGGCATCCCTTGAAACATGGGGCCCATTTCCATCAGTTTTAGAATATTTTCAGCAGACTATCAAAAAAATCAATCAATAGAGTATCAAAAGACTCTCAGAGGACTTATAGCTAGACATTTGATATAAACCAGCAAATCTTCATCCTATCAGTTTTAGAAAACTATCAATAGAGTATCAGAAGACTCTCAGAGGACTTACAACTAGATATTTGATAGAAAAGAAAAAATAAAAATAAAAGACAAGTGGAAAGACTTTAGGATTAGTTTTATATCACCCAAACCGTACGGATTTTAGGGAGAGTCTAGGCAACTTTATTTCCATGCCTTGGACTAGGCAAAAAATGCAATAAAAAGGCACCTTTGATCACCCAAGTTCCCTATAGGGGACGGGGAGAGAGTAAACATGCACTATTTTTTTTACAAAAATAAACAAACAAGTATAAACAAAACATGGCATAAAATGATCATTTGTGAAAGCATGAACTAAGTGAATTAAAGTTCATTTTAAAACACCAAAAATGAATGTGTTGTGAGGTTTCATGGTCCCCTTGGCATTAGTTGAATCTTGCGAAAACTTTGAAAAACATCTAAAGTATTAAAAATGAACTATGTTCTTTTTAAACACCAAAAGACAATGTGACCAAGATTTAAAACATGTTCTAATGAAGGTACTTGGCCCCTTGGCTTAAGTGCAAAACATGCAACGAATTTCAAAAAAACAACTTTTACACAAAATCATCTAGGTTCATTTTAAGGATTTAATTTCAAATGTGCAAGATTTAGCTTAGTTCATTTCAAACATCAAAATGAAATGTTAAAAACATTTAAACTTGCAAATTTATGCTTAATTCAGGCCTTGCCCTTGCAAAAATTATAGAGTCTCCTCCTGCTTAGAAGTAATTTTGAAAGTGAGCAAACAAACATTGAAAAAGTAGCTCTCGAGTTTGTGTTTTTTGAAATACAATGATTGATATCGATCACTTGTGATTGATTTCGGTTAGTAATAAGCGATATCAATCAATAAGGATTGAGATTGATTGGCCTGTGCACTTGAAAGCAAAATAAACACAATTCAAAAACATTAGGTTAGTCCAAATTTAGATAAAAACTTCTCAAAACCTACAAGAAGATGATTAGACAAAGAACACACAATTCAATGAAACCAAGAAACAACAATTAGAAACTTTAAAAAGATTCAAACTTTTATTTCAATATTTTGTGAAAAAATTATGCAAATTGAAGGTAAACTGATAGCATATTTTGAAAATTTAAGGGAAAACACACGATTTTAAAAAAAATCATAAAAAATGGAGTCTGTATGACCCCAAACGAAGCTCTGGAAGATGGTTTATTAGCTTGTTGCCCTGCATAATGACCAAGGCCAATTCTAGGATGCACAAAGTAATAGAGGTCAGTTATATATGACCGAAGTCAATTAGTTCATGACTGATGACGATTACAAAAAATCAATGTTGGTCTTTGTGTAAACCTGAGTTACCTTAAAAATAAAAAATACAACAAAAACAAAGCTAAAACTCTAATTTTGAAGATATTCAAGCATTCACTTGATGATTTATGAGTTGCATCTTCATCTCCTTAGTATATGGGATGCTTGTTGTCCCACTGGGCGTACCATTTATGATCAAGGAATTCAAGAAGGGTGGTTAGATCATATGTTAGCTTCACAATGAAATCAAATCAAAATGAAAACAAACACACTAACATACATAGCACTATCTTGCGTAGAATAAAGGGAGGAACATAGTGAAGAAAATCAATTTACAAAGCACAACTAAAATGAAAGAAAACATGCGTTCCTTACCTTATTTGAATGCTCTAAGATATTTTTTCATTTGGCTTGCTCGGCTTATGCTCAAGAAGTAGTTGGAAAATGGAGTTGTGTGGCTCCTTTGGCTTTGATTGATCTTACAAAACTTTGAAAAACATCTAGGGCATAAAAAATGAACTATGTTCTTTTTAAACACCAAAAGACAATGTGAGCAAGATTTAAAGCATGTTCAAATGAAGTTACTTGGCCCCTTGACTTAAGTGCGAAAGATTGAAAGAATTGGATAAAACTAAATTAAGCAAAAACATTTATGTTTGTTTTAAACCCAAAAGTACAAATGTTCAAGATTTAGCCTAAGTTTATTTTTAAACACTAAAAGTAAGTGTTCAAGACTTAAGCATTTTTTTAAGCACCAACAATTAAGTGTTTGTAAGAGTTAGCCATTTCTAATTCCTTTTAAAACACCAAATTAAAGTATAAAACCATTCAAATCTTGCAAATTTGTGTTCCCATCACGTCCATGCCCTGTAATTGTTAGATAATGACCTTTTGCTTTGAATCACTCTTGATGGTTGGCAAATGAATTTTGGAAAAAGAGCTCTTAAGTTTTATTTTTAGACACACAGTGACTGTGGTCGATCAAAAATGACCGATGCCAATTCAAGGCAACTGATGCTAGTTCAAGGCAATCGACACCAGTTGGTCTCAAAGAGAACTGATATCGATTATGTAGAACCGATGTTGATCGATTAAAATCATTGTCGATCACCTGTGAACCCAAAGGCAAAACCACAAAAGATGAAAGCGTTAGGTTAGGCAATGATTAGCTAAAAACTCAATAAAACCTGCAAGACAATGTTTAGTTAAGAAGTTTAAATGCTATTGAAACCAATAAATGATGAAAAATATTGATAGAAAGAATCAAAATACAAGCTTTAAACCCATTTTCCCTCTACAATTTGACTTATGACAATGACACATTATCGAGCTCGATTAGGCAGAACCGTGGTCAGTTTAGGCTAAACTGATGTTGGTTAGGCCTGACCAATATCGGTCACTATGTAGACTTGAGTTAGAAATATAATCCCAAATAAAGCAAAAATAAAGCTAAATTTTCAATTTTAGAGACATTCAAGCATCAAAATATCAATGTTTGACTTGCATGTTCATTTCCTTGCTACGCGGAGTGCATATAGTCCCATCAGATGTGCTATTTGTGATCAAATAATCTAATAAGGGTGGTTAGATCATATGTTAGCTTCACAATGAAATCAAATCAAAATGAAAATGAACACACTAACATGCATAACACTATCTTGCCTAGATCAAAGGGAGGAGCATAGTGAAGAAAAACAATTGAACAAAACACAACTAAAATATAAGAAAACTTACCTTTCTTACCTTCCTTGAATGCTCCAAGAGATTTCTTCATTTGGCTTGCTTAAATTGTGCTCAATAATTCTTCATCAATGGAGCTTGGCTATTTCCATATTTCCTTGACACCATGGTTGGTTTGATATGGATTAATGGCTTGGCTCAATTTTGGCATTATAACACTATATATTTACTTCATGCCCTAAATCCTGCATTATAACTTTACTATTCCCAAGCTCTCCAAATGAAGACACAAATGCTTGTATTTATAGGTTTAGCAAAGGGATTGAAATGGTTTAAATCCTATCCTAAGTTTGCTTAATTAACCCTAGTAGAGTTAAAAGGTGTCTAAACCTCATGATTAGCATGGAATATGTGTGTTTGAGATATTTTGGATTTTGGACAACTCACAAAAGCTAATGATGAAAACCTAGGATATTATTTGTTTTTTGAATTTCCTTTTTAATAATTCATTTAATTGCTCATGGATTAATTCAATTAGGTATTTGATTAGGATTTGCATGTTAATTAATTTTTTTTAGGCATTTGAACATTTTCCAATATTTGATTTAATTTGATGTGTGCATTTGTTCTATTTAATTGATTTTTAGGCTAAATTGCATGTGATGAAGCCAAATTCAAGACGTTTAAAAATTCTTAGGCTAGACATTCAAAGGTTGGTAAGAATTGATCTAAAGTCTTTCCAATTGTCTTTTTTGTCCATGTAATTTGGCTTGTGAAGGGGGTGTCATTACCTCTCATGAGTTCTCTGGGGAAGCATTAACCCAGGGCTTCATCTCTTGATAGTGTTTCAACCTTGTTTCATGATAGGGTATAAAAATTAGGGTACACATACTGATAGATATAAGGGGTTGAGTGGCTAATCTCTCCTTTAATAATTAAGGCCCAAGTCAGCTCTAGTCAACCAAAAGATTCCACTAAGTAGTCCATGGATGGAATTGTCATACAAAGGAATAAACCCTTACATGATAAGTTGATCAGATGAACTCAATTGATGGTTGTAAATGTGGAGCAATTACAAAATATGCCAACACAAATCTCTATTTTAGATTTGTTGTGTACATCTACTATCCACAAGAACGTCTTGACATAGTTCTTTTGCCAATCCAAAATTTCCAATGACATATCTAGAGACAAATTTAAAGCTTTGGTTGGACACCTAGCTCCAAGCCAACAAGTAACATTAAACCAAAGTGATATGTCATCCCTTGGCCTGCTACATAATAATACATTGTCCATTGAAGGGTGGTTATATCATATGTTAGCTTCACAATGAAATCAAATGAAAATGAAAACAAACACACTAATATGCATAACACTATCTTGCCTAGATCAAAGGGAGGAGCATAATGAAGAAAACCAATTGACAAAGCATAACTAAAATGCAATAAAACATACCTTTCTTACCTTCCTTGCATGATACAAGAGATTTATTCATTTAGCTTGTTTGGCTTGTGCTTAATAAGTCTTTGTAAAATAGATTTGTGTGGCTCCTTTGGTTTTGATTAATCTTGTAAAACTTTGAAAAACATTTAAGGCATAAAAAATGAACTTTGTTCTTTTTAAACACCGAAAGACAATGTGAATAAGATTTAAAGCATGTTCAAATGAAGTTACTTGGTCCCTTGGCTTAAGTATGAAAGATTGAAATAATTTCACAAAATCAAATTAAGCAAAAAACATCTATGTTCATTTTAATCCCAAAAGTCCAAATGTTCAAGATTTAACCTAAATTTATTTTTAAACACCAAAAGTAAGTGTTCAAGACTTAAGTATTTATTTTAAGAACCAACAATGAAGTGTTTCTAAGAGTTAGCCATTTCTAATTCCTTTTAAACACCAACATCCAAATGTGCAAGATCTAAAATGTTCATTTCAATACCAAAATGAAGTGTGATTGATTTAGCTAGGTTCTTTTTAAAACACCAAATTGAAGTGTAAAACCATTCAAATCTTGAAAATTAGTGTTCCAATCACATCCATGACCTACAATTGTTAGATAGTAATCTTTTGCTTTGAAGCACTTTTGATGGTTGACAAATGAATTTTGGAAAAAGAGCTCTTGGGTTTTATTTTTGGACACACAACGATCATGGTTGGTCAGAAATGACTGATGTTGGTTCAAGGTAATTGATGCCAGTCGATCTCAATGATAACCAATACTGGTCATGTAGAACCAATGTTGGTCGATGAGAATCATCATCAATCCCCTGTGAACTCGAAGGCAAAACCACAAAGATGAAAGTGTTAGGTTAGATAACGATTAGCTAAAAACTCAATAAAACATGGAAGGCAAAGTTTAGTTAAGGAGTTTAAATGCCAATGAAACCAAGAAATCATGAAAATGAGTGATAAAAAGAATCAAAATCCAAGATTTAAACCCATTTTTTCCTTGCAATCTGACTGATGATGCTCACAGAGGATCGAGCTTGGTTGGGTAGAACTGTGGCTGGTTTAGGCCAAATCAACGTCAATTAGGCCTGACTGATACCGATCACTGTGTAGATCTGAGTTAGAAAAATAATCCCAAATACGAAAAAAACAAAGCTAAATTTGCAATTTTAAAGACATTCAAGCATCCAAATGTCAATGTTTGACTTGCATCTTTATCTCCTTGTTACATGGGGTGCATATAGTCCCACCAGGTATGGCATTTGTGATCAAGGAATCCAAGAAGGGTCATTAGATCATATGTTAACTTCAAAATTAAATGAAATCAAAATAAAAATGAACACACTAACATGCATAACACTATATTTCCTAGATCAAAGGGAAGATCATAGTGAATAAAAACAATTAAATAAAGCACAACTAAAATGCAAGAAAACTTACCTTTCTTACCTTTCTTGAATGCTTCAAGAGATTTCTTCATTTGATTTGTTCAAATTTTGTTCAAGAAGTCCTCATCAAAGGAGCTTGGTTATCTCCATCTCTCCTTGACACCATGGCTAGTTTGATATGGCTTAATGGCTTGGATGAATTTTAGCATTATACCACTATGTATTTGCTTC
The DNA here is from genome assembly GCA_037957365.1 of Torreya grandis. Classification (NCBI taxonomy): domain Eukaryota; kingdom Viridiplantae; phylum Streptophyta; class Pinopsida; order Cupressales; family Taxaceae; genus Torreya; species Torreya grandis. The sequence goes on from JARHVA010000309.1 coordinate 1,784,331, forward strand.
ATGCCATAAATCTTGCATTATAACTTTACGATGTAGCTCTCCAAATGAAGAGGCAAATGCTTGTATTTATAAGTTTAGAAAAGGGCTTAGAATGGGTTAAATCCTAACCTAGTTTTGCTTAATCAGCCCTAATAGAGTTAAAAAGTGTTTAAACCTCATGATTAGCATGGAATAGGTGTGTTTGAGATATGTTGGACTTTGGACAACTCACAAAAGCTAATGATGAAAACCTAAGATATTCTTTGATTTTTGAATTTCCTTTTTGATAATTTATTTAACTGCTCATGGATTAATTCAATTAAGCGTTTGATTAAGATTTCCATTTTAATTAATTTTTATAGGCATTTAAACATTTTTCAAGGTTGGATTTAATTTAAGGTGTGCATTTGCTATATTTAATTGATTTTTAGGCCAATTTGCATGTGATGAAGCCAAATTCAAGACATTTAGAAATTTTTAGGCTAGATATTTAAAGGTTGGTAAGAATTGATTTAAAGTCTTTCCACTTGTCTTTTCTTTTCATGCAATTTGGCTTGTGAATGGGATGAAATTACCTCTCATGAGTTCTTTAGGGAAGCATTGACCCAGGGCTTAATTTCTTGGCAGTGTTTCAACTATGATCCATGATGGGGTATACAAATTAGGGTACACATACTGCTAGAGCCAGGAGGTTGAGAGACTGACCTCTCCTTTATTAATGAATTCTTGAGTCAAGTCTGGTCAAACAGAGGATTCCACTAAGTAGTCCACAGATGGAATTATCATGTAAAATAATAGGCCCTTGCATGATAAGTTGATCGGTATGAACTCAATTGATGGTTGTAATTATAGAATAACTACAAAAGATTTCAACACAAATCTCTATTTTAGATTTTTTGTGTACGTCTATTATCCATAAAAACATATTGATAGAGTTCCTTGGCCAATCCAAAATTTCTAATGGCATATCTATAGATAAATTTCGAGCTTTGATTGGACACCTAGCTCCAAGCCAACAAGTAACATTCAACCAAAGCGATATGTCATCCCTTGGCCCACTACATAATAATACATTGTACATTGAAGGGTGGTTATATCATATGTTATCTTCACAATGAAATCAAATGAAAATGAAAACAAACACACTAACATGCACAACACTATCTTACCTATATCAAATGAAGGAGCATAGTGAAGAAAACTAATTGACAAAACACAACTAAAATGCAAGAAAACATGCCTTACTTACCTTGATTGAATGATCCAAGAGATTTCATCATTGACTTTCTTGGCTTGTGCTCAAGAAGTCTTTGGCAAATGGATTTGTGTGGCTCCTTTGGCTTTGATTGATCTTGCAAAACTTTGAAAAACATCTAAGACATAAAAAAATGAACTATGTTCTTTTTAAACACCAAAAGACAATGTGAGCAAGATTTAAATCATGTTAGAATGAAGTTACTTGGCCCTTTGGCTTAGGTATGAAAGATTGAAATAATTACACATAGCTAAATTAAGCAAAAAACATATATATTCGTTTTAGGCCCAAATGTTCAAGATTTAGCTTAAATTTGTTTTTAAACAGCAAAAGTAAGTGTTCAAGACTTAAGCATTTATTTTAAGCACCAACAATGAAGTGTTTATAAGAGTTATCCATTTATAATTCTTTTTAAACACCAACATCCAAATGTGCAAGATCTAACATGTTTATTTCAACACCAAAATGAAGTGTGATTGATTTAGCTAGATTCCTTTTAAAAAACCAAATTGAAGTGTAAAACCATTCAAATCTTGAAAATTTGTGTTCCAATCACGTCCATGACATGTAATTGTTAGATAGTAACCTTCTAATTTGAATAAATTTTTATGGTTGGCAAATGAACTTTGGAAAAATATCTCTCAAGTTTTATTTTTGTACACACAATGACTGTGGTCTGTCAAAAATGATCGATATCAGTTCAGGGCAATCGATGCCAGTCGGTCTCAAAGAGAATCAATACCGATCATGTAGAACTGATGTTGGTCGATTGAAACCATCATTGATCACATGTGAACATGAAAGCAAAACCATAAAATATGAAAATGTTAAGTTATGCAATGATTAGCTAAAAACTCAATAAAACTTGCAAGGCAAAGTTTAGTTAAATAGTTTAAATGCTATTGAAACTAAGAAATCAAGAAAATGATTGATAGAAAGAATCAAAATACAAGCTTTAAACCCATTTTACCCCTATAATTTGATCAATGATAGTCACACAAGATCGAGCTCAGTTGGGTAGAACCGTGGTCAATTTAGGCCAAATCGATGTTGGTTAGGCCTGACCGATACTGGTCACTGTGTAGATCTGAGTTAGAAAAATAATCCCAAATATGATACAAACAAAGCTAAATTTGTAATTTTATAAAAAATCAATCATCCAAATGTCAATGTTTGACTTGCATCTTCATCTCCTTGCTACATGGGGTGCATATAGTCCCATCGAGCATGTCATTTGTGATCAAGGAATCTAAGAAAGGTGGTTAGATCACATGTTAGCTTCACAATGAAATCAAATCAAAATGAAAATGAACACACTAACATGCATAACAATATCTTGCCTAAATAAAAGGGAGGATCATAGTGAAGAAAAATAGTTGAACAAAACACAACTAAAATGCAAGAAAACTTACCTTTCTTATCTTTCTTGAATGCTCCAAGAGTTTTCTTCATTTGGCTTGCTCAGATTATGCTCAAAAAGTCTTCATCAATGGAGCTTGTCCATCTCCATCTCTTCTTGACACTGTGACTTGTTTGTTATGGTTTAATGGCTTGGCTCAATTTTTGCATTATAACACTATGTATTTGCTTCATGCCCTAAATCCTGCATTATAACTTTATTATGTCTAAGAGCTCCAAATGAAGAGGGAAATGCTTGTATTTATAGGTTTATAAAAAGGTTTGGAATGGGTTAAATCCTAATTTAGGTTTGATTAATTAACCCTAGTAGAGTTAAAATGTGTCCAAACCTCATGATTAGCATGGAATAGGTGTGTTTGAGATATTTTGGATTTTGGACAACTCATAAAAGCTAATGATGAAAACCTGGGATATTGTTTGTTTTTTAAATTTACTTTTTGATAATTCATTTAATTTCTCATGGATTAATTTAATTAGGTATTTGATTAGGATTTGCATGTTAATTAATTCTTTTTAGGCATTTGAACATTTTCCAAGATTTGATTTAATTTGATGTGTGCATTTGCTCTATTTAATTGATTTTTAGACCAAATTGCATGTGATGAAACCAAATTCAAGACATTTATAAATTCATAGGCTAGATATTCAAAGGTTGGTAAGAATTGATCTAAATTTTGGTATGAAGCCGTTGGTGGCCATTTTTAGATGTCTACACTTTCTAGGTCTTTGACAATTTTCTCGACACTTTTTAGGTCTTCGTAGTATTTTGACAATTTTACCAACATTTTTTAGGCAAAAAGAGAAAAAGACTTAATATATTTTTAAAAAATTAGCCTTCACACTTTTAGACAAAAGAGTAGTTAGAGGTTTTGTGAAGATGAAAGTCTACAAAAGTTTTGAAGACTTCACAAGAATTACGTGTCTTTTAGGTCTTCAGGAAAATTATTGCGACTAGTCTCAACAAAGGTCATGAATGAAAGTCTACAAAAAGACCGAAGAATCTAGGAGAATTTCGTAAGTGTTTTTGGTCTTTGGAATTCATGTTAGGACTTTGTTGGAACTTTTACAAAAAAAGTTGTGAAGAGTAAGTTGTGAAGGTTTAAGGCCCAAAAAATCTTGCGAATAAAAGTTTTAAAAGCTTGTTTCTTTGGAGGTCTTCGGAACAAAAGTGGAAAAAAGAAATTTTCATGAAGACTAAGACTTGGGTCATGAAGAAGAAAGAAAGAGGATCTGAATTATTATCTATAGTTCCTTTGATAAAGGAGAAAGTTGAGAAAATTTTCACAATTGCACAAAAGCAGTTTGACACTCGCTGCGCCTTTAGGATAGAAACAAACATTCATTATCTTTTGGTTTTTTAAACAAACATTTGCATTTATACAAGTTTTTATTTCACATTTGTGATTGCACACCTGATTTGTATCTCTTCAATATTTAATCTTTCTAGTCAGTTTGGCAAGTTAGCACAAGTGCATGTGGCTCTGATCAGATCGCACCAAATTGGTGTGGAAATGGATCACACATATTCAAATGCATATCCAAATGTAATAAAATTAGTTTTGATCCAATATACTTTATTTATTCAATAATTAGATTTAATTATTTTTTGAAATGACCATGATTACATTTGGATGTGTTATCAGTTATTTTTATGTGTAAGTGTATAATTGGATATTCTTCAATTAGGAAATATTAGTGTACTAAGTTGGGTTTAGACCATTGAATTTATATTTAATATTATGTATTCCTATAAAATTCATAGGTTTTAATCTCTATCTTAGTTATTTTATTTTCAAATATTTGTAGAATCCATTTTTCTATATTTTTGAATTGATAACATTCAAGTGGAGGTTTATTTATTTGAAAATCTTTGCCATTAATATTTGCTTAAAAGTAATTGTGTTGTGTTGTTAATTTTGTAGAGATGGGCCATGCAGAAAAAGACCCTGGATTGTTGCTATTTTCTCACCAATTTAAGATCATTGTGAGTGAGTTGATCTCTATACTTGAATAGGTGATCCGAACACTTGGATCTTTATATAGTCCTTTATGATGCAGGATTCCTATACTTGAAACTAGTTAGTCTTTAGTTATAGTATATTTTCTAATATTAGAGATTAAGCATCAATATGTGGTCTTAAGATATTCCTAATTCTTTTATCTCTAGTATGTGGTTTGGAGATTATTTACATTTTCATGGTTCCTCTTTTTTTGATGTATAATAAAAAGGTATATTGAAAATATAGGATCTTAGAAAATATAGAAAATTACACTAACGAGTCAACAATATAGTGGAAAAACCACATAGGAGAGCACCTTAGATATCCAATGAACATTAGAACTGGTGTGTGAAATTCATTTGAGAACTAGTCAAGAGCATTTTAGTGGATTTCTGATCAAACTAATGATTGAATTGTATAAATTGTTATTAGAGCAACATTATCTAAGAACCTTCCCAAAGTAGTTTGTGGTCTTTAAAAAAAATTCTTATATTTTCCTTTCTTTAGTGTGGTTGTTTTTATTTTTGATCAGGAAAATATTATTTAATATCACTCCAAAGTATTTTTTATATACATTAAAAATTTGTAGAAACTCGGTCTATTCTAGTAGATGCTATGTCAACATTAAAATGGGAGGGTTTTAAACCAGACCAAAAAAAGGATATTTGCCAATGGTGTAGATAATCAAAGATATCCATGTTAGTGGCATATGCCTAATAAACAAAGGAGGTGATACTCCCTCAAATGCATAATATAAGTAGGTACAAAGTTAAGGACCATTCTACATAGAAATGACTTGGAAGAGGATATAGGCCTTGGTCTTTATGAATTCATTAATTATGAAAAGACCGGATTTGTGGTTGGCCGACATGGATTGAACAGTTGATTCTAATCCCTTCACCACGTCAAGCCCTTGTGCATCAATGAAATACCCAGAGTCTACCTGTAATTATGCAATGCAGACAAAATAGAATGGACACGAGATCCTCAAACAACTCAATAAAGCTCATCCATAAGTGCAATGGTTGGCCACAATGATCAATGCATAGACCACCCTCATAATTCAACTTAATTAATCACACCTGTGCATATCTTTTCACAATAATTTGTGTTATTGTGGCATATGTGATGATGTCGTTGATCAGTGGAAGTCTGGTGAGTCGATGGCAAAGCTGAATCAAAAGGTGAAAATTAAAGGAATAAAGACAGGGTTCAACACTATCGCAAGAAGTTCAACCAAGGTTGATGGGGATGTCATAGCTGAAGTGTTGCCCTTCATTTAATCATAATCAAGCTTTATTTTCTAGTATATCCTTTTGAATGCCATGGAACCTTGTATTGATAGTTCAGTGTCACTTGTTCCTTTGCTCAATTCACTTTATATTTACATTATTTCTATCATAATGATATAGCAATATGTTGAATCTGTTTAATAGGTATGGAGAGAGAAGCCACATTAGTAGAAAGTCTAAGCAAAGTCGATTGGATAGGAATGCCTTTTGCATATCCAAAATAATCATTAAGAACAAATGAATCTTTGATGGTGAGATTTAACTATTTTGAAATTCTACCTTGCCTACATAATTTAAAGTTACTAGTTGTCACATGTGAAATTGGCATTCTTCACCCTTGTGAGAAAATATTTTCTCATTTGTCATTGTACAAACATTGTATTGCAGGGGCGAGATGTTTTAAAAATGCTGCAAGGATATTCTAGTACTTGGTTTTAGGATTTTTAGGAGCTATAAATTTGGTTGTTTTACTTTTCCATATGTGTCTTCATAATCAACACGCCGGTGCGAGCTGGTTGCTATGTATAAATTCTTCACAATTTATAATAACTGGACATGGCGAAGTTCTGTAAGGATTTCAAATACAAATGTTAAAATCAGTTCATATTTTAGTTTAGACTATGAGTGGTATCCAATGCACAAAAAATGATACAGTGCCCAAAGTTGATCCTATGGCAACGATAACACTTGCAAGTTTTCAAAATTCAAAATTTAAAATTAAAAGGAATTATTTGATTCTCTTTACTAAAATAAAATTTGACCAAATGTTTTGTGGATTATATTAGTTATAAAGATTTAAATTTTTTTGGCGAGAAAGATGATGGAATTAGGTATAAATACCAAATTAAAGAGATCATTTACTTCTCTTTATTGGAATAAAATTTGATCAAATATTTTGTGGATTACATTAGTCATAAAGATTTGAAAAATTTTGGCGAGGAAGATGATGGAATTAGATACAAATTGTTACATTCTAATTTCTCATTAAGCTGATTTACCTAATTTATCCATGGATTATTGTGGTGTTTAAATTGATTTGTTACCTTTTAACTAAATTTTAAGTCATATGATGTTATAGGACAGATGTATGTTACTTAGATTTCATGATTTCATTATTATGAGTTGGCTAATTAAGAATTCTATACATAATGATTATGTTACATTTGATATTACAACATTGATTTATGATATATATCATGATGTATTAGACTGTTTACTTTCTTATCGTGAGTTGGATGTATGAGAGTTCATCCCTGAGAGCATGACAGAGGGAGAGCATCATCAGAGAGAGTGACGTAGATAGAGTTAGTGAAGGATGATAGCGGAATGAATAAACCCATGTACACACATTAGATTTTATATGTATATGCATTATGTGTTTGGATTGTTAAAATTAGTATGTTTTAAAGTTAATTGAATGGTTAAACATTAGAGTTTGCATGTTATAAATGTTAGTACATGGATATGGAATAAATCTTGTATGTGATTGCATTTTGTATATTTTACGTAGACTCAATGCTTAATGTTGTAGTATTATTATATAAGGTTACTTTACTTATATTTGTTTATGATTATGGGAATATAAACCTAGTAGATGATATCTAATTACTATTATGTATAGACTAACAAAATGTCTTTGCAATGCTTTAAAATATTAAGCTTGTTATTTTTGATATTCAAAAATATCAATATACGTTAAGCTATGTAACGAAATACATAGTTAGCCTATGTTAACTAGTAATAACACAAATAATTATCTTGTTATGATTAAAATAAATAATTGTCTCTTCTATCATTTAAATGATATAAGAAAATAATTGAAGTTGTGTTAGTCATATTACCATAAAAATAAAGGAGATAATTATCTTTATTAGTCATTGAAGGAGGTTGGATTATCCTAAATACTATCCTAAGATCTACACCTAATTTGGTTGTCATGCATAAACTATGTTTAAGTGGAAGTAATACTTATCATTGTTAATAATGTGTTAAGTGGACTTTTTAGAGTGAAAGACTCAAACTTGTAACATAGGTAACATGCTTAGATTTGAAATGAATATAATAATGATTAAAAAAAAAGAATAAATTTTGAATTAGGGCTTTATTAAGCATGGTTAATGGTAGTCAACTAATTTTAAGTTGCTGTTAAAATGGAAAAACAAGGAGTTTGCATGATGACTATGATCCGGGCAACAATTCAGATGACAATTCAGGGGATGGGTCCACCCTAATTGATGACAAAACTTTTGGGAGACATAACTTTTGCACCGTAGCTCCAATTGACTCGCCGTTTGAACCGTTGGAAAGCTAATAGTGAAGAAAACATCATGAGATGGCATGGAGCTTTGCTCAATGAAGTTTGATTTCCTAAAACCCAATAGAAGTGTCCCAAATTTTAATTTTAGTAGTGCAGTCTAAAAATAGTAATTCCTCGAATTTTGTATTGTTGTAAATCATGGAAGTCAAACCAATTCATCTCCCTCGAGATTGGTGACCTTCCACATCCTCCCCACACCTTCAAAACATGTATAAATGAAGATGTAACCCGAAATAGAAATCAGACATCTCTTCTCAAAGATAAGCATATGTTTGGGTCTACAAATTTGATCAATAAAACATCTCTTATCAGAGACAGCATTATTTGAATTGTTTTGTTCTTATTTTTTGAATTATCTTTCAACCAAAGCTTTAGAGTTTTGGATCAAACTACAAGCTGGTAAAGATTTCATGCAAGGCTCAGTGGGCGAGCTGAATATAATAAGAGGTGATCTGAGAGGAGAATGGGGTACGATGAAGAAGAGAAGGGAAATACAGAACAAGGAGGAAAATATTACAAGTTCATCTTGTCTCAGATTTGCAAGCAACTTACTAGGTTGGTGATGTAATTACTTTCATATGCTTGTATAAATTCTGTTTATTATTTGAATTTGTAGGGTTTAGAAATGTATGAAAAATTATATAAAAACATAGGCTTAACCCTCTGGATGGCTTAGCCATCCACATAACTAAGCCAAAATACTTTCTAAATCCCTAAGTCTACAAACTAATTTGTTTTTGGGTGCTGAGCCGCTAGGGTATAATGGATTCAATTTCATAAAAATACTATGCCCTAGCTTGAATAAAAACCCTGGATGGATGATACTATTGCATATATATTTATAAGTGAGTTTTTGAATCCTTAGAGGTTTTTACATATGTGTAAAATATTCGAAAGAAATATATAAACTCAAAATTATAAAATCGACCTATGAGTATATATTTGTATACATACATACATATTTATGTATAAGGATATATACAAGTATGGAATGATATTACCAACCAGGTCTGAGTTAAAAGTATTTGCAAATGGTTTAATTCAAAAATATTTATACTGTTTATACATTTTTTAATATACACAATGAAGTCGATTTTAGGACTATCGACTTAAATAATGACTGTGTAAATTTGGCAAATAAAATTATGAACATAATTAAGTATAGTCATTATACGCATGATTTTGGGTATTCAGAAAAATAATATAGTCAAAGTTGCGTATATATATATATATATATATATATATATATATATATATATATATATATATATATATATATATATATATATATATATATATATATATATATATATATGACCTGTAATTAAATGCAAATAGGACATATATGTTGCATGAATTATTGAGCACAAATAATTATGTGAAGCTATGTTTGAATACTACAAATTGGCAAATAGGTGGACTGAGTAATATGTTCCAGAATGAGTATTCATTTATATTTTATGGACTAAATATTATTATAACTTAGTTTGTACATTCAATGAATGACATCAATTTATAATAATTCAAGGTGAAAACAATATGAAACGAGCCGTGTCAATCTGGAAACATATGGAACATAGTATGTGTCAAAATAAGAAACATATGGAATGGAGTATGTTTTGATTATAAAATAAAGGGAAGGTTATTTCTTTTATATGTTTCTAGACAGTTGAACTGAGGAGAAAATTATACTATAAATGCCCTCTAATTAAAGTTAAGAAATAAGTCCACTGTATATAGGCATAGATGGATGACTATGAACAAATTTATCTCTTTTGGAATGGTTTCAAATTAGTAAAGTTTGTTGAGAATGTTTTAAAAATCAATTTGAATCTCGAGTTTCATTTATAATTTCAGTAAGGAAATTATAAATCTCTATGGATAAAACAAGCATAGTGCTGGTCTTATGCTTATTATAATATGTTATTCCAAAATATGAACACTGTTGAGGAATTTTATTATAAAGAAAAAGTAGGTATTAGATTTGGAATGATTTTGGGGGCAAAATCGTACCACATCTAATATAAAGTTTATTGTGAAACTAGTTAGGGGCTAAATGAAATACTGTGACCCTTTTTAGATTTATTTGTTGTTATATAAGGGTTATTGAATCATATGGTCTTGAAATAAATACCATAACATGTCAGAACAAGATCTGTGTGTGTGTTATGATCAGTGTTTAAATATATATGTTATATATTTATATGTGAACTTAGGGTCCGCATACATATATATAACTGATATGAATATATTGGATGCATACCTAAAGATATAGTTTTTTTTATGAAGTTATAAAAACCTAAAGGATGGAGTGCTTTAATTATATGCATGATGCCTCCATATAGGTATAATATAAAGAAAGATTATGCTTTGTTTTATACGTTAATTATGTATTTTAAATCATTATGTTTGTTGTTGTAATTGAGCAATATGAGCATTATATTATGAGAATGATGATTTTATTATATTAGCATTTACTTAAGGAAAGTCGATTCTTTAGTATGAGTTGTATTTTACCCATTTGATAAATAAATTTTTGTGTTATGATTATTATTTATCTGATGAATAATATGAAAAGAGATTTATTCATACGTTTGATGAACTAAATGTATGTAAAGTGATTATTCTTGTAATTAATTTAAGTTATACTTGCTAATATGAATTAATCAGTATGAATCTGTTGGTTATATAGACTTAAACAAATCTCGTATAGCTAATACTAACTAAGCAGTGAGACAGACTTCACTAAATTACTTAGCATCACCAATGTCAGATGAAGGTAATTCGATCAAGTGGTATGTATGAATTTTAATTGATCATAGAGATCAATAGTTATTTGAAAAATTTGGCCAAATTAATGTTTAGATAGACGTAATCGTTTCATATGTATGATTTACATGTTTGTGTGATATCATGTTAGAACATATTTTCTTTATGGTACACATCATGTAGTAGAAATCTTATAACACACATGTGTTAGCATGTCCCTTTGGATTCTCACACCGTCACTATCTACCCATTCATGAAGGGAAGGTCATTCCCTATTAGGGGGATTGTCTGGAGAATGATGGTTTATGGTTGGTGTATAAAAGTGCTTGGATGATGCTCTCCCTCCCCACTGTAGTACTTACTTAGAGACTACACTTGAGATTATCATAGATACTAGAGTTAGAGTGACTCGTGCTTCGTAAAGCATTGTATCTATTATTATATTTATGTTGAGGCTTAATGCCTGTTGGAAATGTAATTGATTTCTCACTATACATTGACAATAGTGGTTGTATTATTGTACCAGTTGTGACTAGATTTTAATGTAATTACTTTCCTTATGCAATTATGTTATATTACATATGATGTTAGTGATCAATAATTGTTATTGTTACATGTTTAAATATGTTTAATATGCTTAGTAGTATGTTAAGATCACTAATTAAATTCTCATGATGTAATATAATGAAAGAATAAGTGTTATGTAGTTTTTAAAAAAAAATACTATATTATTCTAGTAAATCCGTGTGAAAATGTTACAATGTGGTATCAGAGTTGTGGCTCGAACTCTAGGACTTAATGGGTTTGCTAACATTTTTGTATTCATGCGGTAGTTAATAATCGATAAACCAAATTCTAAGCTTCACCCATAGAAATGTTAGATATTTTGTTTGAACATCTAGTTTCCATTTTGATAGATATAGGGGCTATGAAATATTTTATAGCTCCTAGGATTCTAATTTTTTTTTTAATAAAAATACAGGCTATATGGTAAGTTGTTGAAGTATGTATTTTTTTAAAATAAAGTGCAATATCTGGGACATATTATCTTAATAGATAGCATTTTTGTTCATCCAACTAAGATAAGAGTTATAATGGAGTGGCTGACACCAAGGAATATCCACAAGGTAAGGAGTTTCATGGGATTAACAGACTATCATAGGAAATTCATTTCAAATTTTCTCAAGATAGCTAATTCGATTACCTCTTTACAACATAAGAATCAAAGTTTTATTTGGTCAGATAAGTGTGAAGTAGTTTTTCAGGAATTGAAAAGAAGGCTTACTTTAACACCAGTGTTAAGAGTTCTTGATCCCAATGGTCAATTTTTAGTGATCACATATGCATCTAGAGATGGACTAAGAGTCCTTATGCAGGATGGTGCAAGCATAACAACATGTCAAATACAACTAACAAGATAAAATAGATAGTGGTTTTTCCCAACCACTTTTTGTGTATTTTCAACAATCTTCCGCTTTCTTTCTACCTTTAGCAACTGTCTTCTATGGTTCTATTCTAAGTCCTTTCAAGCCAAGATTTTTTGCCTAGATTCCCCTTGAGAGGAGGGTCATACAGGATGGATGTAATATTGCTTTAGTACATTTTTTTTCTGAACCTTTGTCTAGCCTTCCTTATCTTCTACAACATAGGGTTGGGATTTGTCTCCCACTATTAGGTCCTCTGATATTTCTACCCTAGATAATTTCAAGCCTGGGTTTTTATCAAAGGAGACTGGTGCAGAGGGGACTGCCATGTTCGTGTCTTTCCTAGGAGAGATTAGGTCTTTCAATAGAACATCTTTAGATTGAGGAGGAATTTTAAGGTCCTCGTTTGGAAAAAAGGGTTCAAGATCTTCCAAAGGTGTCATAGAATCGCTATCAGAACCATCTGAATCTTCTTCAACATCCACCTGCAGAAGGTCAAGGTTGCAGTCTTTCCACTAAGATGATTCTTTTTTTTATCTTGTGAGAACTATTGTTTTTGGTTAAGTGGCATGTATTAAAACAACTACAACAACAAAATAGTAAACCTTCATAATCCATGGGTTGGGACCAAGAGTTGTCCCCAACTTGTAAAGTGATATTTTCAGGCAAATTCTTGGAGGTGTCAGTATTCATAAAAAATTTAGCAAAAGTAGTGTGATAAAAATGATCAATATCTAGATGCATTTGTAGGTAATTACCCATTGAATTACCAATAGCCTTTAGATTGGATTCAGTTCAAAATTGAAGAGGAAGATGAGGCAGGTGAACCCAAATGGGTTTAACATTGAGTGGTTATGTGATGGGGTTGAAGGCAGGGGACCATGGTTTGATGACGAGGGGTGGTGATTCAATCACCCAAATTTATTTTAAATCTCTTCCTTGTCTTCAATATTACAAAAGATACTAATAAAGAAACTTTTTGTACAAGGTTAAATATCAAGAGTAACTGTTATGAGGGGTTGCCAATGCTTCAAGATCCAAGCGTATAATTCCATGCACTCTGGTATGTTCCCTTATCACTTTCAACTGATCTCTAATGTCTATGATTATTAAATGAAGAGTGGGTTGTACATCAATCCAACAACCATTATTGAGAACCTGCAAACTAGACACCTCGTGTGTTCCTTCATATGACATGGCAATTCATTGTGTGGAGGAGACATTTTGTTTCCCAAAGAGCTTGACCAATGATGAAGTGGTAGGGAAGGTCTAGGCAATACAAAACATGCAAGTGGTGAAAGATTTCAAGGTGAGCTGGTGGTGATGGTGAGGGGTAAATACATGTTATTTCATTTGATATTGGACACCATAGAGTCCATATCATACTGCAGACTTGGATTTAGGTCAGACGGTTGATTTAAATGATTTGTACACATTGTAAATTGGTATATAACTTGCAAGGTCGAAACATCTTTGATTGGTCATTTTTAATTGTTAAGGGTGAACGAGGACGTTATGAGCGAAATGCTTGGAAACCTCCACTAACACTACGAAAAAAACCCTCCTCTGATAGGGTAAAAACAACACGCCATCCTTATGATTTTTGTGTTATGGTGTTCTTGAAGATAAAAACCTGAGGGATTAATTTTTATCTCGGCTTAGTCTTGAGAGTTTGGCAACCCCTTTTGCCACTTCCAAGGGTTGTATTCATTTATCTTATGACTCATTAGACATGCATGTGTTCCATATTCTAGTAACTTGTACAACTTATTATGGGAGATGTTTAACAACCCAACTATAATTGTCAATGTTTTCAATATGCTAACAAGGAAATTATTAGTTTAATAGCGAGATATCAATGTGTAGTCTTCATTCTCCACATCAAAATTATTTCTTAATAACGCTTAATAAAAGATAAAAATATATTTTAATCCTTGATCCAATAACATATAAGTGTCCTTTTAAATCAATATGAATAATATATATAATATAAATAATACTATAAACTATTACTACATATAATAATAAACATTTTAATAAATATTTAATGAAATATATAATGGTGTTTATATATAATTGCTTAATAAATATAATAAAACTACTATTTGTAATATAATATATTATAGAAAATATAATATGTTATATGTTAGTATTATTAAATTGATATTATATATTTTATATTATATAATAATATGTTATTAATATAATATATTATAATTTTATAAATTTTTAAATATAAAATTGTATATAAATAAATAATCGTAATATTGGGAAAGAGTATGTAAAACTTTACAAGGATTTGAATCCAGTTTCATCATACAACTTTATATTGGTAGTGCTTGTATTTTTAGTGACAGTTTTACCTCTCCTTTATTTATTAGATAAAGAGAAATGTTTTCTACTATTACAAATATAATCGTTGTTGTTGGTATCACTGAGAGAGATCATGGAAAAAAATTAGAAATATTTGTATCCATATCTATTTGTATATGTCAATTTTAGCTCACCTTGAATTCTTTCACCACTTTCATGTACTGTATTGTCTTGCCCTTGTCTACCATATATATTGCTCAAACTCACACTGAAACATGATATCTCATTCACGTCATATAAAGTAACACACTACCTTCTTTTCCACCATCACCTCCACTAGAAATATCAAATTATTATTACTCAACATTTCTTGTACAAAATATATAAAAATTCTAAAAATCATTGGTTTCATGTACATCGCTCTTATCAATTTAATCACTTTCACTTATAAAACCCTACTTTATTCACAATAAAAAAACAAAAACAAAACCAAAACCAAAACTAAAACCCAAACCCAAAAAACAAAAGCAACAACAAAACAAACAAGCAAGCAAAAACAAAACAAAACAATTATTATATCCTTCTGGCGTAACCTTGCACCTTTGGGCAACTGCTAATTAAAGACTAGCATAGGGCAAAGGCGAGTAGGAATTTAGACTTGCTATTAAGAAGGGATGTAATTTTCGTTGGGGGAACTCGATAACGATCGCAGAGGTTTTTCAAGGGCATTCACGATTTCAATTTTGATCTGTGAAATTTATGGAAGGACAAGCAAATTTGCAGGACTAATATTGAGGTTTCCTCCATGTATAGAAGAAGTGTTTATAGAGTTTCGAAAGCCCTGAAAAGGGCTGCAATATGTACTGTGTATGATGATGACAGGGATCGTACAGATCCAATTTTACCAGAGCATATAATAGAGAAGATACTTTTGCTGCTTCCATTGCAATCTATCATCCGTTGTCGCAGCGTGTGCAAGCACTGGAGGGCTCTGTTGTCTTCCGCCCTATTCTCAGCTCGGTGGATTCAAATCTGTAATGGATACCCGCAACTGCTTCTGCACAATCTAGTCGACAATGTACTCTACTGGTTTTGCTTTTTTGCAGGTAAATGGAACACCATCTCCCTTCCACCCTCCTCACTGCCTATCCATTCTTATAAAGGACCAACTGGGGGCCTGACATTAATTGAGAATTCAAACTCTACAGGTATTTTGGTTTGCAATCCATTTATGCAAAAGACTTTTGAACTTCCTCCTGTGCCAGGCATACGCCACATGGTAGCCAAATTCATCATAAAGGGCGACGAAAAAGAGCCCTACAAAGTGGTTGCAGTGGGTGACAATCGGAGATGGACTGAAACTAGTATGGGAATCTACGACGGTTCTGAAAAATCATGGAAAGTTTTAGGGCACTTTTGGCCTGAGATTTTTTTGTCTAAGAGCAATGAGCTTGTATACCGCAACGGCTGGTTTTTCTGTAAGACTTCAAAACCCAACCGAGGCGTTAGGATTTACAGCATCCGAGATATTAGGTCTATTGCTTTTGTGCCGCTGCCTGGGAATATAAATTTCGAGTCTGTTATCCTGGTTGCATGCACAAGTTCGGTTCTAATGGTGGAAGATTTCCGAGAGAAAAGCATTACTAAAGACATAATTGTGTGGCAGCTGGTTCAAGAAGATTCCAAGCCTTCCTTTTGGAAGGAGATTGCAAGGATGCCTTCATGGCTGTTGGAGGATTTTAATAAAACTTGTAATGTAGATCTTGTACGCGCATGGGGATGGTTCAATTGTGTGGGAGCAGGGGATTATATCTTCCTCAGAAGAGGGTCTGGTAACAGAAATGTGCTTGCATATAATTTGCAGCAAGGTGATTGGATTTGGCTCCCACAATGTCCCAGTGGAGATGGTGAAAATTGGTTTCACATGTCAGCATTTACACCTGGATATCACACAGAGGACATCAGGAGTTTTCTTCATTGATAATAATTATGAGACAAGGCAGGCTTATAAGCCACTAAAAGTTTTGTTGTGGGTGCCTCCTTGCTTTGAGGATTTCATTCCAATATGCGATTACAAAGAAATTTTCTAATTCTATCTGAAAACCGAAAAACATTTTACTTTAAAGGAGAATTTCAAAACTTGTTTAAAAAAAACCAACGGTCTTTTGTTCTTTAATATGTAACCTGGAAATTTACAACCAATTTTTTTATTCGTATCTTTTTGCATGGGAGGACGGTCAGTGAAAGATGTTTTATTTTCAGAGTTATTGGAAATATACTTTCCACAAAAAAATTATTTTCTAATGGTTCAAGATTAAATTTTGGATTTGTTGTTCAGTGTTAAAATGCTTTTCGCCAGGACTTATTTTGCTCTCACTCACTTTTGACTCTGCAATTCAAGAGCTAAATGTTGCAAGAATTTGTAGGTTTTAGTATCTCTATATTGCCATTTGCCGGTGTGCAACGTTGCAAGACTTGAATTGCTTAAAAAATCGAAGCTTGAACATGCTAAATGTTAAGAGGCAGCAGAAGTTATGAAAGCAGAGATCAATTTCAATCCCGAGACCTAAACTATTCTATATATATCTCTATGATGAGCTGCCGGTAACACCAGGGCCCTGAGGCTAATAGACGGTTGGATGATGGAGGAGAGGAAGGATGTTCAAGATTCTCCTCGCAAGGTGTTCATAGTAACGTGATTACGCTGAATCAAGCAACAGACTAGTTAAGTAAAACTTGGAAAACCTCGACTTAAAGCTCAAATGCATTAATGACCTTCAGACCCTACGCTCCCTACGGATGGAAAGTGTATGCAGCCTACTCAACACAGGATTGGCAATAAAACAGGGTTTCAACAGCTTTTCAACTTTTTTGGATAGTTCAGTAAAACTTGGAAAACCTCGACCTAAAGCTCGAGTGCATAAATGACCTTCAGACCCGACTCTCCCTACGGATGGAAAGTGTATGGATTGGTAACAAACAGGGTTTTAAAAGCTTTTTAATTCTTGGGGTTCACTACTTGGATGGGGAAACTGTATCTAAGCTACTCGAGATAGTAGTAACAAAACATGGTGTGCGTATGCTTTCAACCTTTTGGAGATCACTATCGGGAAACTGTATCAAAGGTACTCAAGACAGAAGTAGAAACAAAACAGGGTTTCAGCACGGCACTTTCTGAAATTATGCTAAATGCACAGATCCAGTTCTCTGTATAAGCTCAATGGGTTAAAGATGTTTCCTCATACTCTGAATCCCTATAAGCGTGAGGTAGGAAACTACACAAAAAACTCTGCAAAAATTTAACCACTTGATGACAATGAAATGGAAAAGAAAAAGAGGAGGATAAACAAAGGAGTGACCTAATGCACCAAAAATTACCGTATCTTCTAGAAAGATGCCCAATTGGTAATTGACTCACTCGTGAATAGGGTGGTTCCTTTGTAATTTTATTGCACGAGTTTTGTAATTTATGTGGTATTTTTTAAGCAATATTTATTTCTTATATTATAAAAATAAAGTTCACTATTTTATCATTGCTGAGACAAATTATCTACTCTTAGAAGAATATAGGTTAAATGTTTCAGAAACATTGATGTAAATGTACTCACACCTGCAGATTTGTATTCTAGATCAATGTTCAGAAACTTAAATTAAAATTATTAGGACTGTATAACACAACAGGATCCTACAGAAAAAGATGAGAGAGGGTTCAACTAAACATTGCAGCTTTTATTAATTATGGGATATACAACAGCAATTACATAGACAGAGATCACCGTACAGGTACAACACGTCGAATTCACACTCAGAATTTTCTTCTAAAAAAACAGCTGCCCCTTTTTTTGGATTTCCCAATCTCTATCCTCCGCCTCTGATTGATGCTTTAAGATCAAATCTTCTTCTTTCTTCTCGTCATTTTCATCCACATTCTCCATGTGATCAATTTTTGCAACATGCTGAACATCTTTGGCTGCAACATCTCCATGCATGAAATCCATTGTCAATGAGCTTCTTTCTGGTTTCTTCTCAACCCCAGAACTCTCTTCTTCCAAAAGTGATTCTTTCATCTCTTCAAAGGTCTCCTTGCTCCAAGAAACCTTTTTCCTCTTCAACAATGCATGGTGTGACCCATTTGTTTTGGCTGAATAAATAAGAGTTAAATTGTGTTGCAGTTTGATTGATGAAATTTACTTGTTGCTGCTCTCCCATTCTGCTACACTAATATCTCGTATACAGCGATTGAGTTTTTTTTAATTGCTAGGTCAAAGAAATGTCTGTGTCAGTTGGTATCAGAGCATCTAAAGATGTTGGGAATGGAGAACTTGTGGGACATCATTTTCTGTTATTGAGGAGGGTACATAATAACTCAAAGGGAGTTGTGATTATGGCTATGGATGCAAAGATGAAAATTCGACAATAGTTGAGAATGATTGAAGAATTGATCAAAGGGTGGAGAATTATCTTTAAAAAAAAAATAGTTTCAACCTTGATGTTTATGAACATGGAGGAGGAAAGAAAGATGGAGGAACATAGGATGAAGAAGCAGAAGAAAAAGATTATGGAGCTCATCATAGACTTGAAGGAGATGGTTATTAGAACAAAGATTTCTCAATATCATAGAGGAGAAAAATGGCATGGATCACACTATATTGTTGGAATGAAGAGGAAAAAGGTTTATTGGAGCAAGGATACCTTCGGAGAGATGAAAGAACTTTTGGAAGAAAAAAGTTCGGGTGTTGAGAAGAAACCGAAAAAAAACTCATTGACAATGGATTTCATGCATGGAGATGTTGCAGCTGAAGATGGTCAGCATGTTGCAAAAATTGATCACATGGAGAATGGGGATGAAAATGAAGCGAAGAAAGAAGATGATGTGGTCTTAATGCATCATCAAGAAGAGGAGAAAGAGTTTGGAAATCTCTTGAAAATGATAGGCATGTAAATGATTGCATGCATGAAGGTCAATATAGAGATGAGGTTCATTTGCAAGTTGCAAGAGAGATTGCTCTCATAGAGCATGGAGGTGAATATAAAGACATGAAAAAGAAGGAAGAGATAGCCTTTTTTGAGATGGCCATTGTAAGTGTGAAAGCAAAAAGGCACAGTTTTGACTTCAGTGGATTTACAATGAAGAATGATCCCATCATTTTTTATTTGGCCAAGTTAACTAAGGTTGCAAGCAAGGCAGAAATTATTCTTGTAAGTATACATGAATTTGTACAAGAAGAGTAGTGGTTTGATTTATGGAGGAAACAAAAGAAGACAAGTAAAACCAGCTCTAAACCAGGGGTTTCAAAATTTTAAAAGAAGGGAAGAATGATGTAGCCGATTGTTAAATGTTGTTTGTTGTAATAAACTAATTAAGAGTCTTATTAGGAGTTTGTTTAGGAGTAGTTTACTAATAATAGCCATTTTTCCAACTGCCCGGTTTTAGTAGAGTTAAGGGAACAACTGGAATTGCTAGCTATTTTTAGAATTGGTCAATCAAGTTGGAGTCTACTTGTTACCTTGTTACTTATTTAGGATTGAAGAAAACAAGTTTTTGGAGAGAGTAGTGGAGAAGAATAAAACAAGGGATATGATGTAATTTGTTTCGGATGAATAAATAAACGTTTAATTATGTTGCAGTTTGATTGATGAAATTTATTTGCTGCTGTGCTAATATCCTGTATACAGTGATTGAGTTTTTTTAATTTGCAGGTCAAAAGAGTGTCTACATTAAACATAGATCATAGTTTGCACTCCTCGGTGCTATTTATTAAAGGGTGGAATGATTGGAGGACTCTTGGATGTTTTTTGGTATAATGATTGTATTTGGAATTTATAGATATGAAGTGCGTGAATCGTGTAACCTCTTTAATGGAGGATGTTGGAAGTTCTTGTTATGTCTTAAGGACATGTTGATTAAGTTTGATGGTTTTTCTAAGCCAATGTGTTAAGGCAATGGTGAATGTTTTCTTTTATAAGAACAATATGAAAAAAGAACATGTTATGAATGTGTAATTTCTCTCCGTATGTGCAGGTAAAACATTAAAAAATGTTTAAACATCTTTCATAAGAACGATATGAATGTTCAATTTTTCTCCATATATGCAGGTAAAACATTAAAAAAAGTTTAAACATTGCCTGCTATGAATAGAAAGCATTCAGGTAGACCACCCATGTCATTATTGCAGCCAATTCTAAGAAGATAAAGGCACCCAATATCCAAAACAAACATGATATTTGCTGTATATAAAGAGGTGATCCAAACAACAGGTCAAAGCCATAATATATCAACGAGACAGAAAAAAATATTACACTAAGCTGCACTCATCAATATCAGATATTCTTACATGCCTCCATCACTTCTAAGATAAAACTAGCTAATCTACATTTGTAAAGGTAGTTTTTTATGTCACTAATCACCACTAAGCGAGACACTGATGGTGCGGTCAGGGCTTGCTGAAGCCTGAAACAACAGTTGACTGCTCAGAGTGTGCAACAAGATCCACAAAAAAGGAGTTACCTGATCATATATTAGAGTTAGTATGAGAGTTAAAATTTTCTATATGACCTCAAGACCTAATCAAGGCTTTAGAATTTACATCATCTGAGACTCTCAAGTATGTCGCTTTTCTGCGGTTTCCTGTCTCTACTAGTATAGAGCATATCCTGGTTGCATGTAGAAGATCAGAAAGAAAGATGTTGCTAAAGATATATTTGTGTGGCAGATAGTTCATGGGGTTTCCAAGATGCCATTTTGGAAGTGGATCGCAAGGATGCCTCGGTCACCGTTGGAGGATTTTATTAAAAGTTGTAATGTAGATAATTCATGGCTTAATTGTGTGAGAACAGGGGATTATGTTTTCTTCAGAAGTGGTAGAGTAGGAATGTGGTTTTATAGAATGATGTTTCTGAAAAATCAGAGATCGAAATAAAACTAGTTGGTTATGATAATGGAGAGTTTTAAATGTTGGTCGGCTGAGAAACTCAGTTGGGATTTCCTCATTCTATAATGGTTTTTTTATATGAATCTCTTTCCATGAATGTAAAATGATTTCCAATCATCCATCTCAATAGAAATTTTAACAGGATTTCTGGAACATGGTGGTCTCATATTTGAATTTGTTCATTTGAAATGGGCTTTTTATAGCTTTGAACAACCAGGATTAATGAAGTAGGTTATGAATCAGTTTTTTGACATTTGGTAAATATTAGCTTCAAATGAGAGGGTATGGTGTGCTCATAAAGTTCATCTTTACTTCAGATACTAGCATTTTCTTAAGAAATTTACTACGCTTAATCAACAAGCCAAAACTGTGCATATCAACCGATGGTTGCAGTCTAAGAGGCCATTTGTTGAGGCATTTTACAAACAGTTTGTGGGCTTTTTAAATGCTTCTAGATTTTGCATTCATTAAAACCAATGCAGTCACAATTACGACAAGAGTTCTCAAAAAAATTATTTCAATTATTTTTGGAAGATCTCCATCCCCTAACCCAACACACCGGATTTGGTATACGCTTGGAAGAGGATGGTCGAGGTTGCGGAGATTTCTGTGAATCCAGTTACAGGGATTTAATGGCCAAAACAACAATTTCCAAAGTGAAAGTTTGAGAGAACCCTTCCAATGAACATTCATTGTATATCCTGCAATGATTATATACCATGAGTCCACACCTGGTTGGTGCATTTCGTCAAATAAGTCACGCACCTTTTTATGCTTCCACATTTTGCATATCACAACCACATCACAGGAACCACTTGCAATTACAATTTTGATGTACACTTGTCAACCTCACTGAGAGATTTGTGGAAGTGTTCAACTAAAATTAGGATTGAATAATCACACTCCTTTGAGTGGTCTAGAGATAGTCTCTTACTAGTAAACAGAATATTAAGTTTTAAGGGCAGTTAACTGCCAATTAGTAGTGTTCTTTTCTTACTAGGATTTTAGGGAGGTATGATAATATAGGGAATTAAGATTAAAAAGAGCTGCTGTTTTTTAGAGGAAAATTTTAAATGTATGGATTGGGTATATGAAGTGGGAATGTTGTTTCTATATGGTAATCTTTATTTTTATGTGATTGTTGTCTATTTTTTTTTTAAACTAAAAGGGGTAAAAATTTATTAAAAGCGGAACAAGAAATAAGGAAAATTACATAGCTTTATCTTGGTCAACGAGTTGAGCCAGGTGCTAAAAAAGATTTGGGGGAAGCATCATATGGTTATCAATGTTTCAAGACGGTCCATGCTCAGAGGCCCATTTGGCCAGACAATCAGCGACCCCATTCCATTCTCGGGGAATATGCTTAAACAACACAGAATCCAAGGAATTACAAAGCTGCAAAATTTGTTGAACAGCCAAAGCCAATTGCCAATCCACAGTAGCAAAATTCCGCTTATTCAATAAGGTGACCACCATCTGCGAGTCCGTCTCACAAATGATTTTATACCAGCCTGTTTGCAGCACTGTTGCAAGGCAACCAGGATAGCCTGAGCTTCCATGAGATTGTTAGTATGGAAGCCTTTATAAATCGAAAATGCAAACTTAATCTCACCTGCGCTGTCACGGCCAACACCTCCAATGCCGGCTGCCCCAGGATTTCCCCGAGAGGAGCCGTCGGTATTAACTTTGAGGACTCCAGCCTAAGGGGGCTTCCAATGCCCAGCACGATTCATAGGCCGCGGGTTCTGCCTTGTGTGCTTCGCCGAGCGCGTGTACGAGTCGACGGTCGCACTACTGGGCGGAACAAAGAGGAATTGCGAGTAGATAGCTGCATCCCCAGGGTCCAGAACTACAACGACGTCACATTTCGCTTGGAGGGTCTCGTGGACAGCACTAAAAATTCTCCCCCACAGGAGCCTGAGATCAAGGGACACGCCATGGAAGATCCTCCTATTCCTTTCCAGCCATATATGCCACAGGATAAGGGATGGGCCAATAAACCAAGCAACCTTGAGAAATGAAGTCTTAGCAGGAGGGTAGCCTAGTCGATCCCAGAATTCGGAAAGAGAGGAGGCGTGCCAGCATGGGCAGTCCCACACACTCCACCAAAGGTGCCAAATCTGTCTTGCAAAGGGGCACTGAAAGAAGAGGTGAGAAGCAGTCTCTTCATTACTACAGCATAGGAAACATATAGAAGGCCCCTGGAATCCTCGTTTGCAGAGGTTGTCCCAAGTGAGACACCTGTTGTGGACCAGAACCCAGAGGAAGAAATTACATTTAGGCCAAGAAAAACAATTCCAAGCTTTCTTCCACTAAAGGATCTCCACTTCTCCAAAAATTTGCTTTGTCAATGCAAGGTACCCAGAGGAGACAGAGTACTGCCCAGAGGGGGCCCCTCCCCAGGCCAAAACATCACGTTCCTGTAAAGAGCTGCAACCTCTCGAGGCCAAAATCTGACATAGCTCCAGCCGATCCTCCAAAGAGCCCCCCGGCGGCCAATCAGAAGAAATCTTCCAGCGATACCCAACTACCGTGCCCAAGTTAAAGGTCTCCTTATAATGAACCACCGTGCTCCATCCAGCAGCAAGGAAAGAATCACAAAGGGGCTGCAAATGTGGATGGGAGGATAGTAGAGGGGGCAACCAATCCCAGGTATCACTCCAGAAGAGGGCCTCAGTACCACTTTTGCAGATCCAAAAAAGACCGCGTTTCATAAGATGAGCTCCCCGCTTGAGGGTATCCCACACCATAGAGCCTCTTCCTTCTAGAGGCAACCTAGCAATACCAGAGGGGTCAGCACCAGGATAATACTTGTGAGACAGGATCCGGGCCCAAAGGTGAGATTGACTGGAGCACCAACGCCAATAGAGTTTGGCTGCAAGAGCTTGACTGGCCAAGATAGCAGAACGCAAACCTAAGCCTCCTTTTCTCGGCTTGCAAACAGTGTTCCAGTGAATAAGGCTCCATCTGGTACTTTGCAGATTACCATTCCAAAGGAATTGACGGGAAAGAGCATCAAATTCCTTAAGAAAGTACACTGGTGCAGCCTGAATCATGCTCTGATATATGAGAAGGGCTTGAATCACAGATTGCAGAAGAATCACCCTGCCAGCCGTAGAGAGCCATCTATGAGACCAGTGATTCACTTTTTGTCTAAGTTTGTCAAGAACGTTCTGCCAGAAGAGCCTAAGCTGCCTTCCCACAACAATAGGAACCCCCAAGTAAGTCAGGGGAAGAGAATGAATCTGAAACCTCAGGATAGTGGCAATCCTCCTCTGGATAGACTCAGGAGTATTGAAGAAAAAAAGAGAAGACTTGTGTTCATTAATTTTCTGCCCAGAAGCAGCCAGATAAGTATCAAGGGCGAGCCGAAAAGCACCAGCTTCCCGAATTTGAGCTCTCCCAACCAGAGCTGTGTCATCAACAAACTGGAGGTGGGTCAAAGCAGGTAATCCATTCCCCCATTACCATCCATGAAGCAAGTTCTGAGAGACATGAGATTTGATGAGTCGCCCAAGTCCCTCAGCCAAGATAATAAACAGATAAGGAGAGAGCAGATCTCCTTGGCGAAGGCCTCTAGATGCTCCAAACAACTCTGTGGGTTCACCATTAATAAGGACCGAGAAGGAGGGGGTGGTGACACAACTCAGAACCCATCGAACCCAGTCCTGGTTGAAGCCGAAAGTTAGAAGAACTTTATGCAGGAAACCCTATTGACTCTATCATAGGCTTTCGCCATATCCAGCTTAATGAACATGGCCCTTTCCTGAGAAGTACTCATAGAATGAATAGCCTCAGCCGCAATAGCCACTCCATCCAAAATTTGCCTGCCAGCTACGAACCCACCTTGTTCCTCCGAGATCACCGCAGGAAGACAAATTTCAGGCCTCTCCGCAAGGAGTTTAGTGATGATCTTGTAGACCACATTGCAGAGAGAAATGGGCCTAAAAAAGTCCAGCTAGTTAGCTTGTTCCTTTTTCGGGATAAGGACAAGAAAGGTGGCATTCAAAGCACAGAGCATCTCTTTGTTGGAATAAGACTCCTGAATCAACTCCAGCAGATCATGATTAATAATATCCCAGAAGTCCTGAAAGAATTCAGCAGGGAAGCCATCGGGTCCCGGGGCTTTGCCTTTTCTTAAGCTAAAGACCACCCCCTCCAACTCCGACATACCAATTGGTCGCATGAGAGAGTCATTCATTCCTAGTGTCACAACAGAAGGAATGCAAGATAGGACTGTATTTTCATCCAACTCGACTGAGGGAAGGTCATCTGAGAAGAGAGCCAAGTAAAACTGAATAGCTTCCCTGGAAATAGCTTGCAAAGAGGTCAGATGTGCCCCATCCGTGGTCACAAGAGAAGAGATGAAGTTCCTGTTTCGTCGAGCCTGCACAGAAAGAAAGCGGTGTTCTTGTCCCCCTCCTGGAGCCAATCTATTCTTGCCTTCTGTTTCCAGAAAATTTCCTCACGAAGTTTCCATTCTGCAAGATCCTTAGTAGCTTCAGACTCTGCAGCGCAGAGAGCTTCTGTCAACCCAAGATCCTGAATCTGCCTGGTTATAACATCTAACCGGTCTTGCGCACCCTTCTTCATAGAGTGGAGATTGCCAAAGCAATTCCTGTTCTAGTATTTCAGTTTTCTCTTGACATATTGAAGTTTTTTGGAAAAGGAATACATTGCAGTGCCATAATCAAGACCTCCTTGTCTCCACCAGTGGGCCATCAGGTCATGGAGAGAGGAGTCGCGCAGCCACATCAGCTGAAATTTGAAAGGAGGCTTCTTGGGAGCCGCAATACGCCTAGTAGAGAGCCGGATCGGCCAGTGGTCAGAGCCTCTCCAGTCGAGAATTTTAGATGATAGAGACATGGATCCAGAAAGCAAAAAACATGAAACTAAGAACCTGTCCAGGCGTTCAAAGATGGCCGCATCTCCACTTCTTCTGTTATTCCAAGTGAAAAGGCCGTTGAGGGGTTTAACATCAGAGAGGTGTAAGAGCTCGATCTTTTGCCTAAGAAGCTCAGAGGAGTGGCCCAGACACGCCAATCCACCACTCTTCTCTTCCAGACTAAGGACCGAGTTGAAATCCCTAGCAACTATCCAAGGCAGAAAGGGATGGCAGCTTCTGACAAACCTAATATGTTCTCAAAGCTTGACCTGGCTATGAAAATCAGTAGGAGCATATACCATAGTAACAAGAATCAGCTCCCCAGTCTCAAAAGAGGAAGCCACCATTGAGAGGGTCAAGAGGTCGGCCATCCAATGGAGTGGCATCACTTTCCTTGGGTCCCAAGCCATAGCGATGCCACCAGAATTCCCCAAAGCGCCGACACATTGCCATTGGCCTAGGAAACAAATATTAGGAGCACAAGTAAGCAAAGAATCCACAGAAAGCTTGGTTTCTTGGATACAAAAGATATCTGGAGAATGTTCAACCACTAATTGGCGCATAGCTTTTTGTCTGGGGGTGCTATTCAAACCCCTCACGTTCCATGATAGAACAATCATTGAGTAGAGTGAGGGAAATGTTCATCTAGGGTTTTAACAACCCCCGACTCTACCAGTAAATCACCTGTAAGTTTAATTTTGTCCTGATCCTTCTTGCGCCCAGCTCTGGAAGGGGTGGTAAAGGAAACTTTCTTAAACGGTCTTTGCATTAGGCCCAGCGCAGAAGACGATCCCTTTTCTTTACTGGTTGTGCCTGCATCTTTAACCAAATCTGCCCAAAGGACATCTTTATCCTGTGAGGCTGGAAGAACCATCAGAGCACCGGACTCAGGGCCTAGAGACGCCTCCGGATTCTGCTGAACAATCATATCCTGGGATTCATTTAGACTAGGGCCCCTCTCACCAAAAGTAGGATCCCCACACTGATCTGCGACAGGAACCCCTTCCTCAATGGCCATGTTGTCAAGGGCCTCAAAGCGATTGAATCCAGAGTCCACTTGGCGGTCTAAGTTCGGGCATTTCTGACCCCGTCCTTTAGCTCGACACCGCATTGGGATGAAGCCCTCCATATCAGGAGCATTAGAGCCAGATGGGCCTTGCCCCGAACTTAAAGAATTCAGGTGACCTTTCCCTTTTGTAGCACTATCCGACTGGTTATTTCTGGTTCCCATCTGCACAGGTTGGCCATTCCCTTTACCCTCATATGCCATCCTTGGCCTCGATGGCCCATCAGGTGTACCATTACCTCTAGATGCATGAGGGCATTGACGCTGCAAGTGCCCATACACATGACAAATTTGACAACGAAAGGGAATAGATTCATAGTCTAATTGCTGGATGCAGGAGGAAGAGCCCAGGCAAATTTCTATCGAATCTGGCAAAGGGTTATTTAAATCAATATCAACACAAATACGAGTGTAAGAAATGACCTTTTTGTCCAGTGATTGATGCTCTATTGCAGTTGGTGTCCCAAGCATGGCCGCAATCTGACGCAGAATGTCCTCACGCCAGAATCCCAGAGGGAGTCTCAGCAAACAAACCCAAACAGGAACCTGAGATGGAAAATCCTCAGCAGAATTGAACCCCGCATGCCAGGGTTTGATAAACAGGCAAAACGATCATAAAAATAAGGACCTCCCTCAAATATGCGATTCCGATCAGCGACTGAGGAAAAATTAACCATGAAGTAGCTATTTTCAGCCAGCATAATATCAAAATCCCCTTCCACCTGCCATGAGCGGCGAATCCAGGATTCCAAAGCCGACAGGGAAATTTTGATCCCTAGAAACTTACAGATTAAAGCGTGGGAAGTTAAATAGTCCACATCCTCCTTGATAGCCTCCGGAGAAAGAACCAGCACAGGTCGATCCTGGCTTCGTGGCAAGCAGCCGTTAATCTTGTTAAGCTTCGGACGGTCACTGGCATAAAAGGTCTCTTTGCCTTGATAGCTTGCCCCGGAATGGGAGTGCTCGCCGCTGGAGGTTGCCGCAGGCCTGACACACCTGGGACCCCCGTTCGCCTCCTGCTCTTCGACGCCTATCATCGCTCCCATGATTGTTGTCTATTTTAGAATTAATAAAAGTTGTTATATTTAGTTGGATTATGTCTCTCATTTTTTTTAAGGATATTGTTGTGTTATAAAGTCTTATTAATTTTGATTTAAGTTTCTGAACATTAATTTAGAATACAGATTTGTAAGTGTGAGTACATCATTTTAGTATCGGAGCACTATAGTCTAAAGAGGATTACATATGAACTGGCAGGTAGAGGTAGGAGGAATGTAAGACATAGGGGAAATATAGGTGATGAATTACTTAGAAGATTAGTGGTCCTTGAGACTAGGTTGCCTCATGAGGATTCAGAAGAAGACCCAGACGTCTAAAGGGGTCGAGTTGGAGCCATAGATCACATGGAAAGGCTTATTGAAGTAGTAGCCAAACAAGGAACCAGCGCTAAGGTTAATATCCATGATTTTATAGGCGAACTAAATCCTGAAGTGTTTATGGATTAGATTCAAGATTTAGAGAAATACTATGAGATGAAAGGAATTAAGGAAATTGATCCACGAAGGGTCAAAGTTGCAACATAAAAAATGAAGTTTCATATTGCTCTATGGTGGAAGAATCTCCAAAATGTTAGGAGAAGACAAGGGAAAGAGAAAATCAGAATGTGGCTAAAGATACTAAAACATATGAAAGCTAAGTTTATGCCCTCAAATTATCAGCAAAAGCTTTTTAAGGAGTTTCAAAATTTAAGGCAGAATTTGCTTCAATTCCAATGTCAACATGTTTACATGTGAATCTCCTTTTCATGTTGTTTTGGGAAACAATTTAAAGGGTGTAGTGGATTTAATTGATCTTCCTCTGAAAAAACGAAATAGCCAAGATACAAAAGACTTTGTGAAACATATACATAAAGTGCAACAATAAGTTAGGCAAACACTACAAGTAGTAAATGAACAGTTTAAAAGTCATGCAAACTGGCACCGGAGAAAGAGTATACCAAAAGGGTGAGCTAGTCATGGTGTACCTACATAAAGAAATATTTTCTCAAGGCACTTACAATAACTTGAAACCAAAGAAAATTGGTCTTTACAAATTCTCAAAAAAATTAATGAGAATGCATATTTGATAAACTTCCCTGAAGAATTTGACATGAGTCCTATATTCAATGTTGTGGATATTTATTCCTATCATGCAGGCTGGAAGAAGTTCAAGATAAAAGCAGATTTGAAGAATGGACCAGACATTTATTAAAGAAAAAGAGAGAGCAAATTGAGAAGATAGTGGACAACAAGATTACTGTTACAAGAACTAAAAATTATAAAATATATTTAGTGAAATGAGGATTCCCAGATTTCAATAACCCCTGGATTAAAAAAAGGAACTCATAAAACTAACATAACTAAACTCAGCTGAACCATGGGACTCCCAATCTTGAAAGAAAGGGAGAATGATGTACACTTATCAACCTCACTTCTTTAGTGTTCAACTAAAATTAGCATTGTGTAATCACACTCCTTTGAATGGTCTAAAGATGGTGTATTATTAGCAAATAGAATACTAAGTTTTACAGGCAGTTAACCGCACTAGAAGAAGAGTTTATTAGCAGTGTTCTTTTCTTATTAAGATTTTATGGACGTATGATAAATAGGGAAATACAAAAAAAAATAAAAATGGCTCTTCTATTAGAAGAAAGCTCTAAATGTAGGAACCAGACCTATTATGATATGTGTCTTTATGTATATTCCATAATTAATAAAAGCTGCTGTGTTTAGAATCCTGTCTCTAATCCTTTTCTGTAAGATTCTGTTGTTTATACAATCCTACTAATTTTGATTTAATCTTTTGAACATTGATCTAGAATACAGATCTGCAGGTGTGAGTACATTTACATCAAATTTACTAGATCTCCATGCTGACAGAATGCTAAGTTCATCTTTACTTCAGACAGTAGCACTTTCTTAAAGAACCAACCAGGCTCAATCAACAAAGCCACAACTGTGCGGATCCACCAATGATTGCAATCCAAGAGGCCATATCTTTTTGAGGCATTTTTATAAACAATTTGTGGGGTTTCTGAATGCTTTCACATATCGCATTTTATGTTCACAGTGAAATCGCAATTATTACAAGATTTAACAAAAATCATCTCTCAATTATTTTGTGGAGAGTCCCATCTCCTTACCAAAAGCGCACAATTAGGTACACGATGGAAGCATGATGGTCAATGTTGTGGAGATTTGCAGTTGCATCTGCTTGAATTCCAAGGCTTTTCAACAAATATATTTGGCATATCCTGCATGTCTCTTTTGTTTTTCTGTGTTGTAAAATTTGATCTGAAATGCATCTTGTAGATCATTATTATAGAGGAGTTTCATGTTAAATCTTAAAATTAAAAATTGTTTACAAACTATTTACACTTTAAAATAAGGAGTTGCTATCATTTATGAAGAAGTTTTTGAGGGGTGGGAAGTAGGGAATGGAAGATTTGCATGGCTGTTACTTTTTTTTGGGTTGCCAACTTTATATTTGTATCCAATTAAATTTATTCATTTTTTCAAACAATTTTGCAATAAAATGTTCATAATGTTTCTTAAGGGCATGTATTGCACTAAATTTAAAAAAACATTAATATGGAAAAAGACTCCTTTAATTTCTCAATAGTGCCCTCTTAAAAATAATTAGCTAGCCACTAGCATGGGACTCCTATCTTAGCATTCCAATCTACCTTTTAAGTAATCCAAGGAACATGGCACCCTATAGAGAGAGTGTAAAACTCTATAGCACTATCCAAACAGAGTCTGGTAGAAAAGAAGGTCGAATCTACCCAATTATCAAATAATACAAGAATTTGCCCCTGTGAGTTACTTGCTCTAAGTGAAGGTTGTTTTGCCTTTGAATGCACACTAAATTACGAAGAGCTCTCTCACATGGTACTCCAAAATCACCCACATCATTTTCCTTTTCTTTAACTTATTTAAAGTTCTTACACAACGTTTAAATGCAAATTATCATTATATGCATAAATATTCCTTAGGTAATCAATATCACGATTTTATTCATAATTAATCTTATCAGATTAATATGGATTATTTACTAGTGGTCTAGTTCACTTCCTCGAGTGCACATGCTCAGTTATAATATTGGGATTTGTACACTATGGGCCCATAAGAGACAACTCCACTTAGGTTATCAAAAGATAATTCAAACTCCACTATCCGATTAGAACATCTAAAGGATTAGACTTTTAATGACACTGCACCCACTTTCAACATGACTACATATCAGTTTTTGCACCCCTACATAAGTGGAATCAGGGCTTATTTTAGTTTTTTGAAAACCCAAAATGACCTTGCCCAAGTTGAACATTGGCTATAAAATAATTATTTTGCTTAGGGGTCACTGATTAATGTAAGCATTTTTTTTCTGCATAGTTCACACACACACACACACACACACACACACACACACACACACACACACACCATGTATGTATGACCACATTTTAATTGTACTATAGTATTATAGTGTCTCATAATATCTACATGGCCATAATGCTATGTAAAGGGGTTGACATACTTCTATATAAATATGAAGCCATCACCAATGGACCCGCAAGGGTCACGGGTCACATCATTATGCATGTGTGTGTGTGTGTGTAACGGGTGGCCACCACATAGGGTCTTAACACTCCTTATTATTACCAAAATATACATGTGGCCTTTCCATAACTATATGGCTAACGCCACTATTTTTTTCATAGACACGATCCTAAAATAGATTGAAACCTATGTTATAACGTATCCACTGTTACGCCCTTAACCTATCGTGCATTTAGGGATATGTGTGGCCGACTTGTGACTTACATACCTTCATATTATCTTATTGCATTTCTCTATGTTCTTAGTATGGTAAGCCTACAAAATAACCATGGCTAAGTAGAATATATATAATAAGTAATAGTTAGTTTTTTATCATCATATTACAAATTATGTTCTTATTACATTGTTGTAGAAGTTGCCCCCTCAAAGTAGCTCAGTCATAATATTTAAGTATTATGTTCTTTTGTCAATTATTGTTGTGGATCTACTTATTTTGTTTTTAATTATGTGATATATTATTCCATTGTTGTGAATCATCTACGTACTTTAATTACAAGTGGTATCATAGCTTTGATTTGAGCAAGTTTTTACGACATAATTTTTTTTGAATTTGACATCATGAGCATTAGAAGGTAAAAAAACATAATTTGTGATCCGAGAATAAATAAATAAATAAATTCGTCACTGTAGTTTTGTTTATGGATTTTTTTACAATTTTTTGTTTTTAAATTGGAATTTTTTTACCTTGTGCAAATTAACAGTCGTTGGATTCATCTCTATGAGACAATCACAACTATATATTCTATCGGTACACTTTTTTGAACCAAAATTTTTCACTCTTATGCAAATTAGTAGTCATTGAATTCATCTTGATGAGGCGATTGCAATGGTATCATCTATTGATACACTTTTTTTGGGTTTATAACTCACCTAGGGTTTGTGCATTGCTAGGCCTAACACTCATGGACGTGAGAAAGGGAAAGAAATGCTTTAAACTCCTTACAAAGATGATATGGAGTCTGAAACTTCTGATATGAATATTTCAGAGGTAGTTCAACAACTTAAGTCAGAATTGCATGGCAAGATGTAGAAAGATGATCTTAATGTGGTTAAAGGGGACCTTACATGGTTGAGAGGGGCCCTAAATGGCTTGCAAGATCAATTGCAACAAATAAATAGACAATTGTCTAACTTTTCATCTCAGCCATTATAAAATAACCCTCTACCACTCCACTTTGGTGCTCCTCCAAATAGTCATAATGCTTATCCTAGTACAAAACTGTTGTTGCCAAAAGTGGACCTACACAAGTTTGATGGTAATGATCCACTCACATGACTTACTCAAATTGAAAATTTATTTGATCTACATCAAACTCCTTGTTCAAAAAAGGTGGTCATGGCCTCTCTATATCTAGACCCTGAGTAGTTTTTTTGATATTGTTGGTTGTGTGCTCAAAAGAAAAAAAAGGGTGTCCCAATTTCATAGTCGATATTTTCTAAGGAGTTGCAGATCCACTAGAACAACAATGTCTTTGAAAAATACTTCAGTCAACTAGCCAAGTTGAGTCAAATCGGGACTGTAAAAGATTACATTCATCAATTTCATAATCTCTTCTTATATGTGACAGACATCACTGAGAAAAATCTAATTGACTTATTTTTGGGTGGCCTCAAAGATAACATCAAATTGGAGGTTCACATGTTTCATCCCAATAATGTATCTAAACCTATACCAAGGGAACACATGGTTAAGAAAAAACTGATTAAATGAAGACCCTTCACTAATGTTCATGAACGCACCTTCCTAGCACCATTATTTTTGTAACCTACCAAATTGACACCTCAATAAATTGAATAAAAATATGCAAAAGGTTTGTGTTTTAGCTATGATAGCAAATGGAGCAAAGGACATCAATGTGCTAAAAAGAAGTTATTTTACATTGAAGGTGCCAATGAGGAGGAAGAAGATGATGAGGATTCAGGGGCAAGTTTGAAAGAACACAAGGATGAATATGAAGATTCTCAACCTTCTATTTCTTGTCATACATTTTTAGGCATTAGTACTCCTCAAATATTAAGGTAATAGGTTTTCTGAAGAAATGAAAGGTGATTGTATTAATTGAATCTGAGAATACACATAACTTGATCAACAGTAATTTGGTTACTCATTTAAACTATTTCATTTACCCAACTTCAAAATTTTAGGTGATGGTTATAAAGTGTCATAGCATTAAGCTTGCTATGAGAGACTACTTATTAGATTCCCCTATGTTTGTTATTCCCATCGAATGAACAAACATTATTTTGGGAGTTCAATGGCTCACCACTTTGGGCACTATTGAGATGAATTTCTAGGAACTATTCATGAAATTTCATTTAGAAGGCATGACCTTTGAATTACATGGATTACAGGTTAAATCTCTACAACTGGTTAGTTCCCATCAGACAATGAAAATTCTCAGAAAAGGTGTTGAAGATTTATGGCACACTTATTTTTCATAGAGGTTCAACCAACCAAGGAGTCTACACATCCCGATTTATAAAGGGTGTTGGATGACTAGTATATTGTTTTTAATGACATGATAAAAAGACTTCCTCCAAGCCACATGCATGATCATGCCATTAGACTCATTCCAAGAAGTACACCAATCAATGTAAGACCCTATAGGTATCCCTATTCCTAAAAGAGTGAAATTAAAAATACGATACAAGAGATGTTGGAGGTAGAAATCATCTGACACAATCAAAATGAATATTCTTTCTCTGTGATCATGGTGCAGAAGAAGGATGACAGTTGGAAGATGTGCCCAAACTATAGAGAACTCAAGAAGTACACTATCAAAGATAAGTTTTCTATTCCAATAATTGATTATTTACTAGATGAATTGCATGGTGTTGTTTATTTTACCAAGTTAGACATTTGCTCTAGGTATCATTAGATTCAAATCTACAATAAGAACATACATCAAATAGCTTTCAAAACTTATGAAGGCCATTATGAATTTATGGTCATGTATTTTGGCCTCATAAATGCACCATCTACATTTCAGAGTTTGATGAATACTATTTTTAGGTCATTTTTGAGAAAGTTTGTATTGGTGTTTTTTTCATGATATCCTTATCTACAATAAAAATTAGGAAGACCATTTGAAGCATGTGAAATAGGTACTTTTAGTTATGGAATAACATTAGATTTATGCCAAACCTTCTAAATATGATTTTGGTGTCCAAGAGATGGAGTACTTGAGTCATTTTGTTTCACATGAAGGAGTGAAATTTGATCTTGAAAAAATCTAAGTGATGATGGAGTGGCATTTTCCCAAAACAAGAACTTTTGAGAATTTCTTGGGCTAACTAGTTACTAGATCGCATGTTTGTCAAAATAAATAGTAGCATTGCAACCACACTCACCTCTTTGTTGAAGAAAGACTCCTTTCATTGGACTGATTCAGTTACAAATTCATTTGAACTATTTAAAATAACTATGTGCACAACTCTAGTTTTGGCTACTCCTCATTTTTTAAAAACTTTTGTTGTAGAGTGTGATGCAACAGGATATGGCATGGGGGATATACTCATGCAATAAGGCAGAAAATTTGCATTTGAAAGTCACCAACTGAAGAGGAAAAATAGGCTCAAACCAATCTATGAGAAATAGATGATGACTATTTTGCATCTAGTCAAGTAATGGAGACCTTATCTGATGGGTCATTACTTTCAGGTAAACACTGATCATGATATCCTCAAATATATTTTGGAACAATAATTATCATTTTAAGAATAATAAAAATGGGTGACTAAAATGTTAGGCTATGATTTTGAAATAGTATATAAGAAAGTAACACAGAATGTGGTGGCAAATGCCCCTTCGTGGCGGGATGAATCAATTGAGGCATTGCTATGTGCCATGACCATGAGGTAAGCAGATTGGCTAGAGGAAGCAATTTTAGATTGAGAGAATGATAGTACTAGCATGGAATTGATTCAGACTATTTAGCAGGGTTTCGATGAATCTAAAAATTTACATTGAAAGGGAATGCATTATGTTATAATGATAGATTATACCTCTATAAGCATTATCTCCTCCAACATAAAATTCTTTAGGAACTTCATGCCTCTCCACTTGGAGGTCACTCTAGACTTTTGAAAACATATTATAAAATTAAGTAAGATTTGTTTTGGGAAGAACTCAAGGGGGATGTCCATAAATATGTGGTTGATTGCATGATATGTCAACAGAACAAAGGTGAAATCATCAAGACCCTATGTCTTTTACAACTTTTATCCATCCTTAGCAACTATTGGGAGGAAGTTTCCATCGATTTCATTATTAGGTTACCATGATCTGAAGGTAAAAATGTTATCATGGTAGTTGTGGATTGACTCACCAAGTATGCTCATTTTTATTCATTATCACAGCGATTTCTTACTAGCACAATAACTTATACTTTTCTCAATACAATTCATATATTACATGGTACTCCAATGATCATTGTAAGTTTCCAAGATCATATATTTACTATTAATTTTTGGACTGAATTATTTGCATGTTTGGCACCCAATTGGCTCATAGCTCGTCCTATCATCCTCAATTTGATGCACAAACATAGGTAGTCAATAAATGTCTAGAAGGGTATCTGCATTGTTTTGTTTATGACAAATAGGACAAATGGGCTCATTGGTTGCCACTTGCCTAATGGCGGTATAACACTTCTTTTCATACTTCTTCCAAAATGTATCCCTTTATGGCATGTATGGGTATCACTCCCCATCCATCACTTTAGCGTTGACGATGCATCTCAAGGTTTGAGCTATGGAGAAACACATTCACAATCAATAGGTGGTACTAGTTAATTTACAAAATAATTTAGCAATGACACAAAATATAATGAAGCAACAAGCAGATCATCACTGTAGTGAGTGAAATTTTGACATAAGTGATTGGGTCTTTGTGTGTTTGTATCCATATAAGTAGATGCCTTTGAAGTAATATAAAAATGATAATAAGCTATCATTTAAGTATTATGGCCCTTATCAGATCTTGAAATAAATTGGAAGTGTGGCTTATAAGCTGGAATTTCCCCCATCCACTCGTGAACAATCAATATTGTCACATCTGGGTTTCCCTCTATGAACAACTTAGTATTAATTAGTGGAATATGTTAGGTTGTGGAGCTAAAAGCTTCACTGTATGCAGACATGGAGGAGTTACTGAGTGTCACAGTCATCGGCGTCGGTTAGGCCGACCGATGTCGGTCAGTGGTGGATAGGAAGGCAACCGACATCAGTCATGAGTCGGCCGACGTCGGTCACCTCCAGGCAGACAGAGACCGACGTCGGTCACCTGTGAAGTTCCAAAACTGTTCGTTGCATGAACAGTTAGTTTGTTGAACCAGTTGTTTGCATGTAAAGACTATTTTGAGTCTTGAGCTACGTGTCTAATTATTGTAAATTAGAAGTCTAAGTTATTGTTTAGTATGGGATCTATTTATAGACCCATTGGCATGTATTGTAGATAAGAGCAATAGAGGAAGGCAAGGTAGATCCTTCCAATTGTAAGAACAGGGTGATCTACAGGTTGTTGCAAGATCAAGAAGAAGTTCTACATGGTAAGTAAGATCATTTGAGTTGCAGGTTGTTGCAAGTTCATGGGAGATCTACTTGAAGTAATTTTGAGTGCTTGGTACTGGCAGTGTTGTTACTGACTGGTTGGAGGTGAACAACAATTTTGTGTTTGAGTTGTGTGTTGTGACCGTTTTTGGTAGGAGAGTGAACTCTTGAGGGAAGGAGATATGTACATCTGAGAGGTGTGGAAGATTGTGGCATCTTCATTGTATTTCCTTCTGGCATGAGTATTAATACAAGATTGTGTATTGTCTCTCATATTCTGTGTCATTTGTGAATTCTAGTTACTTGTTCATTCTGATATAATTCCGTGTTTAGTTGCTTATACAAGGTAATCATACTGTACTCTTATTGAGGAGTTTGATCCTGACAAGTTGGTATCAGAGCCACGTTTGTGGTTCTAGATATCCCTCACAGAATATGTAGTTTTACGGACCTGATGTTTATTCATTAGTTGGATTATTATACTATATGATGTGGTAGTGCATTGTTTCTTAATATATGTTTTGATAGTTGTTATTTATGATTAGTATTTTGTATGATTAGATGGACTGATTTCATGTTCAAATATTATTACTTAGCAGTTTATTCATGATTGTTTGTTGATTATACTATGATGTGAGCTAACTAATTTTTTTTGTGTGATTGAGGTGAATGCAGGATCATTCCATCCTCTAGATAGGTATAGAGGGATAGTATAATTGGAGAGGACATAACAGATGGTGATATTTGGGGTAAAGGGAAGAAGATGGAACCATGCACACACCATAATAAATTTGCATTGTTGAATGTCTTGCTTTAATGAGATTTATTCTATAGTACATAATAAGTGGTTTTAGTCTTGTATTTGAACTAGCCCTTATATGCAATGATTATGAATGCATTTACTGTGTATCTTGGTACAATTCCATGTTATAATGTGTTGCAATGAACTTTTCATGATCTATGCAATGTTGTTTCATTAATTCAGGATGGTCCAATAGTTAAAAAATTAGCAGTTAAATTGTGTGCAAAAGGTCGAGTGTTGATGATCATGAATGCTTGGCTTTCACTTATACTTAGTTTTTTATAAATATAATACCTTAGTAAGCTAATGTTTGAGTTGAATAACTTGAAATTTAATGGCATGCCTTGTTCATGAAATGAGGTAATGTGGAAACATACGTTTAGAAAATTAT
This sequence comes from Torreya grandis, assembly GCA_037957365.1. NCBI lineage: Eukaryota > Viridiplantae > Streptophyta > Pinopsida > Cupressales > Taxaceae > Torreya > Torreya grandis. Next base: position 1,823,383 of record JARHVA010000309.1, read on the forward strand.
AAAACAATAATGTGCTTATGATTTCAAAAAAGGTATATTCAAAGTCTTTATTATTGAGAAAAGTTCTTGAAGGAATTTTAGGTTGTTTTGGATTTGGCTAACATTGCTCAGTTGACTAATTTTTGTAAAAGAAAAGGTGTGGAAGTAGTCATGTATGCAATCTAGGGTTTCGGCGAGTGCATAATGAGAATTATAAGTGTCATCATCATGAAACCCATAGTAAAAGGAGGAGTTCATTTTTGACATGCAGGGAAGGAAAAGAGAAATAAAGAGGGGTAACGAAGGTGGGTTTTGAAAAACATTAGTGGTGAAAGAGATACTCAGAGGGAAGTGAAAAGGGAAAAAAGGAGAAGCTCAACATTCTTGGCAAAAAAGGGTTTTGTGGTCTTTGCATTGGTCCTCTACAAGGAAAAGGTCCAAAATTTTCCAGGTTGGTTAGACTTCTTGTTTTTCAAATTTACTAGTAAAGAAAAATGAATAAATAAAAATAGGGTTTGGTTTGTTCTTGTTTAGACCATTAGAATTTGTGAGACGAGAAATTTAGTAGAATAATTTAAAAATAAAGCCCTAGCTGTGAGTACTATCAACTTGGAAATGGAAATTGTTCCATTTCTAGGTCTATAGAACTCATGGCCGAGCCAAGGACATAGAAGGTTGAGCTAGCTCTTTATGTAGTCTTTGGCGTTTGAACCAGTTTTCCATTCGAGTTATTAGTTAATGGAATCTAGTTCGAATAACTTTTAAACTAATTGTAGGTTAAGAGAGATAAATCTAGGTTTTGCATTAATTTGTCAAGATTCTACCCAATTTCATGGCAGTGAATAAACCCTGGAATGGTAGATAGGGCAATGAGTTTTTTTTGTATACCATGTAAATCTTGATGAAGTATAGTGTGTGTGTGTATATATGAATAGTTTTATATTTGTAAATATATGTGTATATATTTTGAACCTAGAGAGCTCTGCACAGTTATATAAGAATGACCTTGTGTAATGGAATTTGTGTATGTACAAAAAAGATGATTAATAAATGCAACTTCTATAATCTAAGGAAATACCTAATGAAACAAACTTTGTAAATATGGATGAGAGTTAAGGAAGATATATATACGACATTATAGGATTTTTAAGACATGTAGTTTGGATTTTATTCCAATTCTAGAAAACCATTAGATATATGGTCAAGCTATAGTTTATTTGGATGGAATGAAATTATGATTATGTTTGTCTTAAATAAATAAAAAGAAAATAGTGAGTCTATTATAACCAGGGCACTCTTATGACATAGTTGTAACTATTTTTAGTGTTTAATAATTTCTCAAATCTAAATTGAGGCTTCATTAATGGTTATTCGACTTTAGGAAAATCCTTCTGAAAGCATGATAACTCTTAAATTATTAGAAGAGGTTACGGTACTTTATAGGAATTGGAATCTTTAAGTAATTTGCTATTGGTAATATGGCTTATAGATACTTTGTCTATTAAGAAGACTGCATATTGAGTGATAAGTCAAACTATTAGCCAAATAATTAGTTTGAAATTTATTTAAATTTAAAATATTTATATGGCTACATATAAAAATATAAAGAATTCGAGTGTTTTACCATAACGTACTTGTATAAATACATACATATATATGTATTTGTGTGTGTGTGTGTGTGAGATTCATAAGTGAATAAGTATTATCAAACAAATAATGTGTCTTTTCTTAATAGATTCTTGTTATGAAATTAGATGTTAAGATGTAGCAAAAAATATATGATGTTGTCAGTATAAATCAGCTTGTTTGATTGCTTGAACATAATTAAAAGGGATTACTTTCATAATCAGTTCTATGTTTATAGTATGATTGTGAAGTTTGTTATGACCTAAATGCATGTTAAAAGTTGAGAAATCTAGATGTGATGTCATAATAAAGGTTACAGTAAACATATAATGAATGATTATGCATCAATTACATTTAAACTATAATTTTTTTATGCTTGTATTTCATAGACAATGATTATGATGTTGTCTTTTCATGTCAGTTAATAGCAGTGGAAAGGTATGTGGGAATTTGTTGGACTGCAACCCATATATCTATCTTATGACATTAATTGATGATGTATAATGTGCTATTTGAGTTAGTGTGTGTTATTTTGACTGATCTTTATGATCTGAAAACTATAAAGAATCTTTGGCCAAAGTAATGTTTATAGTTGAACATTGTCATTTCCCCTGTTTGATTTAGTTACATGTCTATAAGATATCATGCGTAGAATGGATTTTTCTTTATGATATGTTGCATGTATTAGTTATCTTATAACACATGGGTTCTTGTTGACTTCTTGTTACTTGAATTGTTATCATCTAGCCATCTGTGCAAGGAGGGTCATTCCTTAGTTAGAAGATTGTATGGGAGATCTATGGTCTGTGGCTGGTGTGGAAAAGCACTCTAATGATGCTTTCCCTACCTAGCAATTGTCAACTAATGAAGAATACACTCATAGATTGTTACTATTTGACTTAGTTTACTTTATGCTCTTATGTTTTGTGGAACATTGTACTATTTGCATTCTGATATTTAATACTTTAACTATGTAAATTTGATATAATTGGCAGGTAATCTTTATTGCAGTAGTTGGTTGTACTTGTAAATGAAATCAAGGATCCTTATTATTACATTGAATGTATATTGTTCACTTATAGTAGTGGTTATACTTGTATCATGAGCTTGAAATATTAATTATTCTTATATTTAGAATTGTTGTTATTAGATCCATATATCATGCTTGTAACATTGATATTTGATATTGAAATGTATCATTGAACTAACCATTATGTTAAAAGTAACTAATACATAGTTATTATATGCATTTAGATAACACATAATAATTACATTATTTAATAATGGATGAGTTTTTAAAAAATTGTTAACTTTGAGATAACCCAATTCGATTTTGACAAGTATTCCATTTATCTTGCCTGAAGAAGGTAATTGGACACAGAGTTTCCACTCAAACTGAGTTACTTGAATTGGATGAAGAACACCGAGTCATTATAGACCCTGAAGAGATCCTTCACACATGCACTAAGTAACTACGAACTAGAGAAATTAAGGAGTATTTGATCAAATGGAAGAATATGCATTCTGAATATGTAACATGGGAGGATGAAGTGCTCTTGCAACAACATCTTGGTTTTATTCAACATTAAGGACAATGTTGTTCTAAAGGGGAAGGGCATGTTACACCCTTAACCTATTTTGTATCTAGGGATATGTGTGTTCGACTTGTGGCTTACATACCTTCATATTATCTTATTACATTTCTCTATGTTCTTAGTATGGTCGGCCTATAGAATAACCATGGCTAAGTAGAGTATATATAGGAGGTAGTAATTAGTCTTTTATCATCATATTTTTTATTATGTTCTTATTGCAGTGTTGTGGAGGTTTCTCCCTTGAAGTGGCTCAATCATAATATTCAAGTATTATGCTCTTTATCCAATTATTGTTGTGGATCTACTTATTTTATTAAGTATAGTATATATAGGATGTAGTAATTAGTCTTTTATCATCATATTTTGAATTATGTTCTTATTGCATTGTTGTGGAGGTTTCTCCCTTGAAGTGGCTCAATCATAATATTCAAGTATTATGCTCTTTATTCAATTATTGTTGTGGATCTACTTATTTTGTTCTTAAGTTTGCAATATAATATTGTATTATTACAATAATCTAAGTAATTTCATTACACTCACAAACCCAAATAATAGTACAGAGTTCATATATAAAATCAATGTCACACTCGAGATAAATAGAATAGTGTGTCCATCACACCCACGTGGCCACCAATTTCCCAAAAGGGATCACAATATTCTACATTACCTCCAAAAAAATACATCTTAAAACAACACAATGAGCTACGCATTAAATTAGGTTCTATAATTATTTTATCATGTAGCCCTAATTACATCAGATAAATCAATACTATCCATGTGTCTTCATCACTCAGTCTCGAAGTCACAGAGTGGAAAAAGTTCACTTTTTGGATTTATTTCTTTTCACATTGATTTTTCAACTTCATTTATATCCTCTCAAGTCCAATTGCCTTTCAATATTATATGTCATGGACACATAGTGTAATCACATGTTGTGTACCTTCATTGGATTCTTAGTCCTCTTATACGTTCACCATTATACATGGCATTAGGTCAGGGTCATAAAGTCATGGAGAACAAAAGGCCCATGAAGTGTACTCTTAAAGGTGAATGCTCCATGGAGTGGGATCTCTGCTAAGTGGCATGATCGTGGAATGTTTTCCATGACAATAAAAAATTAAGTCTAAGTTTATAATATATTCCACCCCTTAAGTTTTATAATAACTGATAGGTTAGTTTAATTCCATGCACAAAATATTATCCTCGTAGTTAGATGGTTGCAATACTCATAAATATAGGAGACTCACATGACCCTTAATTAAAGGCTAACATTGCCACTATGACTATTCATACATGAATTAGATATCATGATATAACAGGGTTACACACCATACACAAGCAAAAATCTCTTCCATCCTTTATGTAAATTCTAAGTGCATGATGCTAGGATGGGCACCACATGTCTCGATCACAATGTTATAGGGTGGTCACGACTCACAAAATGTAGAGAGTCTCGAAGTGGTCAAAAGCTTAAAAGGGGATAATATTCATCGTGTTTCCCTATGGGGGAATGGCTACGTCAAGTGACAAGATCACAAGGAAGATCCACATCGGTCTCACACCATTATCAGCATATATAAAAGTGCTTGAGTCCCACTTACTTGTATAGAGGTCACTCTCTCTATTTAATCACCTTACAATAATAATTATTTGTGGAAGGCCTTTTGTGTTGACTAAAGTGACCCATATTAATTCAAGTTAATTAAATAGGCTTGTGTCCATGGGTCAAAGAGTCATATACTCATAAACCCCACACAAATCAATGAGTGATTGCATTGTAAAAGTTGAGGGTGATCTATACATTACTTTGAGTAGTGGGATTCGTGCTACATGGCTCAATCTAGAACTCCCAAATCATGAAGTATTTTAACTGGCTACATGAACATAATCAACCCCCTGAAATTACATGAGGAGAGCAAAAAATATCAACGAGAGATTATCTCCTAAGTGAATAATCTTTTATCTTTGTGATCATTGCGAGTGTAACATACTATAAATACCAATGGTCATGATCTAAAGGGATTTATTAAAATTTCTATCTCCTTCCATCTAGTATTGAATAACAATCATCTTTGCACAACAACTGTGAAACATAATCATGAATAATAGGCAAGGGAGACAATGGTGATCTTCTCAAAGGGTGTTCGATTATAGAGGCAACCCCTTGAAGTTTAGACTACATCTAGTTATATTTATATAGGTGAGAACAATTGTGGAAATTCAATATGATTCCTTTAATCATTCATCTTTGTGAACATGTTGGAATTTGGGATACATAAAATGAAACCACATATTCTTACAACCCAAATACATACAAGTGGACAAACTCAATTTAAGTTCATCCCACTAGAAAAGGGGAGTCTGCTATAATTCGTAAAGAAACAAAGTATGTGGAGTGCATGGGAAAATTTATCTTTCAAGCTATATTTTCATTATTTCCTTAAAGGTTTCAAAGTTCATATTAAGTATGTAAAACTCTTGCTTTAGGTTTATTCCTTTCTTATTCTCAATGATTGACTATCTTCCTATTTTACCCTAATTTGGATTAATATGAATTACTTAATATAATTAAGATAGAAGCTAGTATGTGAATTCAAATTATTGAATATGGGATTTAAGCATGAATTGTAATGTAAAAGTTTGAAATAGATTGCAATGATTTGACAAGTGGCATATGTTAAATATATTAAGTAGAAAAAGGAGATAAGTACTTAGATTTTTTGATTGATTGCCTAATTGTGACTGTGTTATGTTGTTTCCTTCACCAATATGCCCTATTTTTAGAATGAAAGTAAGGGCCCATAGTTGTTTTGAGTTAAATCTTGATTTACTTGGTTTGTAGGACCCTTTTTTAGTTTTGATGTCTTTGTTAGAGCCCTTCCTTGATTAGCAGTTGTTATATGATAATTTATAAATTATTGTTCGTGCTTATTTTCAATGTTTTTGTATTTCTTCAATCTCAGTCTAAGCTTTCATCTATGAACATCAAAGTCTTACTTGCAAGTTTATGAAGCCTAGTGTTAGGGTATGGAGCTAAAAGCTTCAACTGTTTGCAGACACGAAGAAGAGGTTGCTGAGTTTCATAAGTACCGGCGTCAACAGCATGACCGACGTCGGTCATTACCAGTGCAGAAGGCAACCGGCGTCGGCAGCCAGTCGACCGACGTCGGTAGCACCAGACAAGCAGGGACCGGCGTCGGTTGCTTGTGTGTTCCAGAACTGCTGTTGACGAACAGTCAGTTAAGTGAAGTGAGCGTTTGCATGTCAAATGACTAATTATAGTCACGAGCTGTGTGTCTAATTATTGTAGTTAGATTTCTATTTTTGTAACTGTGGGATTCTATTTAAAGACCCATGAGGCTTGTATTGTAATCACCAAGAAGGCAAGTAAAAGCATTGAAGCAAGCAAGGTCAAGGAGATCAGCTGAAGCATTTAAGGAGGGATAATAACTCAGGCTATAGAGTTGTTGTGTTGAGTAAGAGAGAGAGGGAGGAAGGTCTTGAGGTGTGGCAAGCCTTTGAGGTGGAGGAAGAAGTGGCATCTTCCTTATTGTATTTTCTTCTAGTAATATTTAATACAAGAGTGTGTATTGTCTCTCAAATTCTTTGTTGTCTCAAGTTTCTAGTTACTTTATCATTCTGGTATAATTCTGTGTTTAATTGCTTATAAGAAAGTAATCAATTGTGCTTCCGTTGGATAAGGGGTCACCTAACAGTTGGTATCAGAGCATATTGATTGTTGTAGGTCTCCTGACAATTGGCATCAGAGCTACGGTTTACAGGAAGCAGGTTATTGTTTTTGATTACAGGTCATTCATAGGGTTTTCTGATTGAGTGGGAGTTCAGCAATGGCAGAAGAAAGTAAGCTACGAATGGAGAAGTTTAATGGCAAGAATTATCAACACTGGAGGATGCAGATTGAGGATTATCTGTATCAGAAGGATCTGTACTTACCATTGGGTGGGGTTGCATGCAAGCCCACAGATATGAAGGATGAAGAATGGAGTGTTCTTGATCGGAAGGCTCTCGGTTCCATAAGGTTGAGCCTTGCATCATCTGTGATTTCTAGCTTATCACAGTGCAAGACAACGGAAGAGTTGATAAAGTCCTTGGCGAATTTATACGAAAAGCCCTTGGCTTCTAATAAGGTATATCTTATGAAGCAACTATTTACTTTGTAAATGCAGGAAGGTGGATCGGTACATACTCATCTCAATGATTTCCATGGTTTGGTAAACCAATTAGCTTCAGTCAATATTGTTTTTGATGATGAGGTAAAGGCTCTCTTGATTTTATGTTCTTTGCCTGAAAGTTGGGACAGTTTGGTTATGGCAGTAAGTAATTCTGCATCTGCTTCTAAAATCTTAAAAGTTGATGATGTTGTGAGTGTGATATTGAATGAGGAAATACGCAGGAGAAGCACAGGTGAATCATTAGGTAATGTTCTAAGTGCAGAAAGCAGGGAAAGGCAAAGGGAGAAGGTTGAGCAAGGGAAATCAAGGTCGGGAAGGAGATCTGAGTCCAAAGGTGTTACCTGCTGGTTTTGTGGAAAGAAAGGACATACAAAGAAGGAGTGTTGGTTGAGAGATAAAGAGAATCAACATGCAGGTATTGAAGAAGCAAAGGATGCAAATATTGTGGTACAGGATGCTCTCATACTTTTTTTGGATAGTCAGGTAGGATCATGGATTTTAGATTCTGGCTCATCTTTTCATGCATCCCCAAACAGAGATTTGTTTCATGAGTATGAACAGGGAGACTTTGGAGTGCTCTATTTAGGGGATGGTACGCCTTGTCAGATAGTTGGCAAAGGGAAAGTGCAGCTGAGATTGTAGATTGACAACACATGGGTGTTGAAAGAGGTCATGCATGTTCCAATTCTGAAGCAGAGTTTGATTTCTGTAGGAAGGTTGGGTGACGAGGGATGCACAATAACCCTCACAGCAGACTCTTGGAAGGTTACCAAGGGAGCACTTATTTTAGCGAGAGGTAATAAAGTAGATACTCTTTATCTATCTACTTGTATTACTGATTCTACTTCTGGTGTAGATTCGAAGATGTGGTCTAATAGGCTTGGTCACATGAATAAGAAGGGAATGGACGTTCTTGATTCAAAAGGTATGTGTTCAGATTCGGAAAGCATAGATAGAGTTCATTGCAGGAAAAGGAAATTTGATGCTTTTGACAGGAACAAAGAAGCCTTGGTGTTTATGGAGGAGATGAAGGACAGAGATCAGTCACAGGGGCTGAATAAATCTGAGCAGGGCAGCATGGACAGAGGTTTGATCCAAGATGAGCTCGCAGATGAAGATTTCATCACTTACAGGAACACACAGACACCGATGTCGGTCACTTGGGACCGACGTCGGTCATCCAGATATCGACATCGGTCATGTGCAGACCAGTAGGGTTGGTAGAGTCAGGCAGGAGAAGTCTGACATCGGTCACCAGGACCGACGTCGGCAGGAGGGACACTGGCGTCGGCCAGGGAAATGACGTCGGCAGTCAGGGTCAGTGCAGGGAACCGACATCAGTCGGGAGCAGACTGGGAGATGGCCAAGATCGGTCACTGGAACGGATGTTGGGTGGATCAATGAGTCTCAAACACCCATATGGAGGTCAGAAAAGGTATGTGAACCTCATATTCGTTGTTCACCTTCTTTATATTGCTTACTGATAGTCAAGAACTAGGAAGATGGAAGAAGCAATGCAGGTAGAATCTAGAAACAGTGGGAGCTTGGCATGGATGAGGAGTGTGAGTCTTTGGAGAAGAACCAAATAGGTATTTGTTGGTAGAGTTGTCAGCTGGAAGGAAGCACTGGATAGAGGGATGGATTCCCATATTAGAGAAGAGAGTGGATGGACACGTGAGACATAAGGCTATGGTATATGGTCTTGATTAGGCTGTAGAGCAATGGAGGTTTGACCATTGTGTTTTATCTTTACCAGGTTGGATAATATTCGCTACATTATCCTATTACTGTATTGTGTTACTTGTTGCAGGGTTTCATATACAGGGAGTTTTTTGAGCTGAGGGTAGAGTTGGTTCAGAAGTATGTCATGAAGAATTTGGGAGCAGCAAAATTCTTTTGGCATAAGTGACAGGTTTAGCATCACATGTTTGCGTGGTGGTTGGTCTTCAAGAGTGACTTTGAAGAGGGATACAGAGCCAAATGAACAAAATAGATGGTGTACAGGTATAGGTACAGTAGCAGCTGTTTATCTCCAAGTGGGAGATAATCAATTGTGCTTCCGTTGGATAAGGGGTCACCTAAAAGTTGGTATCAGAGCATATTGATTGTTGTAGGTCTCCTGACAATTGGTATCAGAGCTACGGTTTGCAAGAAGTAGGTTATTGTTTTTTATTACAGGTCATTCACAGGGTTTTTTGATTGAGTGGGAGTTCAGCAATGGCAGAAGAAAGTAAGCTACGAATGGAGAAGTTTAACGACAAGAATTATCAACACTGGAGGATGCAGATTGAGGATTATCTGTATCAGAAGGATCTGTACTTACCGTTGGGTGGGGTTGCATGCAAGCCCACAGATATGAAGGATGAAGAATGGAGTGTTATTGATCAGAAGGCTCTCGGTTCACTTAGATTTTTTGATTGATTGCCTAATTGTGACTGTGTTATGTTGTTTCCTTCACCAATATGCCCTATTTTTAGAATGAAAGCAAGGGCCCATATTTGTTTTGAGTTAAATCTTGATTTACTTGGTTTTTAGGACCCTTTTTTAGTTTTGATGTCTTTGTTAGAGCCCTTCCTTGATTAGCAGTTGTTATATGATAATTTATAAATTATTGTTCGTGCTTATTTTCAATGTTTTTGTATTTCTTCAATCTCGATCTAAGCTTTCATCTATGAACATCAAATTCTTACTTGCAAGTTTATGAAGCCTAGGTCCATGATTAAATGCTCCAATATTTACCCATTTGAATGTTGAACGTAAAATTTTGATAGGACTATTTGGTTTTAGGGATATTTTTATAGCTTCCTTTTGGGAAATCTAACTCATGATAATGCTTTTCATAGAAAATTGACTTAATATTCACAATGTTTCATTTAGAACTTAGCCAAATACTAAATAATCATGATGTTCTCTTTGTCTACGAATAAAGTACATCACCCATTTATTTTAAATTGTATTATCGCATTTTGTTATATAGGCTTTATCTTTGAAATATTTAGGCTTAAAATCTTTGATTATGCAAACAAATGGTTTCGATTTTAGTATTGAATCCATGATTTATGTGTGAATTTTTATTGGCAAAACTTGGTTTTCACAAATATTTTACTTAGTCAATTTTATATTTTTCCTCACAAGTCGTCAAAGGCTTTTACGACCCCACAGTCAAAATGATGTTTAAAAAAAGGCTAAGTCTTTTAAATCCCCAAATCCTGAAGATTACACTATGTGGCATAATCCTAGTTACTCGAGCCAATGAAAGGACAATAAACGGTGAAAAGCTCTGAACTCTTGGGATTTTGAGTTGTTTCCACCAGGTGAAATCTCAAGAACTTGAGAGCCTAGAAGGATTAAAACATTATCCCAATGGCCCAAGAGTAAACCAACATAAGCAAAGCTCTGTGCTCCTAAGGGCTTGATATTATACCACATGGAGACATCCCAGAAGCTTGGGAGCCCTAAGGGATGACAGAATGACTAAAGAACAAAAAGGCTAATGGACTACCACATGGAAACAAAGTGAGCTTAGAGCTTGAAATGACTACATATTGGCATAACCCTAAATTAGTAGGATGATGTACATGGTATTATCTCAATACTCTCCAGTCCCAAGATAATTTATATAATTTAGTAGGCCTTTGGTCAAGTGGGTCAGCGATATTGTGTCACGTGGCATAATCTTGGTGACTCACTACCTTGGGGGGAGAGGGGGGGTCTATATATGCCCAATATGATTCTAAGCTCCTAGTTTAGAGGGGTTTTTCCATGTGTTAACATCCCACTACTGCATGTCCTAGACATAGTCAATACATAGGCGAGGCCTAGGTGAAACGATAGACTACTACATGGTAAAGAAATCAGCCCTAGGGAGATGAAAGAATCCCAACAACCAAATAAGTGGGCCTAGTCACAAAAGGAACCTGATAACCCATATTGACATTTATTTGGCCCATCAAGGCCATAAAATACCCCAAATGAACTCTGTGTCAATTATACATAGAACAGTGAAAATGCAAGTGGTTCCTCACCAACTAAAAGGTTTAGAAGCGATAAAATTCAAGATGAGTAATGGGGAAATCAACTCAAAGGTACTAAATTTAGGATGGATTGACATGTCCATTTAATTAGTCTCCAAAATTGAAATCAAAAGTCTATGTAGAGCATGGTGGAATGATAGTCCCAAAAAAATCCCAACAACAATCTATGACCAATATTTGAATTTGATTGTAATTAGCCCCCAAAATGGAATGTAAAACACTTAGTATGGCATGAGTCATTACTTGGTGTGTGTATTATAAGAATTCATAAGAGATAAAGAATAAATAGGAAAAATATTTACCGTAAATAGCATGGCTTATAATTATAGGTCATGTTCAGTCTAGCAAATTTGTCAAAATCCCAACTGCATTCTCCAATCATCAATGAATATTGTAACCACCTCAGTATTGAGCTAAGCAAACTTCATGGACAAATCTATCTATATAAGGGATGATATTTACCATTAGAAATGGTCAACAAATTTTAGTCCCATAATGTTGCCAGACTTTAATCAAGATTAGACCTATTATTCTCTCTTGCTTTTGGACTTTGCTTGTTTGCCAAGGTTGGCACATGGTGTAAATAAACTCTATTGAAACTACAATAGAATTTTCAATTGTTTATACTTTATCTTCTACTCACCAAATGTCACCCATTATTTCTTATTTGAGCCCATGATTGTGTCAATAGGGTTGATATTATGCTTAGTTACATAATTGAATGTAGTAATTAGATTGTGTAATAGCTAGTCTAATTTGCTTATGAATTCTTTTCATTTCCCTTAGAACATTCTTTGCTTTATGTGCTTGTAGCTATAAAGTAATTTGAAAGCTTTGTGTGCAATAGCTACAATTATTTTGTGTGTTTACATTTAGTGAAGAATTATTGAGTTATGAATTCACATTTGTATCCTTAGAAGCTTTCCCATTATGTCCCTACAATTTGGTGCAACTACTCAATCAAGTACATAGTGGTATAAATATGAATTGGTAGATTTCAAATTTTGAAACACTAGCATTCTCATAATTAGAAACTTTCCTTTCTGCTCTCCCTTTCTCTCTCTTTTTATTTTTATTGTGAAATTGAACTACACTCTCCCCTATTTTATAAAGTGGTAAAGTGATACTCAATGGGACTCTAGACTTAAAGAGGAGGATAATGAATGAATTCCAACTGTAATTAAACAAACATTGAGTCTCTAGTAGTAATAACTAATGCTCTTTGAGTAAAATAAATATAAACTACTCGATCCTTAGAGTGAACCATCATCAATCCTAAAATTAATGAGGGGACATCCTGATCCCATACATTGTCTCCCAATTTTCTCCCTGGAACACACAACCTCATGAGTGTTTCCAAACCAAAGGATTTTGAGGTGAACAATAGCTAGCGCTAGGAGGAGGGAAATTGAGAGTGATTATTAGTAAGAATCTAGGCATTGAAATAATATTTTATTGAGTGCATCTTGTTACACCTCTTTTATGATTTCTCCATTGTTGTGTGCTTCAATCACACACAACAACAACTAGTACTAGAAGGAGGGCCTTTGAGTTGTAATTTAATTTTTGATTGAGCACTAGAGTAGTTGTAAACTGTTGAAAGTTGTTAATAATTATTACATGCTTTGAAATTCATTAAATTCTACTTTTATTTATTCTACTCTTACTCTGCCATATTATTGTAAGCTTCAACACACACAACAGTTGGCCTAGGAATAGTAGTTATGATTGGATTGTAAAAAAAACACCAAGCTAGATCTTAGAGTGCACATTATTAGGTCCTAATCTATTCATGGGAGATTGATTATCTCACCACTACAACTCCATAGGAGAACTTTAACTATTGCAATAATACCTAGACCCATAGTAAACCTCATGTCCACCAACTCTTCATCTCAAATCACCCAAAACCGACATATACCCATGGTAGTGCCTATGGCATGGATTGTTGGGTCCACAATAAATGTACATTGGGTTATCCATGACTTACCTAGGAATCTAGAGAGATACTTGTCAAGATTCACCCCTAGTGTAGGAAGGACTATCGAGGAACATGTGACATCATACAAGACTACTCTGAGACTTGTCAATGTTAAACATGAGGACATAGCTTGCAGACTATTCCCCTTCACACTTATGGACACATCATATGATTGGATTATAAACCTTCTTGAGAATTCAATTACACATTGGGACTATTTTAATAGTACTTTCTTGGTCCAATTTGGATAAGTTATAGACCCAAACATCCTATATTAGCAGTTCATGTGCATTAAACAAGATCCCAATGAACCTATTAGAAATTTAAATTCTATGTCCCTCTATCCCAGATGATGTAAAAAATTTATAAGTCTTTTAAGATGACTAGAATATCATCCAATTCCTTAACAATATTAGGGAAATTGAATCCCAAATAATCGACAAAGAAGAAAAAGAGGATCCCAAAGTTGAACTTGACAAAGACAAAATTCTTAATATTTAAGGGAATCAAATCCCAAAGGGAATGATCTATCTAGAAAAGGAATTTGAAACATTTGACCTTGTGATCCTAATTAATAAACACAATTTTGTAAATAAGAAGTATCAAACCATTAACCTTGGCTCAATAGTGTTAGATATGTGACAACAAAGCTAAACTTTGGACTCTTTTACGGTGCGGTTTATAGCCCACTTTTACAAGGGGATGTGGGGTGGGGGGCCAATGACCCCCCACTATTATCACATGGGGGTTTAAGGGAGATGAAACATCATATGGATATCCCCTAGTGGGGGTTTGGGGGTAGTGCTCCCGAGGTATGAAATCAAGGAGTCAAACCCTTGTTTCTAGGAAGATGAATTCTCTTAGATTCTATTTTTAGAAGGAAAGTCCTATTGGTGTTTTTCCATTCTATTTTTAGGAAGATAAATCCTAATGGTGTTTTTCCAATTAGGCGTATATATATTTATGGAGTCTGCATGTAATCTACATAGCGAGTTTGCATGTAATTTGTTCATCTTGGAATTAATAAAGCTTGATATCTTGCACCATGGATGTTTCCTTAACTTGATCAAGTTTTAACATGTAAATATATTATTTTGTCTCATGTATGTTGAGAATTTGTTTGTTTAATTATATCTTTAATTACATTTTGTTAATTTTACATAGTTTTAGAGTGCATGGTTTTCTAACAATTAGAAAGACCCCAAGCTATCAACATAGGTCTTGATTGGACAAACCTAGAGATTGAGCAACTTAAAAAATCATTGATGAGTTATAAAGATGTGATTTATTTGACATACCAAGACCTAAAATTCTTCAACCCAAAGTTGATCACTCATACCATTCCCCTTAATCCAAACCAAAGACCGATCTGAGGAGTGAAATCAAGGAGTCAAACCCCTATTTTTAGAAAGATGAATTCTCTTGTATTTTATTTTTTGAAGGAAAGCCATATTGGAATTTTTGCACTCTATTTTTAGGAGGATGAATCCCAATGGTATTTTGCCAATTAGGCATATTTCTCTTTGTGGAGTCTGCATGTAATCTACACAGTGAGTTTGCATGTAATATGTTCATCTTGGAATTAATAAAGCTTGATATATTGCATTGTGGATATTTCCTTAGATTGCTAAGGTTTTACCACATAAATCTTGTGTTTTATCTCATGTATGTTGAGAATTTATTTGTTTAATTATATTTGTAATTGCATTATGTTAATTTTGCATAGTTGTAGAGTGCATGGTTTCCTAATAGTTGTATCAAAGCAAGGTTACTCTTATTCTATAGAAATTGGGTTCTAAATTTGGTGTTGTTTTCTATAGCAACACATGGAAAAAGTTACAAATACAAAGTCTCAGGTGGAGAATTTTAATGGCAAGAACAACTTTGAGTTGTGGGAACTTAAAGCACATGATGTGTTGGTGAAATAGGGGTTGCACAAAACCCTGAAAAAAAGGCAAAGAAACATGTGATGATGAATGACAATGATAGGGAAGAATTGGATACAAAATTTCTCAGTACAATACAATTGTGTTTAGTAGATAAGGTTCTTTTCAATATGGCTAGAGAAAATAATTCTATAGGCTTATAGGCCAAATTAGAAGGCATATACATGAAAAAATATGCAACAAATCATATTTATTTGAAGAGGAAATTGTATACATTACGAATGAAAGAATATATGAAAATTATTGATCATTTAAATATGTTCAATACTCTGTTATGCCAGTTGACTAGTATTGGTGTGAAAGTGGATGAAGAAGATAAGGTAGTCACCTTGTTATGTACGTTTCCATATTTTTTGGATCATATAGTAACTTATATTAGTTTTAGTACTTATGATGAGCTTGACTATGATTCTATTGTGGGATCATTATTGGTTGAGGAGACAAGGAGAAAATATAGTCTAGATACTTCTATGCTTGAAGCTATGGTTGTCAGGGGAAGATTTAGAGAAAGAGGGAAAAGCTCTAGAGGCATATCTAGATCTAAGTCAAAATCTAGGAAGAGTAAGGAAAAGTGTTGGCATTATTGTAAAGTAGGACATCTTAATCAGGATTGTTGGAAAATAAAAGAAGGTGAAAAGAAGGAAGAATCCACCAAGGAAGTGAATTGGGTAGAAATAAGTGAAGGTATGAGTGATGAAGTTTTATTTCTTTGTAATGTTTCCTCTTATCATCATGAATGGTTATTGGATTTGAGTGCTACACATCACATGTGTCCGTATAGGAGTTGGTTTTATTCTTACTAAACCCTTGACGAAAGTTATGTTCTTTTGAGAAATAATTTTTCTTGTAAGACTGAAGGAATTGGTACCATTAAGATTAAAATATTTGATGGTATATTAAGGACTCTAACAAAAGTAAGACATATACTAGAACTTAAAATAAATTTGATTGCTTTGAATGAATTATATTCATGTGGTTATAATTTCACAGGCCAAGGTAGAGATCTTAAGGTGTCTAAGGGAGCCTTAGTCATAATAAAGCTCTAAAAGTTGGGAGCCTTTACATATTTCAAGGGATTGCATATATCAATCACACAACTATGGTATATAAAACAATAAAAGATTCTACTTGTATATGGCATCTATGTTTGGTCCATATGAGTGAGATATGGTTAAAAGTACTAAAAATTGTGAATTACTTCATGGCTCAAAATCTTTGAATTTGGATTCCTACAAGCACTGTGTTTTTGGGAAATAAAGTAGAC